>VZRH01002548.1:0-89351 GCA_013397555.1 Urocynchramus pylzowi
TGTTAACTTTAAGTTCTTTTAGATCTATTTATTAAGATTAAGTTTTAGTGAAGTTAAGTTTTGTTGAAGTATACCTGTTTGAGTTATAAGATATAATTCCTTTGCTATACAAGTGAATGACATAAAGTCTGAATAATTTTTTGTTAAAATTTGCTCATTTAAATTACAAATTTCTATTTTTTTATAGAAATAAGAACAATTTTTGCTATTTTATTTTTTATAAGTAGCACTGAAGAATGAGTAACAATTTTATGAGTTTTTAATACTTTCTTTTTTACTTTTTGGCTTTAATGTCATATATGTCTAGGAAAATATAACCTCAATTTTTTAAGACAGTTTCTACTGATATATTAGTAACCCTGATTATGTTGTTAATCTTATGTGAATTCACTGACTTTTTATAACAAGGATTACTTTATTCATTTGCTATTTGTCTATGGTACCATTGAGTAACTAAGGATAAATGAGAAAGCCAGCTACTTTACAAACCTTCACTTATTGTTGTAGAGATATTTATAAGACATATATTATTTTTCTAACTACTATTACTAAAAGGTTTCTAAAATATATTAAAGAAACTCCTCCAGTTAAAAGACCTGGCCAAGTCCTGGCCTTAACTAGTAGAGAAATTTTTCTACACTAAAACTATACTCAAGTAATTTTGACTTGCTAAATTTGGACCTATAATAGCTAAACCTCCTTTTAAGGTGAACTTGGAAATCATACCCAGGAATGATTTGCCAAGCCCTCACATTAAAAAATAAAGCTTGTCAATTACTACAGGCTCTAAGTAAAAGTACAATATTTAAGAAATTGATAATTAATTGTTTTAAATCACCATTCTATTTTTCATGTGCTACTAATTGTGTCTATTATATGATTTATTTTTGCTTAGGATAAGTTTATTGTTTTGTCACATATTGTTATGCTTTTATGTTGCCTTCATGTTCATATCGCGAAACACAGATGTTATTAAAACCCAAAAAAATTAGGAGGGAATATAGCTGCTCCAGAACTTTACACTAAAAAAAATTTTTGGAAGCAAATCAGCTCATATCAAATTTGATCCCTTACCCTCCTGAAACACCCTTGGAACCCCAAGATTTAGAATTCCTAGGTTCTGTGAAATTGGATTTTTGTGTTAATTTTAAATACATGGGAAGGAAGCACTCTAAAAATGTTTCTCCCTATCACCCTGTGTATAAGAATCAAACTTTTTGCTGCAATTACATTTCTGGCAGTTTTTCTAAATCCAGTAATGTGGCTGCCATCAGGAATGTTTTTAGTTTGTAAAGATCAAGCCTGAATCTTTTAGTGGCTGGAGTTTTTTAGCTAAAAGATTCTTCTTAAGATAGGTATGTATGTGATAATTTTGGTAATAATTGTATTAATCATGATATCTTTCAATCTGTAAATAGATTAATTATTAAGGCCATTAAAGGAGTGGTTTTGGTTGAAAGAAAAAGGGGAAATATTGGGATATTGGGACACAAGACAGAGGATGGACTTTGGACCTGGTTAACATAAGAGATTTGATAACAGGATGCCTGGGCAAAAGCAAACAGAACTTTGAAAATTAGACCTAGATTGCAAGAAGATTCAATCAGACAGGTTTACTGGAAAAAGAAAATCTCATTAAACTCTGCAAGCAAGAGACGCTGTTATACGCATAAGTTTGTGTATGTGATTTTAACCTAATCATTGTAGTACACATTACTAGTCTCCCTGAAATAGTATATAAGCGTTTGTATCCCACAATAAAATTGGATTCTGATCACCGAGTCAGTCTCCCTGTCTCTCTCCATCGCCAACACAGAGTGTTATTTTCTTTAATATGTCTCTCTTTCTGTCCCCCACCTCTTTTCTACTTCTTTCTCTTCCTTTTCTTTCTTTCTCTCTCTCTCTCTCTCATATGTACTATTAAACAAAATCCATACTATTGACTTTGGCATACAGTCTCATTTGCACCTTAATTCAGGCAGAAGCATTTATAAGAACTTTAAAAAACTAGACTGCAACAATTCTGTTTCATAGATTCCAGAAACTGTGATGCAGAGAAGTAGTCTAATTATTCCTAAATTGTAACTTTCTGTATTCTGCATACATCAGTTTCATAAATTTGATGCCATAGAAGGAAAGTGAACATTTTCTTTAATGACTGTTATAAATAAAAACTTTTGCAAGCCAATTTTATAAAAAAAATTGAAAAATATAATTTATTATCAATTATTTAGAAATCAGATAGACGGCCAACCGAGAGACAGCACCGAGCCTGGGCTCAGTACTGGGTAAACCAAACAGCCTGGTCTCTGTGGTCTCTGTGCACCAAGCCCTCCCTGTTCACACCTGTTGCCTGGCAGGGTCTGTTCTTATACTCTTTTTCTACCCCGAGGCTTAGTTCTTTGTCTCCTTTCAGTGCCTTCCACATTCATGTTGGTTTCTTTCAGTGTCTTGTAGCTGCACAAAGCCTTGTCCGGGAAGAGAGATGCGATATCTTTCGGTTCCGGAATCTGGCATTCAGATGTATGTTCTGGATGGATGAGATTATCTGTACTGCACATCTTAATGGCCCATATCGCTGGGTGGCTCCTGGACATTCCATTGATGATGTTTGTCTCCTGTGCCAGGCTAGGTTCTGTTCGTATGCTTATTTCCTTCCTACCAGCTGCAACTTTGTCCTCTTGTGTGGCTGTTTCCCAATATCAATCATAGTATTTCTTAGGATTTTATATTTCAGACATATTCTTTATACACACAGTTTTAATTAGCATGAATTACCAATTTACTTATAACAATGACCTATCAAATTATACAGTACTGTAAGTGAGAAAAATAATTCCTGATTCTCCTTAAAATAGCTGTTTATTTTGATGGTGGCAAATGTTATTCAGTACATTCCTTTAAAAATCTATTATGCTATAACTTAGTCACTTTCTCAGGCGTGTTCTGCTGGGTGCAGCATCTCCAGTGATGTGGTTTTAGATGTTCTGTATTTTAGCTAAAGGAATCATACATATTAGGGGGTTTTTTAGCTCTTCACAACTCAGTGTCTCAAGATCTTTGCATGAATTGTTACCCCAGCTGACTAGAAATTATTAAGCAAAATAATTTGCTGTTTCTTAATGTTAGTGTTTAGGGGGAAATATTATCATAGAATAAGAAAAACCCCAGCAGTCCTAGTTGTGTTTCATGGCTGTATATCTCACAACAATTAAAAAGCAACTAAATAAGCAGTCATTCCTTTGAGCTTGTTGGGGTTTAGGATTCCTCCTTTTGTTTCTTCCTCTCAGGGAATTTTCTCCCATATGTGCTGCTAGGAGACAATAATGACCGGGTATTAAAGAGACACAAAAGAAGTTGCCAAGATCAGGGGAGGAGGCCAAGTGCTTCACTCCTCTTATCTGAGGGTTTCTCTTGGAGGGGCAGAGATACTTGAGAACTGGGCTAAGAAAAAAGAGGCTGGGGCAGCTGCTAGCTCCCTCTTGCTCTCTCAGCATTTGGAAGGGAACGAGGCTGCAGTCACGGTGGGAAGAATACACCAGCACTGCGGGTTTCTGTCTTCTACGGCCTTCTACCGTGAGTGGAGCTCTGCTCCTTAGAGCGGCCGTTGCATTGGGACCTTATTAGCACCCTACCTCACTGAAAAAGGACTTTCACCATCCACTCAGGTGCCTCAGTGGAAACCCCGGGATTCCCGAGCCCCCTCCCCCTCCAAGGGAGCCTCTCTCTCCTGGCCGTGTTCAGGAGCCCAGTGGCCACTGCCCAGCCCCCACTGTTTTTTGCCACTGCTCCGAGGTTTCTTTGCTACACTCTAACTGTTATAAGTAATTGATAATTCATGCTGATCAAAACAATTCACTTGAAGGTATATGTTTTAATATTAGAAATAGTAAGTAGCTATACTAAGTGAGACAAACCACAGAAACGAATGTAGCTGAACGGAATCCTTACATTTCCATTCGAACTGACTAGGGGCTCCGGCAGCCGTGGGTGGAGGAGTTACTATTAACATATGAACAACCGAGCCCAGGTTAGGATATAGTGTAACAGAAAAACGGTAAAATGAGTAAAAAGAAACACTTTAACATTTTAACAAGACTCTAGCCCGACACAGGAGAAAGCCCATCACAGTTGATATGCCCAGGGAACACCTGGTAATGGTGGACGATCAAGGTATATCCTGCAGATCATCCAAGCTGAATACCCAGGTTCCAGTAACTAAGAAGATATCATCCATCGCTTCTCGGAAGGACTTTTTACGATGAGAAACACTAAAAGAAACCAACATGAATATAGGAAGAAACTGAAAGAAACTAACATGAGTATGGAGAGACACTAAGAGAAACAAAGAACTAAGCCTAAGGGTGGGAAAAGGGTATAAAACTCAGCTCCAACATGTCGAAGTTGTGAATGGGGAGAGCTTAGTGCGACTGAGGCCAGGCTTTTTGGTTCACCTAGTACCGAGCCCAGACTCAGTGCTGTCTCTCTGTCGGTCGGCTGTCTGATTTGTAAACAATTGATAATAAACTCTATTTTTAAATTTTTTATAAAGTTGGCCTGCAAAAGTTTTTATTTATAACAGTAACTCACACCCCTGCAATGCAGGGATGCTCCGCAGTTCCAGCTACAAC
Source organism: Urocynchramus pylzowi (assembly GCA_013397555.1). Classification (NCBI taxonomy): domain Eukaryota; kingdom Metazoa; phylum Chordata; class Aves; order Passeriformes; family Fringillidae; genus Urocynchramus; species Urocynchramus pylzowi. The sequence continues at coordinate 4,632 of VZRH01002548.1, forward strand.
TGCTGAGCTTCTGATACATCTCATCTACCACCCGGGATTTTTCTCATCCCTGCCTTCTCAGCTTGCCACTCTGAGGTTCCTGCTACAGCTCCTTTTGCTATCCAGAGGGGGCACTGGGACCGGCTGCCCCCCCTGAGTTTCTAAGGGAAGACCCTTCTCCGTCTCTTTCTGCCGGCTGCATCCGCCACTATTGTGTTGAGAGAGGCGGCTGAAACTCTCGCCACAGCGCCCCCTGCAGCTGTGGGGGAATCATCGCACCTGCCCTGCCCAGCCAGGAGCCAACAGCGCCCCTGCCGGCTTTGACCATAACTACACCAAAGGAGAACATGCCTGCAGCCAAGTGAAGGCTGTTATTGAGTTTCTGGTTCTGTTTGTTGTCGCTCCCACGGTTGTCTTGTTATCCATATACATACTAGTAAAGAATTTTTATTACTTTTCTCATATCTTTGCCTAAATTTCAAAGCCCCTTAATTTCAAAATCGTAATAATTTGGAGGGAAGGGGGTCATACTTTCCATTACAAGGGAGGCTCCTGTCTTCCTTAGCAGATACCTTGGTCTTTCAAACCAAGACAGACCATTCTGTCATGAGCTGGGCAAGATAAGAGGAAAACTAACCGTGGGTTTGCAGGAAATTGGATTGGATTACTGTTCCTCATAAAAATACCAATAGAAGCACTAAGATGCAAAATAGCTTTCCCACTATGAGTGACCAGGACTCTGGAAGATCCAGGAATAGAGCCTAGGTCTCCTTCAAAACCAGCCAATTCCTCTGCTGTGAAGCAGCTCTGTCTTCAGGAGCAAGATATTTTCTCTTTTGATGGTCCCTGCCCATATAGATTTGTTTGGGCAGAGATGTGGAAGGGGGGGAGGAATGTTTGGGGTTTTTTTGTTTATATTGTGATTACAGAAATAAGGATGAAAGTACTCAAGTGAGCATCTTCTGCTAACTAATTTAAAGTCAAACTCATTACTAGCATTACTGTTGATAAAAATGGTTGCCGATTTATAGCATCATTAGCTCTCTTTCCGTGGTATTCAGAGTTTTTAAGGTACAATTAAAGTAAAATACAATTTAAGAGAAATGTTCTGAGAATCTAGAGAAAGCAGAAAGGAATACCACTTAACAAGGTAGTGATAAAATTAAGATTTTTGTTTTAGGAAAGTCAGACTCCTGCAACATCAAAGCATGCCACTCAATTTTAAATCTCTTGATCTCTTATATTCCCATTCATAGAAAAAAAAGATATCTCGAGTGAGCCAGTTTACTGCAGTGGTTCTTAGTAGCTTGTCTTTAGTGGCTGAACTAGCACTTTGTACTTGTGAAAAGACAAGTACACGGCGTGAAATGTGATCTCAACTTTCTTGTTAAAACAGAGAGGTTCTGTTCCCTCCCAAGGTGCAGAGCAGCAATACCTATCATCTTCTCTCTGAAGTGACTTAATTCCTTGTCTTCTCAGTGTGAACAATTTCAGCTTTTATGGTACCTTTCATTATTTTCAGACAGTGCTCTTACTCTTTTCATAGCCTTGTGCATTTTGAACATGCTCACAAATCTGACTTTTCCCTCATGCCACTCACCATCTTTATTCAATTCATTAACGAATCTCTTTCCTCTGTTTTACTTGCACTGAGTTCAGGCCAATATCTGGGCAGGTGGATATATGAATGCATAAATAAACAGCATGGACTGTGTGCTATAAACTCAGGCAGGTGGTAAAGAAATTTTGTATTTGACATCCAGTAATTTACTTAGAGCAACCTATACTTTGTACAGAGAAGGATTATACAGCTGATAAAGAAAGTTTGGGTTTTGTTTGTTCCTTGACCTGCATGGTGCTAAACTCCTATCTCATATGGTTCTGCATTTGTAATACTGACAGTGACTCTGCAGAGGCATAATCTAGAAGAGTGTCATCTGGTGGTGGTTGTAAGTCACAACATCTAAATAGAAAAGTAAAATTAGCAAAGTAAAATTAGCAATCAGATCAGGCTAGAAAAATGCTCTGATTATCTCTTTTATTTAGATTAAAGCTTTTAGGGTTCAAATCACAGTACTATAATGAATTCACTTTGCACAACTGATTCTTTTTCTGTAGGTTGCAGGTATAATGAGTTGCCACAATTTTCATTGTCAGGTAATGTGCTGTGTTTTGTAACATTTGTATTGAAGTAAAGATCAAAATACTTCTGAACTGAAACTGATTACCCATGCAATTGTGCATGATACACTCCCTGACTACTTTAACATCAACAACAGTATTTTGATTTTTATGAGTAGGAGTAGAAACTGCAAATATTACTAAATGCAACATTCTGTAAACTGTGTGTAAAGAACAGTAGTTTGTACATAAGCTCTGGAGAGTAACTCCTGTTACATGATCAGTGCTCCTTCATTCTTAGCTTTTTTTACTCTATTACCAGTTCTTGTTAATTTATTTTTAAAGTAATTCCCTCAATGTCAAATATTATCTAGGTGGAATAATAGGAATGTTCAACAGTGTTTTAACAGCATGATGATGAAGTAACGAAAAATTCAAACATGGAAAACCTCCTTTCCAAAAAAATATGAACCAACATTAAAAACTTACCAAAAATGTTACATATGTTACACTTTTCTATATCTTTTAATATTTGTGTTGGGTAACTGGATTGAAACATCTAGCTGCTAGTAAATTCATCTGTTTGTCCTAAAGTATTTGGGTTTGAATGTGTGGAAAAGTGTATTGAAAGCCATATTCATAATTTATGCCCATGGCTTTTTTGTGACTTCCAGAAAGCTACAATCTTAGACAGCATTTAAAAAATTAGACTAGACTGGCTAAAGACTTTACACATCAGAAGGCTAAACACTTCAGCCATCTGTAGGAACTAAGATATTTGAGATAGTATCAATACTTCCAGTAGCAGAATTGCTTGCTATCTGAAGAAGTGCTCAATGGGATTACTTGAGTTTAAAGTTAAGCAAATTGCTCAGTGAAGAGCAATCGGAATGTTTGTGAGCAATCTAAATTAACTTGCAACATGAAACTGTCTTGCTCCTGACTGTCTATATCTCCCTTGAAGCAGCTCTAGTTCTCAGGGGAAACTCAGCACAGTAAGTCAGCAGAAATTACTTCCTCTTTTGCCAGGTTAATTTTTTGCAGACAGAACATGCAGAAATGAGTAAGGAGATGGTCTCACAGGCACTGAAGCTAACAAAAGGCAAGGAATGAGATGGCAGGCATGTGTGGGCTGGTGTTGTTGACAATTAGAAAAATTTAGACTGGCATGAGAATAGTCTTTTACTCTATACCCTTTCCCAAATAAATACCTTAATGACTGCTATAGACTGAATTTAAACAGACCTTTATTCATAATTATCTACCATAACCAGTGCCTTTTGCAAGTATACATCTATCTTTTGCAGACAGTACCATGATGTCATATTTCTCTTTTTTAATCTGTGTACTTAAGGAATATAAAAAAGGAGGGGCATATCTTCACTTTAACGACTTCTTTTAATTTTACAAATAAATCTGCTAGGATCAGATCAAACCTTTAGAAATCAGGTATCATTCACTTAAGTATGGAATTTTGACATTCTGTGTGTAAGAATGCAGTTTGAGACATTTTCCCCAGGACTTCTGTAGGGTTCAGAGTAAACGCTTTGTATGTTTCAATATGTTTCATCTTGTTCAGATGCTAAAACATTTAAATCCCATTTAGAAGGCTTATAAAAGAGTTTTGCAGAGTTATCATACATATCTTCAGAATTTGGATACTGTGGCTTAATGTGGGATTCCACTTTGTATTATTGGAGCAATACTAGACACATAGCTGTGTATCACAAAAGATACCAATTCAGGAGCACAAAAATTCACATTGATTTTTTTTTAGATGCTACCAATCTATATATGATTAAATGATATATAGAAATATTATTTCATCTCTTTCTAAAACCCAGGTTAGGCACCTCCTGTGAAGAACAGGGGTGATTAAGTACCTCAAAATTTACACAACAAAAGACTTTGCTGTAGTAAAAAAAGTCCCCTAGAAAATATCCAATTATCATATACCAGATATGATAATAATACTAATCATACCAGATTAGTATTATTGCAACCCATTATCAGAGTTTCAACTAATAAATCCCCTTACCATTTTCTGTAGTAATTAAGAATTTAGTGTAGGAAAAAATGACTTATTTTATCATAGTTTCTTGTCTTAGATTTGTTCTATTCCACACAGCCTTTAGTCCTACAAAAACATCAGTACATGAGAAACACACACAACATATCATCTCAAGCTTTAAATTTTCCAAGGAAATAATACAGAGATCTCTTTTGTGTTGTATACATTTTATGAATGATTCAAAAAGCTGTGCTTTTCAACTTGATAGCTACAGAAGCTAGTGTCCTTTCAACTATGCATCTGCCCATCAAATTCACATACTGCATCTAGTGACTTAGGTTTAAATCAGAAGAGTAATCTGAACAGAAAAAGAATATGACCTAGCATTTGTAGTAGAGAACATAGGTATGAGAGGGTAATGAATTTATTAGGTTATTGAAGGTTGTTAAATGGTTTCCCAAAGCATTCACCAGGCAATGCTCCTCTCACTTGATAATCTCTGAATTTTACTGCCATGCTGCTGCATGTCATATTTAGAGGAAACAGAAGCTAACTCACTGAAGCACAAAATGTTTAATTTTTATGGATGCAATAAACTTAATTGCCCATTTTATCTTATTTCCTTATGGACTGCTATTCAGATGGTTTTGTCCTTTTAGTCCTGGGAACTTTTTCCTATAATTCTGATTAAACAAACAGGAAAGATACCTTACAAATCTTCAAGATACTTATTGGCTATTACAGCTTGTAGGTTCAGATTAACTTTTTTGAAGGTTTTGAAGGTTTTGAAGCCAACAGTTGTTCTCACCAAAAATCTGCAGAGTGTGCAAGTCACTGCTGTCATCTGAAGTATGCATAGTAGTCTTAAAAGGAAGACACAAACAAAAGGGTCACTACCAGTCACAGTTTATATACAACTAAACAGATTGCAAAAAAAAAAAATTGTTTTTAAAAAAGAGGGGATTTTTTTCTACATTAAACAAACATAAATATATGCTTGTTTAATGTAGCAAAAAAACTAGGAAACCCATCAGTTTATTTTTGCTGTAGATCTATCTTGATTATTTTTTTAGTCAGTGTATAAAACAAATGGGAAAAATAATTTCCTACCCACTTTTTTCCCCCTCAAATTACTTAGAGATTTCAGGAGTGTATTTCAGTGAAAACGTTTCTGGGCATTTGTGATTACTGCATACAGTTTCCCTAGTAGGAAGTTTTACAGTAGAACACGTGGTTCATCGTTCTTGCAAACAGCACCATGTATTTTTTAGCCTTCATATAATGTCACTGCCTACACAGTAAGTTTCAAAATAGTCCCGTTGTTGGAGAATGAATGCTGGCTACTGCTGACAGCCCTTTGCATCTACATTCGCAGCACTGAACATACACGCACAAACGTCATCCAACAAGGGATCTAAAGCCAGAGGTTTCAACCTTGAGCAGCCAAGAACATTTTTGCCATAGTTTCGTGGAGACAGTAGTAACAACAATAGAAGCAAATACTGCCTTTCCACCTTGAATGATACTTTAATTGTAACATTGTATCTCAGGTTTATAAACAGAAGGCGACTCAAAAGAAAAACATCGCGACTTTTCTTTTTAGCAGATAGGTTTCCAGGCAGCTTCAAAAAGCAACTATTGGGCATTTTTTAGTCGGAAACCTTCATAAGCCTTTTTGTTACCTTGCTGTCCGGTTCTTCGGCTTGTGAAAGCTTGTCCTCGACACTATCGCTGACCGACTCAGGAGGATTCTCACGCGAGGACTTACAGACCCTCAGGGTCAGCATTCTGGCAAATCAAGAGTCTCCGTGGCGGGGTTTAAGGTACGGAATCAAACGGCTACGGCGGCGGAAAGGCGCAGCAAGGCGGCAACTTTTACCGCTCTGTTTTTCGTCCTTCGGGACAGAAGCACTCACTCCTCCGCCTGCTACATTCCCAGGACAGCACCGCCTCCCTCGCCCGCCGGGAGAGATGGAGCAAGTGAGGCCAGGCAACGTCGCTTCGCCCCGCCGCAGTCCTGGCACCTAGGGCCACCCAGGCTACACTTCCGCTTGGGTTGTGGGAGGAGTAGCGCCGGGTATTGCGTTCGGAAGTTTGTGCCTCGCCGCACACCGTGCCGACCGAAGCACTCGGCTCCACGTTGGCTGCGCAGGCGCAGCGCTCGCGGCTGCCTGTGCCCCGCGGAGGGGGCGTCTGGGGGAGGAGCGGTGGTGGCTCCGCGGGCCGGGGCGAGGGGAGATTGGTTCCGCCACCCCTTGGGCGCCCCTTGCCGCCTGACCAGCCGGCCCGGAAGCTGTACCCTCATCCCCTTCTGCCTTCCGCCACCATGTTCAAGAAGTTGATGCAGAAGATCAGCGAGGAGCAGGTGCTGCCGCGCGGAGCGGGTGGACGTGCGAGCTGCCTCTCGCCGCAGGTACGGCGAGGAGGGGCCGGTGGGAGACGTCTCCGCCGGACCCTTGTGGGCGCTTGTGACGGCCCGGGGCCGACGGGGCGGGGCCGCTCTTCGCCCGGGGAGGCCTTGGTGTCTTGCGGGTCGGTCGGACCGACGCTGCAGCCGCGGGAGGGTCGCGTCGCGCAGGCCTAGCCGACCGAAGGCTCCGGGGTCTGTCGGCTGGTGGGAATCGCTGCCCGGGTCGCTGTCAGCGCGGGGCGGCTTCGCTTGAACTTCGTCATCTAAGTTTGTTTTTACCGATCCTCCTCCTGCCAGAAACCGTGCTTCGTTTTGTCCACTCTGTAAAAGCTGTCTTGTGGAAGAATGTAAAAAAACATCTCTTGCCTGAACATCGAATAGAATGAAACAGAAATGGGTTTCTTCCTTAGCATTTAAAGTAATGATACTTTCACGTGTAGTGAATAACAGTCCAGCATTGTGTTCCCTAGTTACCCTTTTCTCTCATCTTAAGCTTGTCCTTTCAGTTCTGTATGTTCTGTCTGTTAACATCTTTTAGAGGGCTGGTTTGCTTACCTCAACCTTATTCTTGTAAAGTTTTTTTAACTGTAGATTAATTGAGAAAGTGGTATAAATCTGAGAACAAGGCATTTATTTGTTCTAGTTGTAATTTAATTAGCCATTTTCCTCTTGCATGTACTTTTTTTCACAAAGTTATTATAAATATATTCTAGTAAAGGCTGTTTTTAAGTGGTAATAATACACACTAGATAGGACATGTGTGCAGAGTATCTGTCTAAGTGAAAGTGGCCAAAAAAAAGTTGTGATGATTTCATGAATGTGTCAAAGCAGAATAAACTCTCTCTTTGCAAATTTTTGGGTAGAAAGATTTCAGCAAGTTAACTTCCTATTGACAAAGTCTGCTGATAATGTCTGCCTGTGTCTCATTGCTAGGTTAAGTATCCTGTGTATCTTGGAATCTGAAAGTATAAAAACTAATGTGAACTCTGAATTCTGTGAATGTTAATCTACAGACAGGTAATTTAGTTAATTTGACAAATAGGTGATTAGTTGCCTGGGCTTGATCTGAGTGTAATTTGAACCACTGGGAGATTTGGCACTGCATAGTCTCAGTATTAGATCATGGTTTCAAAACTGACAGTTATGTTCTGTTCTTTGAATCACTCATTTGTGAAATGGAGGTAAGATTTTTGGAAAGGGATATATTATGAAGTTTTATGTAGCTTGTTGAGTTTTACTTTAAGGCCTTCCATAGTATTAATTCTATGCCTTCTCTAGTTAGTGAAGTATGTTTGTGTTAGTTACAGTTTTGAGTGCTGTCTTAATTGCCATATGTGGTAAGCTTTCAGTGCAGTGTAAAAGAGATTGTTTTTCAGAGTTTACTGTTTTCAATGTGCAGCAGCTAAATTATGATACTTTTCACACAGCATTGTAATATACTTAGTTCAGGGTATTGTAATCCACTTAGTTCAGGATACTCCATGCATGTGTTCAAGAGTTGATATTTCCTGAAAATCATTCTACTGAATAAATATGGGCTTACATGCATATATGCACCCAACATATAATATACTTTAGTCTTTATCTGGCTCTTGAAAAATTAATGTTGACAAATACCCTGAAACCTGATGCGAGAATTTATAATAAATTATACCTAGTCTATAGACCTAGTCTGCTGTACTCTGGACAGAGCAGATTATGTAACTCAAGGGTTAGCATAAATGTAAAGGCAGAAGCAAGAAATTACAACATATTTTTATTTTTGTGTAAAATAGTTGTCTTGCAATGTTTCTTACTCTTCAGTTGCTCTCAAGTAACACTAAGGGGAAATAGTTAAATTTGATCTTAGAAGTAAAATAAGTTTGTCTTCTCACTTCATTTATTTCATTTGAAAACAGAGTCTGTGAAGGAAGAAGTGAGGTTTTGAGGCTTATAAAATATACTGTAGTCTTGCAAAAAGTGTGGGATATGCTTTTTTCCTTTGCTTTTATTCAGATCCTTGAAATGCGTTCCTTGCTGTCAAAACATTTCCAGACCAAATTTTCCTGACTCTTACCATTTCTTAGTTTATGAAACTCATTTTTGCATTAATTTTTGCTCTTTTCTTTCCTAGACCCTTTTTGTAGAGAGGCATCACTCACTGTGCTCTATACCCTCTATGCTCTACTCATATCCCTTAGTTTGAGACCTAGAACTTCACATTTGTACTTTGGTTTGTAGTGTCCAAGACTAAATTTACTAACTTAAGACTGGTAAACCTGGAGGTAAAATTTCTCAAGTATAACTTGAGAAATATAACCTTTTCTGAGGAGTTGTTGGTAGGCCTTCCTCTTTCGTATGAATGGTTAGCTAACTGATGTCATCTGTCAAATTGAGAATACCTGTCCCTCGTAGTCTGAGGAAAACATTTCTTTCTGATGGCTGACAGGGTGGAAAAAAGTGCTATTGCAAGTACAGGTATCTTAAACTGCTACTTGTCCAAGACTGTCACCTGACAAATAGGGATGAAGAAAAAAAGGAGACAGATAGTACTTTCTTTGTCTCAGTCTTAATAGTACTGACAGACCTTGGTCTGCCTGATCCTGAGTCAGAGGACCATGTCTGCAGGAACATTGGCTTTCCATTTGTGAACACTGAAATTTTAACAGACACGTTGTGTCAGTTGAATGAATGTTTATAAGTTCATGGGGCCTATGGGACTCCCAGTGTACTAAAGGAGCTAGCGGATATTACAGTAGAACCCCTCCCAGTCATCCTGGGAATCTGGGGAGGTCCCTGCTGACTGGGAGCTCACCAGTGTTATTCCAGGTTACTGGAAGGGCATGAGGGAATCTGCAGGAGACTACAGAGTTAACCTCAGGACCTGGAAAAATTATTAAGAAAATCATACTGGATGCTATTGAAAGACATTTAAAGAGCAGTGCAATCATCAGACAGTCAACGTGGGTTCACAAAGGGAGAATTCTGTTTAAAAATCCTTCTGCAGTAAGTTCGCTTGCCCGGTAGACAAAGGGAAGGTGGTGAATGTAGTTTTTCTGGGTTCTATAAAGGCTTTTGGTGCTGTTCTTCCCAGTATTCTTCCAGACAAGTTTTCCAACAGTGGGATGAGCAGGTATGCAGTGCACTGGGTGAAGAGTTGGTTGAAGAGCAGAGCTCAAATCACTGCAGCAAACAGGACATCTGGCTGGTGACCAGTTACCAGTGGTGCTCCTCAGGGCTCAGGTCTAGAGGCATCTCTGTTCAGTCTCTTTATCAGTGATCTGGAGGCTGCAGTTGAATGTGCAGATAGTTAGGTGATGATACCAAACTGAGAAGTGCTACTGACTCTCCCATGGGACAACAAGAGGCTTTGCTTTGCAGAGGGCAAAGGATTGGTTGGAGTATTGAGCAGTCACCAGTGATGTGAAGCTGAGCAAGACCAACCAAATGCTGGATTCTGCACCTGGATGGAGTAATCTCAAACACAAGTCTGAACTGGGAGAGGAGTCGCTGGAGAGCAGCCCTGCAGAAAGGGGTTTGGGAGTGCTGGTTGGCAGGAAGCTCGGTGAGATCAGCAGTGTGTGTGCCCTGGCTGCCAAGGGGGCAAACCTCATCCTGGGATGCATCAAACATAGCATCACCAGCCAGTCAAGAGAGGTGATTATCCTGCTGAATTCAGCACTGGTGCAGCCTCACCCTGAGAACTGTGTGCACTTCTGGGCCCCACTATTTAAAAAGGATGTGAAGGTCCTTGAACATGTCCTGAGAAGAGCACCACAGCAGGGGAAGAGGCTGGCAGGAATGTGCTCTGGGGAGCGCTGAGGGCACTGGGCTTGTCTGGGTTGGAGTGGAGGAGGCTNTTGTCTGGTTTGGAGTGGAGGAGGCTGAGGGGTGACCTCACTGCTCCCTACAGCTTCCTGAGGAGGAGAAGTAGAGAGGGAGGTACTGAGCTCTTCTCCCTGGTACACAGTGCCAGAACATGCAGGAATAACTCAAACTATGTCTGTCATGGGATATTTGGACTTAACATGAGCAAACATTTTTTTACCCTGAGGGTGGCCGAAACATGGAATAGGCTTCCTCTAGAGGTGGTTGCTGCCTTCCCCACCCTTGCCTGTCAGTGTTGAAGAGGCATTTGGACAGTGCCCTTAAAGCCATGCTTCATCTTTCAGTCAGCCCTGAGCTGGTCAGGAAGTTGAACCCTTCCAATTTAACTATACTATCCTGTTTCCACTGTTTCTGTTTTTGCGTAAGATCAGTGAATATTTGTGCTGCAAAGTTTAGTGCCACTGAAATGACTGTAAATTGACAAGAAGTCTGAATGCAGCAGTGAGAACTGTAGAACCATTAAGGGCAGGGTGAAGAGATGTGTTCATCCTGCTTCTAAGCAGTGACAAAGTGTCCTTGAATGTTTCTGGCCCTCACCAAACAGAAGGAAATTGATTTTCAGATAATCTTTAAAACACTGGCATTAGATTGAGAGTAGGAAAAAAAGAAGAGTAGGCTGTCAGCATTAATAGATTAATGTTTTTTTACAAACCCTATGAATACTTAGGTATGATTGTTTTCAGCAGTACATAAAGCTTTCATTACGAATAGCTATTTGGTACTAGATAAGCTGTTTGATTTTTGAGTAGTATTTTCAAGTTGGGACATTGGCCTGCCTCTTCAGACCTGTAACTATGACTGCTTTTAGAATAATTTTGATATAAAAAAGAACAAATACTCCTGGTTCCAGCAGTGTTCAGCTGATAGAAATTTCAAGAAGAGGTAGGGTCAAAACATGCATGTGCTTGCCTTATATCCTGGGTTAAGTACCCCTGGGCCCTTCCCCCAGGTGGAACATATGGTTATCTGACCACTCTGGGCCTGTATTTGGGCTCCAGAGGCAAAGTATGGCGCATTTCCTCCAGTGTGCCAGGTATTGGCAGCCACTGCAGGACTGGGATACAGGTCCAGTGGGATGGTGTCTGTGCAGGAGGGCATCACCTCATCAAAACAAGGCCTGACCTTCCTCCCGCCACATGCCTGAAATATTTTGAGTCCACAATCCTTGCAGCCTTTCACTATACCTAAAGAGAAATCTTGCTAATTACTTTCTTTTGTATCGATCTCCTTGTTGATACTTTACTACTCATTACATTTATACTGAAATTTTATATTTGAAGTTTGAATGATGAGGCTGGTGCGGTAGTTTGTTTGAGTTGGTGTGACTTTTTAGAACCTCAATTTGAATGAAGTTGTAAAATTTCTGTGAATAGATGTTTAGTTCTGATAGGAGCAACAAGTACATGTTGACATCAGAACAATATAGCAATTTCTTGTGCTTTTTTCATTGTTTAGATACAATGTTATAAATATTACAAATTCAATATTTATAAATTTTCTTAGCGTCATTTTTTGTTAATTTTGTAAGTTCTTGATCAGATTCTGTTCCACTTGTAAATGCTTGAATCTGTGTCAAATCACTAAACTTTTAAACTTTAACCAACTGTAATATGTTCCTAAAATATTAGGAGGCTTGTTTTTCAAAAATGGTCTAAGAGGACCATAGTCAGAAATAATCAAAATAACCCATTTTGTTTTTTGTTCTTGGGGCTGATTCATGGCACATTTTGCTCTGGGGACTTTTTAGTAAGGTAGAACTTGTCACAGACAGTTGTTTTCTTTAAAAAGATCTAGACTAGGCTTCACTGAGATGATCTAGTTAGTAATTCTTGAAGTAAATTATGATACAGAATAATTCGTTCTGGAGTTAATAACATTACTTGTTGGTATACATGATCTCTCTGTAGGTTCCTTCCAAATCACCTCCATCAACTGGCAACAGAATCAGGACAACTTCATTTACAGATCAGAATCATGAAGGCACTTTAACACCAGACGAAGAGGTCAGTTGAGAACTTTTTCTCTGCTTTTCAGCTTAAAAAACTTAACTTTATGTCCTTCATTACATTTTTTTTAAATTTCTCAATCTCACTGTTTTCTGTGTATGTATAGATATGAATAGTCTGTTTTTGAGGCTAAATACCGAAGTGTTTAATAGTAATAAAACAGATCTTTAAGCTGTAGTGATTAACTCCCAGATTAGGAAACGCTTTCAGTCATCAGGTCTTAAAAATCTTACTCCTGAGCTGAACTCAGTGAGGTAGTGGGACAGAGGATATATTCAGAGAGATTAACTTCATTTTTGTCCCACTTTTGGTTGAAAAGCTAGGTGAATCCAGGTAATTTGAGGTGGGTGATCCAAAAGGTTTATACAGAGCATTTGTGATTGTTTCTAACTGTGCTAGTAATAAGTATCAAACTCAAAGTTATTTCCCCCACCCCACTTCCTTTCTCCCCTACCCCCAAACTCAAAACCAACCCAGCCCCCCTCACCTCCCCCCCCCAAAAAAAACCTGAACAACAAACTAAACTGAGTCTAAATTATCAGTTATGAAATATTAAAACCATTATCAGGATTATGAGTAACCTTGACTTGCATAATAAAGCAAACAAGATAATCTGCACTTACCATGTTTCATATTAAGTACTATGGCTCTTTTGAAGCGACTTGATTTAAAAAAAAAAAAAGACAACAAATACAAATAAACAAAACATTTCCCTGACTTAGTGAGCATGGACATAGTCTGGTAGCATAAAGCAGGATGCTTCTGTGATTCTGTGAACTTTTTCAAAGGAAATGTTGTGTCCTTGTCAGAAAATTCAGTTGCTTTGTTTAGCCAAAAAAATGATGCATTTTCTTGCAGTGGAAAATCCACTTTAATTTTTAATGCCATTTTTTCTTTAGGAGATAATCAGCTATACCTGAAATTTGCAATAGATTTCATTATGAATGCTATCAGTGATTACAGCTTGGCAGTGTGCTTCCTGCAATAATAGAAATTGAAGGGAAAGTACCTCATGATTTTGTTTTGTATTTTGGTATTTTCTAATAAATGCTTATTTTCTCTGTTGTGATATATATGTGTGTATATGTGTGTGTGTGCGTGTGTGTGTGTGTGTGTGTCTGTGTATATACATCTGTAATGAATTCCCTCTCTCCTTGGAAAAAGATTTTCTGTTAACTGGTGCTCCAGAATGTTAGCAAGCAGCGTCACCCAGCATAAATTACTAAGTTTTTCAGTAAGGAGAGTTTTCTGTTCTTAATACAGGGTATAGAAGTAGCATATTGCCACATGAGGGCTACTGCTGTGAGTAGAAGGCCTAGAAGGAGTGATATGGTACTGAGAGTTGATTCCCCTGTTTTTGGGGGTTTTTTGGTTTATTGTATAACATGCAAAAGAACTGATTTGGCCAAGATTTTCTTCATTATTTCTATTGAGAACTAGATTTACTTCATTAGATATGTGTTGTCCCCAGCAAACTCCATTTTCAGAGTGCTGTTCCAGACAAACAAGAGAAGCAAAGGATTCTCCATAGCACATGCCAAGTTACATTGGAAGATCATTAATCTCTAAATAGACTGGTTAGACTGATATGACCAGAGAGGCAGAAGGGGAAATAAGATTAAGAGTGGAAACAGAGGTACTAAAGTACCATCAGATTTGTAGTTATCCTTGGTCTTAGGGGAGCTGCCATAACAGTTTTACTTGTGAAACACATCCTTTAATTAGAAATTCTAGAAGCAGTGAAGTCCTAAGGGGATGAAAACCTCTTTTTTTTTTTTTTTTGTAAGAACTGGTTTTACATCAAACAGAATATTTTACAAAAAATTAAGTTTAAATTGTTAGAATAAGAAATCTAATTTCTTCAAAAATTTCTCATAAATGTTGGCAGTATGATTAAAAGCAAATGATCTTTGAAATCTGTTGGATTAGATTTTCATAAAATTCAGTTCAGCAGCAGTATACAATGCTTAAATAAGACGCAGCTATTGCATATTGTCGTTGAAAATACATGCCCTGATTATATGAATGCATTATGTCTTGGAGGGTATTTTTTTGCAGTGTTCTCATTTGACCAGGCAGTTGTTTTATGTGCAGGTGGCAGTGGCAGTGGCATTACAGTGAACTGTTGGACAACATATAATACACTGAAAATACTTGGTTGAAGAATATTGTATGCTAAAACATTTTTGCAGTACATGAATAATTGCTAGCCCTTTAGTACTGACATCTAAGCAAAATTAGTGTTTCATAATTTTCTTGTATGTTTTGTGTCTTCCTTTGTGAGCTATGTTTTAGTATGTCTTTAAATAGATCAGGTTTTTGTATTTTTACTTCCTTAGTATTAAAGTTGCAAGTATCACACATGAAATCTTTGGTTTATTCACAGAATATTTTATAACAAAAATATTTTCAGAATTAGTTACAGTTGTAAATTACATCATTAGTCTGATCAAATAATTATAATAAAACATACATGTCAACATTCTTGCTTTATACTCTACAATGAGAAGATTTTAAAAACACTTTAATATTTCAAGATTCCTAGATGCTATCAGTTTAAAATAAACTTACAACTTGTATGCTCCATTTATGTAATACCAGGTAAGTTTCTTTTTCATGCCAGCTTTCCTCTTCAGCTTGTATTTTATTTGATATGTGAATCTCCAGTAGCAGTGTTACAGAAAACCTCAAAATTTTTTAATATATAGGAAAAGGCAGACATCTGACTAGTTCTGTATTCTCTTACTGCTCTTAAAACATGATCACATTTTGGGGTAAAACTACTTCCACTGAACTTCATCAGACAATTTGCATATCCATTGCTTTCTGATTTGGTATGCTGCTGTTTGAAACAGCCCTAGACTATTAAAATATGCTTATTTAGTGAGTTCATTCTTTTCTGTGGAAAAATAGTGTTCAGTTTTCAAACTGTTACCACATTGACTTTTGAACAGAGTTTGAGGTGAAATATATAAATTCACTATTGCTCCTGTAGGTTAAAAATGTTTTAGTTCTTTTTGTTCTACAATATACTTGTTTACAAGTATACAAGGCCCAGCTGCAGAAGATAACAAAGTTTGTGCTGGTTTGCTATCAGCTGAGAGCAAGCAGCTGATTGATTGCTGTGGGTGACCTACCGGTCATGCATCCAAATGTCACTGACATCCTAATGAGTGTTATGGAAGTGACAGCAGAGCACAATATATATAGCACCTGAGTCACATGTGTATTTGGGGCTCTTATAAAAGGAGCTGTGGGAGTAAACTCGAGGCTGTTTTGTTACAAGAACTTTGGAGTGTATGTCGTCCCTGTCTCCATCCCACACCTTCCCCCCCCATACATTGCAGGAAATCATGTAGTCCAACCCTGTTCGAAGGCAGGGTCACCTAGAGCAGGTTACACAGGAAATAAATGTGTCCAGGTAGGTTTTGAATGTCTCCAGAGAGGGACATTCTATGACCTCCCTGGGGAGCCTGGCTTAGTGTTCTGCTACTCTAAGTGTAAAGAAGTTCTTCCTCATGTTGAGGTGGAACTTTCTGTGGTTTAGTTTATGGCCATTACTTCTTGTCCTGTCGCTGGGCACCACTGAAGAGTGTGGCACCATCCTCTTGACAACCTTCTTTGAGATATTTGTATGCATTGATTAGGTCTCTTCCCTGTCTTATCTTTTTAGACTAAACTGGCCCAGCTCCTGTAGTCTCTCCATGTGAGAAAGATGTTCCAGACCCCTAATTATCTTTGTGGCCCTCTGCTGGAACCTCTCCAGTAGCTCCTTATCTTTCTTGTATTGAGGAGTCCAGAACTCCACACAGCACTTGAAATGTTGTCTTATTAGGGCTGAGTAGAGGGGAGGATCACCTTCCTCAACTTGCTGGACACAGTCTTCCTGATGTACCCCAGGGTACCACTGGCCCTCCTAGCTGCAGGGGCACTGCTGACTCATGGTAAACTTGCAGCTCCTCCAAGGCTCCAGGGTCCTTCTCTGCAGAGCTGCTCTCTTCAGCCCCTAAGCTGTACTGATACTTGGGGTTATTCTTTTCCAGGCGCAGTCCCCTTGTTGAACTTCATTAGGTTTCTTTGTGCCCAATTCTCTAGCTTATCAAGGTCCTGCTAAATGGCAGCACAGCCTTTAGGTGTATTAGCCACTCCCCCCAGAGTATATTTGAAACAAAGTGTTGGAAGATATTAGTAGGATTTCTATAGCAAGCTTCAAATGTGATATTATGGTATTCTTAGGATTAGAAAAGGTTAAAGAATGACCTACATCTTTGCATCTTCTGTTTACGGTATGCTTCATCTCAGTTGATTCTAATTTGTCTAGTTTTATTGATTGCTATACCAGCCTACTGCTGATATCCTGCTAGTGATGCATTAGACAGTATAGCACCAGATATATTTAATGTTTCTGAAGCTATTAAGATAATTCTTAGGGTTTTAGGACAAGTCCTGAAGCACAAGAATCCCATGTGATAACACTGTTTAATGTTGCCTGACTAGCAGGTTGCTTCTTGCCTGTTTGCAGGCAGAGGTGAATAATTTTTTGTGATTTTTAATAACCCTTTCCCTAACATCCTCATCCCAGAATTAACTCCCTCAGTTAACTAGACAGTTCTTGAAGTTGTACTGAATAGTTGGTTGAAAAAAAAGAAAAATGCAGATAAAAACACATATATATATTGGAAAGCATTAAGTAGTGTAATTACTGGACTCACTAGAGGGCTCTGCCCATAATTTAACTAAATATGTACCAGGTTATGAGCTGTCAGAGTGTTGTGGTTTGACATTGGCCAGACGCCAGGCACTTAGAAAAGCTGTTCACTCACTCACTCTTGTTACAGTTGGGCAGAGGAGAGGGAAAGGAAATTAATGGAGGGTTCATGAATTGAGATAAAAATTGGGAGAAAACACTCTAAGGGCAAAATAGATTCAAATTTAAAGCTATAAGGTGAATTTGTTATTAACAGAGTCAGAGAAGGATAACGAGAAGTAAAATAAGCCTTTAAAATAACCGTTCTTCCCTCCCAGACCCTCCCTCTTTTGCCCTGACAGCGTAGGGAGACAGGGAGTGGGGGTTTTGGTTAGTTCATCACCCGAGATCTTTTTCTGTTCGCTCAGGGGGAGGGAAGTCTTTTCTCTGCTATGTCGTGGGGTCCCTCCCATGGGAGGTAGTTCTCTGTGAACTCCTCCAGAGTGGCTCCAATCTTACAAGCAGCAGTCCTGCAAAAACTGCTGCAATGTGAGTCCCTCCCATGGGCAAAAAATCTTTCTGAAATTGCTGTGGTGTGGGTCACTCATCCGTAGGGTGCAGTCCTTTGAGGATAGGCTGTTCGACTTTGGAAGTTCCACATGGTGGAAGCTTGTAGCTATTTCTCACAGAAGCTATTTCTGTGGCCCTCCCTTGCTACTAAAAAGCTAGGCCATGCCAAATCAACACACAGAGTAACAAAAATACTGTAAGCAAGTCCTTAAATATTTTCATTGTTTGTCACCTAGCATTGGAGAGTAGAGAATGAACTCAATAATGGGTGAATACAGCCAGATCTAAATGTATTAAAGAAATACCACTTTGGGACCATGACTGAGTATATTCTGTCTTTGGTAGCTATTTGAAGTGTGAAACACTCATCTTGGCTACTGAAGAGGAAATATTTTGAAATTTCATCTTGATAGAGGGCTCACTGTTCTGCCTCAGTATTGTGCCTTCTTTACTTGTAAGGTTGTCTCACAGAATCAAATAGGTTGGGAAGGACCTTTGAGATTATCAAGTTCAACCTATGACCTAACCTCATTTTATCAACTAGACATGGCACTGAGTGCCACATCCAGTCCTTTCTTAAGCACCTCCAGGGATGGTGAGTCCACCACCTCCCTGGGCAGCCCATTCCAATGCCCAGTCACTCTTTCTGTGAAGAACTTCTTCCTAATGTCCTCCTAAACCTAAACATTCTCTGATGCAGCTTGAGATTGTCAGTTGTTTCCTGGGAGAAGAGACCGACCCCCACTTGGCTACAACTTCCTTTGAGGCGTTTGTAGAGAGTGAAAAGATCTCCCCTAACTCTCCTTTTTCCCAGGTTAAACAGTCCCTCAGCCACTCCTCATGGGACTTGTGTTCCAGACCCTTCACTAGCCTTGTTGCCCTTCTCTGGACATGCTCCAGCATCTCAACATCCTTCCTAAATTGAGGGGCCCAGACCTGGACACAATACTCAAGTTGTGGCCTCACCAGTGCTGAGTCCAGGGTCTATCACTTCCCTGGTCCTGCTGGCCATACTATTACTGGTACAGGCCAGGATGCTATTGGCTTTCTTGGCCACATGGGCACACTATTGGATCACGTTCAGTCTGCCATCAGTCAGTACCCCCAGGTCCCTTTCTGCCTGGCCTCTGTCCAGCCTCTCTGTCCTCATCCTGTAGTGCTGCAAGGGGTTGTTGTGGCCAAAGTGCAGGACCTGGCACTTGTCTTGTTAAACCTCATATTGCTGGATTCGTCCCACCAATCCAGCCTGTCCAGGTTGCTCTGCAGAGCTCTCCTACCCTCCAGCAGATTGAGATTCACACCCAACCTGGTGTCATCTGCAAATTTGTTAGTGGTAGACTCGATCCCCTCATCAGATCATCAATAAAGATATTAAACAGGACTGGGTCCAACACAGATCCCTGGGGGATGTCACTAGTGACTGGCCACTAATGGGATGCAACATCATTCACCACCACTCTCTGGGCCCAGCCATCTACCCAGTTCTTAACCCTGCAAAGAGTGCACTTCTCCAAACCATGGGCTGCCAGCTTTTCCAGAATTTTTCCATGGGAGACAGTGTCGAAGGCTTTGCTCAGTCCGGGTAGACAACGTTGACAGCCTTCCCTGCATCTACCAAGTGGGTCACCTGGTCATAAAAGGAGGGCAGGTTGGCTATCCTAAATCCATGCTGGCTGGTTCTGATCCCTTGGCCACCCTGTAGGTGCTGTGTGATTGTACTCAAGATGATCTGTTCATAACCCTGCTGGCCACCAAGGTCAGACTGACAGGCTTGTAGTTTCCTGGATCCTCCTTTCGGTCCTTCTGATGGATGGGCATTAGCTTGGCTAGTTTCCAGTCATCTCAGACCTCCCCAGTTAGCCAAGACTAATGATAAGTGAGGGAGAATGGCTTAGGGAGCTCGTCTTCCAGCTCACTCATCGCCCTTGTATATGGATCCCATCTCATCCCACAGGCTTGTTGAGCATTTTAAGTGGCTCAGCAGGTCACTAACTGCTCCCTTCTGGATTGCAAGGTGGCTACTCTCTGTTTGTATAATAGTTCAGGAGGCCGGTTGTCCTGAGGACAGCCTGTCTTATTGTTAAAAACTGAGGAAAAGAGGCCTCTTTCCCTTCTGTACTTGCCTTTACTCAAGCAAGAAAGGGCAAAGGTGAGAAGATTTAGAAATGTTATTGCATCATGATCAGCATCAGTGAAACTGAACAGAATTTTTAATTGCATTCTACTGTTTGTGTAAGCTTTTAGTTATGATGGAGACACTGGAGTTGTATGTCTGCAAATTCAAGCAGTACTGCATCAATTTCCTTTTTCTCAAATTCATAACTGCTATATGGATTGGCATGTTTTGGATAGTATCCAGTGGATAGTTTGGATCTTCTTACTGTGTTAAAACAGTTTTTCATATCCCTATCAGTCTACCAGGTAGTTTGAATGAATTTTGAAAATGAACTTGTGCCGTTGCTCAAAGTTCTGTCATTTTACCTGTATGTTTTGGGTTTTATAATTAATATTTTGTGAAAGAATGAATTTGTAAATTTGTGAATTTATGTCTGAGCCTCCTGAACCTGGCTGCACTAACATGGTCATGGACTTCCAGGGATTACTGAAAATCAAACGATTCATAGACACTGAACAAGCTGACAGACCATCTTTTTTGGGGGGGATTAACTTGTTAGAGATCAAATAGGAATCCTTTTTAATGCAAACTTTTGGTGTTCTAAATAATGCAATTAGGATTAAGCAAAGTAATGCTACGGTGAAATGTTGCAACTTAATATTTTGAGCACTAGCAGGCTGTTACTGTGAAGACATAATTTAAATTGTCTGTGATTCCTGAAGTTCTTGATGGTCATTTTGTTAAAAAGTGATTTAATTAAGCTGAAGATCATATATGTTACACGTTGAAAATGTTCATAATCTTTTGGCTAACAATATTTGCCTAATCCATGTATCAGTGCTTTGCAAACTATCTTTCATCTTCTTAACTGGTCTTCTGAAAACATGCAAAGTAATTTTTATCTTAAAAAATTTCATAATTTTATTTGTCAATTTGCATGCTTCTAATTCATGAGGCCATCAGGCTTGCTTGTAGTATTGCTGCTGTATGTTTGTATGCTTGTGTATACATAGTATATGCCTTTTCTTTTATTGGCATATGCCCTTTCAAGAGGAGCAAGAATTTATACGACCATCAACAGTTGATGAAGATTTTCTGCAACCATTATCACTTGTCAGTTTTGTCAATTTCCTTATTTTTGTCTTGTCTGAAAGCTCAGAGGAGGAAAAAATATAAGTGGGTTTTATACACCTGTGTATATATATATATATATACACACACACAGAGACCCATATACATACATATGTATGCATACACACACATTTTTATATATATATATATATATATATATATATGTAGGTATGGGGAGCTTTTGCACAGCTTACTCTTAAGAATTATACTTCTAACAGGTGAGACAGGAGGACAACAAACTCAGTGTGTTGTTGCTATCACAGTGAATGCACAAGGCAAGTGTGTTGAAGCTCCAGGGGAGTGAAGAAGATTGAGAGCATGAGGAATGTGGCCATCTTTTTTATTAGCAGCTCATCTTTGCAGTAACTTAAAAGTGAGAAATTTCAGCTTTGTTGGCGAACATAAATTCAAAGTCATGTAGCCTTTCAGATCTTATCTGTGAGAATATTTCTCTCTCTCAATTTGAATTTATGTAATTAATCTGCTACAGCACCAGAATAAATGTAATCATCACCAAAAAAAAGTAATTTAAGCTCCTAACTTATATTAGTATTTGATTCCTAAAAGTACTGCTTAGTAACTTGATAGAGGGGTTTGTCTCATTATTTCAGAACAATTTTGTTTCATTTAGTTTGGTTCAGTCAACAATCAGTACAATTCTGAAATCTCAAGCTGTAAGGAAATTGAACCTTGAACTTAGGTATGTGAGTATAATCATGAGAAGAATATTTTTGTCTCTTAGCTTCATGTTTTCACCTCTAGGAATTTATATCTCTTCTTAGATACTGACTTGATAAAATGGTTAAATTCACCATGTAAAAATGGTATTTTTACAAAATAGTCTGCTAGTAGTTTAAAAAAATTGTAAGGAATTTTTTAAAATGTAGACAGCATTCTAGTGTATAAAAGCATCAGATGATAAATAGTCAAAAGCAAGCATTTTAGATTATATATAACTGAATTTTTAGAATAATGAGTTGTTAATGAATCACTGAGAGCAAATAGGGCTCAGTGATATATGAAGACAACTCATCCACAGAAGTTAAAAAAATTACAATAGTAATGCCTGAAACATAATTTTTATCTTGGGGTAAACTAGGATCTTTTAAATAGTATGTTTCTTTTGTTCTAAAGAAGTTTTGATCAAAACTGTATTTTGGCTGTTCTGAAATGATGTAGTGCATATTTTCTGGTTACATCTTCCCTTTATCGCTGTCTGTTTCTCATAAACTGCTGTATTGTTTTGTTATGTTTTTAATAGCATGGCAAAATTGAGTAAAATTTTGCAATGCTCTTTATTGCTTGATTTATTTTCATTTTCCTCCTTTTTGCATTGAATAACAGCTGTTAGCCGGGATGATAGCAGAACCTGCTTTTGTGTCTGAGTATACTATCTTTGCTTTGGAGCCCACCAAACAACCTAAGCCACAGAGTGACGGTGTGGTGAGTCCTCTCCACCCCTCTTAGTGATGCCTTTAGCAGGTGGAGGAGAGTAATGTACTAGTAGGCAAACTTACTTGCTTGTGGCTTGTTCTCACAAAGACCTCTGTCTTAACTATCTTGTTGCTAACCCTGCACTAAATTTCACAGAGGTAGTAGCTGATAGCTCCTGGCTGGTATGCTGGTATGATGTGAATTTAATGTAACATTGAAAAATTATTCCTATACAGGCAACAATACACAAATTTAAATAACTGTTGCACAAGTTTGTATGTGTGTTGCATAGAAATTTCATATTTATGTGTGTCTGTATGTATATCAAGATAAATGGATAGAATTAACATTGGGATTGGTTATGTGTAGAACTTACATGCTATTTGAAATGTAGCATGTCATTTACTTCTGATGGTTACAGGAAATAATTATTTCACATAGACACATAAATTAATCTACAACTAGTTGATAATCTGGCAGTTATTATTGTGAGGATGAATAGGCTTTTTTTTTATAATTAGATTTTACTTTAAATATATGTTTCTCTGCCTGGATATGTTGTCTTCACTATATATATGTGGAGGAGCTCAGTGAGGGGAGGCAAGAAGTGAAGAAAAGGAAGCAGGCATAGGGAGGAAGTCAGACTTCTACTTTCTGATATAGGCACACAGAGGCTGTGTTCTTTTTGACACAGGACAGGAATGGCATTTTTCACATGCTTTAGAGGCATGGCATTCCCAAGTCCATAAGTGATTTAAAGCACGTTAATTTTTAGAATCCCAGCTCATCATGATACTTCTTGATTACTTTGTAAGTACTGTTTTCCTGCTCATGGTTTAAATTGACCAGTCACTGAAAGCTGTAACAGGATCAAAATTTAATAACCAGGACATAGCACAATACACTTCTTTTGGACTTGTCTCTCTCAAGCTAAACAAGATTGGACAGAAACAGTGATTAAAATGGTGGTCCCTGAAAAGTGTGTTCTGACCATATTCCAGGTCCATCAATTGTTACTTAAAGATTCACTGCAAATTTAAGTAAGCTTTGTTAGTTTTCACTATACAACAGAATTATCTCAAAAAAGATTCATTTCACATAACTGTTTGTTTGAATGCTCCAGTGTTGTCTTTATATGATCTTCTAGTATGTACTTCAGTGGAATATTTACTGGCACACATATTTATATGCAAGACTGCAGTAATGAAACAATTATTGTTAATGTGTTACCAGTGTATATTAATATGTTACCTGTAAGACTAATTTTGTTCTGAACTTCCTGAAAATTCTAGAGCAGTACTCACAATAAGAACTGGGAGAAGGAGAAAATGATGGGAAAGTTTATAGAGAATAGGATTAAAAAATATATTAAAGAAACACCCACATTATATATCTTTACAAAACCTAGGTACAGTAAAAATACAGGAGAGGAAAGTTTCACCAACACACACAAATGCATATTAATTCTGCTAAAACAAAACAGTATTTTAGCTGTGTATATGATCTGAGAGTGAATGGCATAGAGAAGTGACTGTAACTGTGGATTTTTTTGGCATAGATTAAGTTAGTATAAACTCTTTACTAGCTAAGCTGCAAAGGTTTCGTGCATGAATAAACAGTTAAAAATATTCTTGGACACAGTAGGGTTTTTTAAAGAAAAAAATAAAAAGAAAATAAGGGAAGGAAACATAAAGCACTCCTTCCTTTCTCCCTTCATAATTACTCAGTTTTGGAATACTTGAGAAAGTATTGCTATTAAAAGCAGTAAAATGTTTCTAAATAAAAACATTTAAGCTTTCACTTCTCAGGCTTGCTAATCTATTTATATCTTTGAGAAAAAAGTATGATTTTGCATTTCAGAAATAGGGAAGTAAGGTGACACAAATGTTACTGGAACACCCTAATGTGCTCCAGTTGAAACTGAGCTCTGATTTATACATCTTCATAATAAAAAGCAATGTTTTTGTTAGATATTGTAAGTGTAGCAGTCTTTGGATAGAGATATGGATGTTATGTTCTTTGAGTTTGTGGAGGAAAAACTTCCATTGGTCTCCAGAAACCCTGATGTAACTGCTGGTTTTAAGAATATCAAAATGGCTGCTTGTGCTCTGTGAGTCTAATATTGCTGAAAGCTCTCTTCAGGCTTATGGAAGGCTAGGGCTTTTAAGCTTTTCAAAGCCTCGTGGATCTATACTTAATATATAGCAACTTTCATTCTTGCTTACCATTCAGTGTGTAGATACTGAAATACAATCCTTTGCCCTAGAGCACAGTGATGCAGACTTTCAGCAGCCAGATGCCTATGGTGGTCCATTTTTTATATGAAAGATTACTAGTGTATCCCTTTTATTATTTATGCCAATGGAAAGTGTAACCCCAATTATGGGCTCTTCATTTGTTCCCATAGATTGTGTACAAAGATGCCTGCATAATGAGTAGGAAATTTTTAAAAGTGTCAGCACTAGTTTAGCTTTGAAATTACATTTTTAAGGATCTTTGTAGGTCCTTAAATGGCAGCTTTTTTAAACATCTTCACAGCAAGAAACAGCATCCATGGGTTTTATATTCATAAAAACCATATTAAATTTAATGAATCTACTTAATCTTGTGTTTTAAAATAGATATTAAATATTAAATTATACTTATGAACTACATGCACAAACCCTCCCGAGTTTCCTTTAACTCTTTTTTATGTGTATCAGAATACATGATTTTTGAAAGAAGTATTTAGTTTGTAAGTCACAGAATCACAGAATTAAGTAGGTTGGAAAAGACCTCTGAGATCATTGCATCCAGCCTGTGAACTAACACCACCTTGCCAACTAGACATGCCACTAAGTGCCACATTCAATCTTTTCTTAAGTATCTCCAGAGATGGTAACACCATCACCTCCCTGGGCAGCCCATTCCAATGCCAAATCACTCTTTCTGTGATGTCTTGGTAAAGTGTTTGTCTTCCTCTGTTTACAGTCCTATAGTAGGACAGCAGATGCTTTGTAAATTATAAAACATAAGATAATTTTTTATTTGAATTATCTTACTATTAACTTTTCCTGTTAGGAGAAAAAAAAAAGAACAGGTAATGGAGCCAAGAAAACAGTGTAGAAGTGCTTCAGTTTAAAACTCGTAAAAACTGTTAATCTAGGAATAAATCCACTGCCACAGAAAAATGCTCTGAAGCAGAATGCAGATTTTGTTCAAACTAGGTGAAGCATAGTTTCCAAATCCAGACTTCTTGTATGGCTCATTTTGTTTTGTCTGTATATGGGTAACTGATCAGTTCTCTGGTTTCCTTAACTATCTGGATTTCTCTTTGTTCTGTGTTATTTCTGTACTACCTCAAATTTGGTCCATGTCAGAACTTTTTGAAGCTCCTTTATCATTCCTCTGCCACATTAATGTTTAGGTATGCTTATTGGCATATCCAGAGTAGAAGCTGTGAGTGTGATCGTGTAGGAGATATATATATACAAGGGTGATTGTGATTGAGATTTCAGTTCTGTGTACACCTTAGATTTTGCAGCTTGCATGTAACTGTCAGGGTACAGCTTGATTAAAAAGTTAAGATTTACACTGCTCTTAGCTGAATTTACCCATATTTTGTTTGATAATGCCTCAGTGTTTCACTTCTGTTGAAAAAATCCATGTCCAAGATGGTTTCTAGCATATTCTGCTAATTCAGGTGGACTGGATTTATACAGCAAAAAAACATCTGGATTTGTGTACGTTAGAATCATAGAATATCCTGAGATGGAAGGGACCCACAAGATTGACCTAAGTCCTACTCCTGTCCCTGCACAGTACAGCCTGAAGAATCACCAACACTTCCTGAGAGTGTTGTCCAATCACTTCTTGAACTCAGACAGGCTTGGTGGTGTGGCCACTTACCTGGGCAGCCTGTTCCAGTGCCCAACCACCCTCTGTGTGAAGAACATTATTCTAATATCCAACATAATCTTCCCTGACAGAGCTTCATGCTGTTCCCTCGAGTCCTGTTGCTGGTCAACACAGTTCGTGCCCCTCCACAACCCCTCATGAAGAAATTGTAAACTGCTGTGAGGTCTCCCCTCTGTCTCCTCCAAGATGAGCAAGCCAAGTGACCTCAGCTGCTCCTTGTACAGCTTCCCCTCAAGGCGCTTCATCATCTTTGTAGCCCTTCTTTGGATGCTGTCTAGTTGCTTTGTATCTTTCTTATATTGTGGCACTCAAAACTGCACACAGGACTCGAGGTGAGGCTGCAGCAGTGCAGAGCAGAGCCGGACAATCCCCTCCCTTGCCCAGCT
This sequence comes from Urocynchramus pylzowi, assembly GCA_013397555.1. Taxonomy (NCBI): domain Eukaryota; kingdom Metazoa; phylum Chordata; class Aves; order Passeriformes; family Fringillidae; genus Urocynchramus; species Urocynchramus pylzowi. Next base: position 31,247 of record VZRH01002548.1, read on the forward strand.
GGTGATGCAGTGCCTGATGTACCGAGGACATGGTTGGTTCTCCTGGCTGCCAGGGCACTGCTGACTCATATCCAACTTTCCACTGACCAGGACCCTGAGGTCTCTTTCCGAGGTGCTGCTCTCCAGTGTCTTGTTCCCCAGTCTGTCCATACATCCAGGGTTGCCCCATCCCAGGTGCAGATTTTGGCATTTGTCTTCATTGAACTTCTTACGGTTGCTGATTACTCAGCCCTCTAATTTTGCTGAGGCTCCCTCTTCTAGGGCCTCTCTGCCTTCAAGGCAGTCAGCAGCTCCTCTCAGTTTAATATCATTGTCAAACTTAGTGTACCTTCAAGTCCCACATTCAAGTAATTTATGAAGATGTTGAAGAGCACAGAGCCAAGGATGGAGCCCTGTGGAATCCCACTAGTGACATCTCACCAGCCTGATGTCATCCCATTCACTGTAAAGCTTTAAGCCCAACCCATGAGCCAGCTGCTCACACACTATATGATGTGTTTATCCAGCTATATGCTGAATATTTTGTCTGGGAGGGTCCTGTGAGAGACAGTATCAAGGACTTCACTGAAATCCAAAAAAATTACAAGTGGCTTCCCTTGCTGATCTCATTGAGTAACCTTATAATAAAAGGAAATCAGATATGGCAAGCAGGAGTTTCCCCTTGCGAACCCGTTACTAGTTGTGACCAAGGATTGCTCTGTCTTGAAGTTGTTTTTCAATAACTCCCAGAAGAATTATCTCCATCATTTTACCAGTCAATGAAGTGAGATTAAGAGACCTGTAGTTTCCAGGGTCATCCTTTCTGAAAATTAGGACTGGGTTAGCAAACACCTGAACACAGGACACAGGAAAGGCAGGATAGACGGGCTAGGAACAGAAATGTCTAAACTCTGTAAAAAAAAAAAAAAAACCCAAACCAATAAAAAACCCCCTAAAACCCAAACCAAACAAACCAACCAATTCCAGACTATTGTTTTTTGTTGTATTGGTTTTGTTGTTTTGGGTGAGGTTTTTTTAATGTGTGTGTGTGTTTTGTTTTCATTTCTTTGGGAATGCGAAAGTTTTATTAAAGATATATTTTCTGAAAGTCTAATTTTCTTTCCATGGTTGTTGGAGTTATAAACAGTTTGTTACCAGCACTTCTATTCTAGGTAGTTTCCCCCCGCCAAATGCACTGAAACAGAGAAAGATGTTGTTACAGCTGACTCTTACTCATATTGGCTGTAAATACTAGTGATCAATTAGACTTTTCCTGCTATAATTTTGCTTTTTGGTGTGTCTTTGATTTGCCCACAAATGTTATATAAATAATCATTATGATTTACTTAATTGGAGATGTCCGTATTTGCAGATGTCTCATACTAATCCATGCACACATAGCTGCTTTGTAGTTCTGTGTATTGCAGCTATCTCTTTGGAATTTAACAAGCTAGCTTGTTTGCATGAAGACATTTTAATAAGCTTTCTAAAGAAAGTACTAAAAACAGAGGCAAAGAAAATAGCACAGATGCTGTTTCTAGGAATCACTGACTTACAGCCCTTGTACTCTGTTTCTTCTAACAGTTGTTTTTACCTCCTGTAGAACTTGAATAAGCAACCACTTCCTGGATCCACAGAAAACAATGGAAGTGATCCTGTCTCTCCACAGGTATGTGGAGAGCATGGGGGGTTTGTTTCCTCCTTCACTGCTGTGTTGTCTTTGTGTTACATTGGCTTAAGTATTTATCTTCATACTGAAGTAGGGATAAGTAGTTGCCTGTCAGGATGTTCCCATGTTTTGTTTGTGTGTAATCCCATTAGCTGGTATTAAAAATTGTCACTGACTAGTGGAGCTTTTCTTTTTGTAAGGACTGATTAGCAGACTGCCATCATTGAGATGCATATTGTTGCTCAGCATTAAACTCACTTTCAAAAGTAGAGGGCCTATTGCATGTCTGGAAAGCTGACATGAAGGAAAAGAACTGATAGGCTGAAAATGTTGTCACTAGTGATAAAGATGTAGGTAATTTTTTAATACGTCTCAGGGAAACATTTAGCTTACTGAAATGGGATTAGCAGTGGCTTTTGGCATGTGCCTCCCAACATTTAATCGTAGAGGCAACATTGTGCAGTAATGCTTTCACATCACTTCTGTAGCACCAGCAGTAAAGGTTACCACAGCACAGAATCTTTTGATATAGAATGAAGTAAGTACTATAGCTGCATAAATCAATAATTTTGTTTTATGTAAAAATTGTAAAGTCATTTAAAATAAAAATAAGAAAAGGACTGTTCAAGATAGCTTTCTAGAACTAACTATCATACAAGGATTTCTACCATTAATTTGTTCCCTTTGTCATAGGAAAGTATCTATGTCTTTGAGATAAATAGTCTTCTGTGTAATACATTAAGAAGTGAGTCAGTTATATTTTTCAAGTTTGAGACAATAGTAAATAACCATTTATATTAGTTACACATTCCTCGCTTTTTAGAAGGATTACAGAGAAATACATTCTCCTAAAAGTTTAAGTCAGAGTTGTAGTTTATTAGATTTAGTTGCTATCTGAAATTGTGCACATCTGGTAGTTGCATGCTTGATTTTTCTGCACAAGGAAATGATTCTTTTAAGGAAGTAGCAGCTGTTTGGTGTCATGCATGTGTTAGACAACAGTAGTTTCTTTACACAGGTCAAGTCTCTTTCCTGGACTTTTAGTGTGTCTGTCTGCCTAAAGGCTGTGCAGAAATAATTACTTTCTTTCAATTTCTGCAGCAAAGTGACAGTCAGTCTTTTGCCCAGAGGCGTCAGCTTCGAGTTCCCTCCATGGAGTCTTTGTTTCGAAGCCCAGTAAAAGAGAACCTATTTCACTCTTCTTCTAAAGAGTCCCTAGTCCGAAGTTCTTCAAGAGACTCACTGAATCGACTAGACTTGGAAGCCCTCAGTCCCACCTTTGATTCACCTTCTGACATGGAAAGTGAAACTGAAGAGCCTCTGGGAAATATGGACACCTTCAGCAAAGAGCAGTTGCTGCAGCGTCTGCGTAGAATGGAGCACAGTTTAGGCAACTATAGGGGAAAATATTCAGAGGTAGGCAATGTGACTGGTTTAGCTATGCAGAAAGGGGAAAGAGATTAGGCTAACAGATACTGCAGCAGTGGACAATCTTTTTGTTTTCCAATTTGGAGCAAATGTTTCAACTTAGAAGTAACAGAAGTTAAATTATTCTAAATCTAGGTATCTTTGACCTAAAAACGTCAAATGTTTTTCTGGTAATAAAACATGGAAATCTTTTTCTTCTCTTGTTTGTAAATAATTTCCTGATGTCAGCAGTAGACGTTAATAAGTGGTTACTCACTAATAGAGCAGGTCTATTAAGATTTCAACTGAAAGCATCTAGCAGGGGGTGAAGTTCACTACAGAGATGAGCATGACTTATACTCCCATGACAGCAAATTTTTGTTTTTCAACTTGTTCTTGAAATGCACAGTGTATATTCTATCCATGTGCAATAGGCAAGCATTTTGTTTTCAAGAAACAAGTTCTATTTTTCATAATTTCTAGGTATGCCCTGGGAGGAATGAATTCAAACATCTTATTTTTTTGGGTATTTTAGTGAAAACCAATTATATAAGTAGTTTCACTACTCATTTTTCAAATTACTGGAAAAGGTAAAGCTGTCAAACAGGAGGTGGTGTTTTGGTATTGGGTTTTTAAATTAGTTTTGGGGTTTTGTTTGGGTTTTTAAATTGTTTTTTGTAAGTGTGTGTTGTATTTAAAACTGGATGTTTGTACTTTTTTTTACAGTTCTTTTAATGTTTGCTGCCCTCATATACAAAAATTCCTGTGCAGACTTATGTCAAAATCCCTGGAATCTAAAATATGTATACAGTGACTGCAGTATTCAGCATATGCCCGAAAAAGCAGTTCTCACAGTAATTTTTCCTTCAATTCCAGCTAGAGTACTAAGTATTTTTTAAAGTTTATGTAAATAGTAGTTGCTAAAATGAAAATTCTTCAGTTTGTGTGTTTGTTTTTGTGGTTTTTTTTGTTGTGTGGGATTTTTTTTATTAGTATAGTCTGTCCACCAAGTCCTAACTTCCTCTGTCAAAAAGGCTTGGGTTTTTTTCCTGGTTTTGTGAGTTTCTTCAGTTCAGTTGAAAATAATTGTTTTGCTGGAGCTTGGAAGAAACTTGTTGAAATATACAATGAGTAATTAGGGAAGAAATATTTTTTCCTTCTTAAAGTAGGATGCACAGTTAGCATCTCAAAAATATGGTGAAGGAAAAACCACCCATAGCAGTTTTGATTTTCTTATAAGGTCAAAATAAATGTCACTTGGAAATTAGAAGTAATTTTGAATTCGGAAAATGTTTAGTTTGTTTTAAGTTAGAATTTGAAGATATATTTTGACTTTCTGGTTTCGGTGTTCTAGATTTATTTTTCTTAAATTTTTCATCAATTTGAAAACACAATGTTCTAATTCAAAATGCCATTATGCTACCTCAACATAAAGCTACTTGGCAGCTGTAATCAAATATTTAAGTAAACTAAGTTGTGCCATTACTCCTTTTGTCAGCTTACAGTGAGAATTGAATACTGTCCACTTTCAATCTGTATTTGCTGGATATATGCAAAGCATATGGGATGAGAACATTGCACCTTTTTTTTTTAAATTTAGGAATGCATTTTTTAATGCACGTGTTTTGTAAAATTATTTTTGCTTAATCTCCCTGGGACATGTACCCTTACAAATGGTCACCCCTGTAGGGTAGCTGTCTGGGATGTAACTTTCTGATACTGTTGGGTTTGACCTCCTGTATTGAAGGATGGTATGTGGTATGTTGTCTCAGGGAAGGGAAAACTATATGAATGCTGAGTAACATCATTGTTTTGTCATGTAGGCTTGTATTTTTTAGCATATTGGAGATACTTTATAGATAGAAAAAGAACAGTAAGAAAATTTAAGTACGTTTATATCAAAAGAAAGTTTTCAAGTGGAGCAAAGAATTTGAAAATGCAGATAGTGATACAACTAAGGAAATTATTTTGATGGCTATAGCACACATGTATTATCATCTTTATATGTGATTTGTGTATTTTAGCTAGTGACTGCTTATCAAGTTATCCAGCGGGAAAAGAAGAAGCTACAGGTAAGCATTACTTTTCATGCTCTCTTACCTGCATACTTTTTTCAATCTTAAAATGTGTAGTACAGATTTAATTTTCAGTGTGTTGTGAGTATGTAACAGATGATGATTTCTTAGCTGGGATTTCTAAGGAAGCCAAGGTAAAATTAATTTCTCAAAATAACTGTGAAGTATTGTACTCCAGCCTTTTTTGTTGCACCAGCTGACTTCAGTTGATAGATTGATAGATTGCCAACCCACAGCTGGCAGTTTATGACAATACTTGCATATCAAGCGTGACTTGAAAGAGAAACAAATAATTACATTTGTGAATTTTTTGAATTTTTTATCCTTTTAAAAATTACATTTAATACATCTGATCTTTATTCTTCCTTTTTTCTTAAGAGCATTCTGAGTCAAAGCCAGGATAAAGCACTTCGCAGAATTGGAGAACTGAGAGAGGTAGTTTCCTTCATTGATTGCATGTTTACTTTATATCACACCTATACAGGATCTTTTTCTGCCTAGCTTTTCACTTTTTTGTTCACAAAATATTTTCTATTACAGAGCAGGGTATTTTACAGCTTTTTGTTGTTGTTGTTGTTTATATGGGGTTACTCCTCTGGCTTGCTTCCCATTCAGCAGCTTATTCCTATACTCATAAGACAGAGCAGTGCATCACCAACTGAACTACTTCTCTTGTTCATTGTGAAACAGGTAGAAGTGTGTGTGGTTTTTGCAGTATTGTTGGGCCCAGCCATAGATGTCCCTGTGCAATTTGTTGCTCTTCTATTAATGACAAATACTAATTCAGGCAAACACAAGTATTAGGCACATTTTTGTAAGGACTTCAATGACTATCAAAAAAAATAGGATAATTTTAAAAAAATCATCTTTATCTCAGTTGTAATACTTACATTTTTTTATGGATTTTAGTATAGTTTGGTTTCAATCATAAGATCAAGTAGGTTGTGTTATGATTTGACTCCTTAGATTATAGTGAAATTAAAAGGAGAAGCTCTAGTGTATTTGGTATTGATAGTAAACACAATGGACTTAAAAAACATGTATAGATGATGGGGCAGAACATATTAAAAGGGCAAAATCAAAAACGCCATATTGTCAAACCCTGATGAAGCACAATGTGAAGCTGTTTTATTGCCTCAGGAACTAGTGCAACACCAGATTTGGAGATGGGTGTGCAAGGGCCTCTGTCCATGCTCTTAACGTTTCTGGAGAGCTGGGTGCCATTTAGCCCAAAGTCACAGGCTTTGTCTTATGCTTCTGGCATGTGCAGTGCTTAGCAGCAGCACTGGCATGGAGGTTGCAGGAGCCATTAGACCGTTGTGAGGTCCTACCTTTGCCTGAAGACAGACTCACTCTGGGCAGTTGGGTGTTTTGCCCACAGACAGGGACCGAGGCCTGTCCCCTTCATAATGAGGGATAATGACTGTGAGCCTCTGGCCACTGTGATGTGTGTACTCAAGGCTCAAGCTCACCCACAAGGACCTATCCTTGTGACTAGTCAGGCAGCCAGTAATTTCAAGGGAGGTCACTGGCAAATTGCTGGGCACTCTTCAACAATCCAGAGAGTAATTCAGGCGAGCATGCTGCGAATTGTGTGTGCTAGTGGGATAGCATTTTGGTTCACATCTTGTGCTGTTTCTGCCCCAGCAGCTGAGAACAGTGGGTCACTGCTGAGAGTACCGTGCTCATCTGAGCTGTAGCCTGTGTCCAGACTGTCACAATATCCTAAGCTAAACTGTCAGTGCATAGGAGGGAAAAAAACATTGCTTTACTGTCAGAATTGGCTTGCCAAGGTTGTGTTTTTCCAGATCAGTACAAGGTCAAATGAAAAAGCTTTTTCTGTGTTAGGTCCATATCTGCATGCTCCTGTAGGATTGGTTTTCCCGCTTATTGCTAATTGTTGAAGTCAGGAAGGCAAATGTGGAACAGAGTTAAATCTTTGGCATATGATAAAACTAGACCATATGCATTTCATTTTTGACTTCTGTCGTAGTCTTTGTGATTCATATATGTAGATAAGTTACACATACATTTCTGTTTTATAAATATACATTTGTATATGTATATTTTGTGTAAAATTTAATTTAATTCATGCCAATCTTGTAAATTTAAAGATTCCTTCAAATCTAACAGTGAAATTCTTTTTCATTAATTGATACATTTCAGAAAATGTTTTTCTGATCTTTTGGAAGCTCAGGTGTTGCAGCATTAGGTAAAACAGGCAACGAAGGAAAAATTACAAATAAAATGCTAAGTTTCCATTGTAGAAGCTAACATGGTCCAAAGTAGTTCATTCATTGATGTAGTAATTTGTTATCAGAAGTTAATTTTAATAATCTTCTTCTTTATCATACAATCCTTTTTTCCCTTAAATATGTTGAATCAGGCAAGTTTCTTCTAAGAGGGCTGTGTATGAGTAAACTAATCTTCCTTTGAGGCTAAATTAACAGTGTGACACAGTCCATAGAAATAAATGTTTCTAGGAATTGAAATAGGAAATTAGAATAGAAATTAGAAATAGGGAATTAGAAATAGGAATTACTCCTAGCAGGAGTTAAGGTAAACAGGAGTTAAGGTTTTCCTTACCTTAGTTTACTCCTGTTAGGAGTAATTCCTCAAAACCAGTTTTAAAGCAGTCTTCAGTGTTCTCCTTCTCAGAAAAGGATCAGAAGGGACTCTGAGATCCAAGGAGGACCATTTCTGTGGTGATTTCAATAAATTTCTTTGACACTTGTTCTCACACTGGCCTGCTTTGCTTCGTTTGAAAGGAATTGCTTCTAAAGCTCAGAAGCACAGGGCAGAAGTGTGATCAGTAATTGCTGAGAACATGAGGCAATGCAGTGTTGAGAAGTGGATATAGTTGGAAAGAGAGTAATGGTTTTTGCGGTTTCTTTCACCATCGTGCCTGTGCATGGCAGGGCAGGCTCAGCTCATACAGCTGTGGTTTTCAAAGCTGGTGTCAGCCTCATCTGTGGCAGGGCTTTCACTGTTGGAGGTAAGGGATAGACAGCAACTCAGCATAAAAACAAGATTTAGAGTTGGAGGAAAGCAGCACAGGAAGCATCCAGTGCTCTGTTTTGTCTCATTTGCTTTTTCATCCTTTCTTTCTCTTTCTGTCGTCCTCTGTCTTTGCCTGGCTAATGGAACTCATGTTTATGGGTGGTGATTGCTTTTGTACAAGTGATCTTTGCAGAATAACAGTCATAGAAGTATTCTTTTCCTGGGGTAAATCATGGGGAAGATATATATGGATGAAATAAGTATATAAATAAAAAAGTTTTAAAAGTTTCTGAAAATATTTGCAGTGCATGCATGATGTATGTGTGGTTCTGGTTTCTGAATAAGCAGTTAGATGTGAATTAATTTAGGTACATTTATTTTCTATTAGAATGGTAACTATTTAAAGAAATTTAAATGTTTAAACTTTAAAAGCATAGGAAGTAATTAAAAAAAACCTCCTTCAGGAAATACGTTATAAGACTCTGTAGATATTACTAAAGAATTTAGGCAATATCTACAAGCTTCTAAGAGTGTTCAGCCAAACAAATGCATGTAAGTATCAAGTAAAGCCACATATTTAAATTATTTGGCATTCTCTGCCTTTCTCATTTGAGACACATTTGTGGAATAAAAAGACCAATTTTCTTCTCTTATGCATGGCATTTGTCATTTTAGAATGGTGGCATATTAAATGAACATAATGAGTTTTACATTTCTTCTCTTTTTGTTGACTTAATCTGGTGGTGAAATGAAGAATCTTCCAAAGTGCAGTCTTCAGCGTCCAGGAGAAATATGTGCATGGAAGAGTTTTTCAGGAGCAGGCTTGAAATGAACCCTATACAAACTTACTTTTAGGAAACAGAATCTTTGATAATTTTCCATCAAAGACTCTTGGTGTTTTAATCCTTGTATTATAATTGGATGTTCTTACTATATTGTGTGGAATTTTGTATAGTAAAAAAAATATACACTTTATGGTTGTATTTTGGGATCACAACTGTGAAAGAGATATTTTAGATGTTATTTCATAATATTTTCATAAGTCTTTTGAGTTCACATTCATTGAGTTCACATTCATTTGAGATGTGTTTGTATTAACAGGAGCTCCAGATGGATCAACAAGCTAAGAAACATCTCCAAGAGGAATTTGATGCTTCCTTAGAAGAAAAGGATCAACTTATTAGTGTTCTGCAAACTCAGGTAAGATAATTTACCAAGCAGATATTGTTTAAAACTGCTCTTCTTACCTTTTCTTTTTAGCTATATATTTCCTATAATGCGTATCCATGTTTTATTATAATTGCTCTGAAGTTGAAAAGCATCTTGTGAATTTAGGATTTTCTAGAAATTTAGCATGCCTTTGTGGTAGAGGATACGTTTGTAAAAATCTCACTCATGTTAAATAGGATTGGTTGATTTGCACTTAAATACCTTTATGATGTTTTTGTTATCAAGACATCAGCATTAGCAGATGTCTGACCTGAAATTGCTTTTCCAAAATTCATGTATTTTGCTTAATTGTTCTTTGTTTCTCTACCCATAGTCATTTTACTTTTGTTAATTGGAAGCATAATTCTGACTTTTAAAAAATGGTTTAAAAATTCAGACAGATTTTTCCTTTTTCTACTTGCTAATATCAAAATTAATTTAACTCTTTTCTTTTGAAGATGAAAAAATTATCTGCTTTGAATCCTTGGATTTTTTTTTAACAAAAAGAACATTTTGTTTAGGTATCATTGCTGAAACAGAGATTACAGAATGGTCAGATAGGCACTGAATTGCCTGATCAAAATGTCCAATCAGAAGCACAAGTTCAAAGTCCAACGAAAGAAGTCAATGCAGAGAATATTGTGGAACCAGGAAGCAATGGTAGGTATTGTGGCTTTTTCTAGAGATCTTACATTTTGGGGAATAAACCTGTTGTTATTTATGATGGAGTAACAATATTAAGGGCTGACCATGTTATAGTAAGGATATATTTTCTAGAAGAAGACAATTGTTTTGAAAACCATCTGGCAGCTAGAGGACAGTATATTCCTATTAAGAAACTAAATTTTCATAAGAATTCAGATCTGGTATGTCTTTCCTTTGTCAATATTGATAATAACATTGTAATTATTGCTTTGTTGGTAGGTGTTCTTATTATCCCAACTTAATACAATTAAGAGGTTCTGTCCCGCATAAGTGAGGACCTATCCCTGGAGTTTAGAGAGCAGATTAGTTGCCAGTCTCTGTCTTTTTATTTGTGAGTTTGGTTTGGTTTTTTTTCTCTTGTTTTATCAGAAAAAAAAAAAAAAAAACAAAGATTAATTTTGATATTCCTGCTATTGAATAACCTGAGTGTTCCTCATGTCTGGAGGTTGTTTAAATTAGTGGGATTCTCAGTGTTGTATGTATTTCATTACTGACCAAGAGACATTATAATGCTGACACATAATAAAAGTGTCTTTCATTGGTACCCTTCATAAAAGGTAGGGTTAAGACAGAGGTAAACATACATCTTGAAATTATATTGGTTCAGCATCTGCTATGGTTTTTATGTGCAGGGATGATTGGAAGTGTCAGGTGAGAGATGTTCTTATCTAGTACCATGGTTTTTGTACTGCTTAGTCAATAATGAAAAATTGCGATTCAAGATGTTTTCTGTGCGTGAGTCTGCCTCTGGACTGTAGTGTGCCAGGCATCCACCAAAGCAGCTCTCTCACTCTCCTCCACAGCTGGACAGAGGAGAGAAAATTTAAAGAAGGATTAATGAGTTGGGAGAGATCCCTTACTAAATACCGTCATTGCCAAAACAAGCTCGAATTAGGGATACAAAGCGAATTTATTACTAATAAAATCAGAGCAGGATAATGAGAAGTAAAATAAAATCTTAAAAACACCTTCCCCCCACCCCCCCCAGCTCTACCTCTTTCCCCAGAGGGGCAGGGAATGGGGTTCATGGTCAGTTCATCACCTGTGGTTTCATCTGCTGCTCAGGGAGAGGAGTGCTTCCCCTGCTCCCCCATGGGGGTCTTTCCCACAGGAGACAGTTCTCCAAGAACTTCTCCAGCATGAGTCCATGTTTGCTCCCTGCAACCTGCTGTAATGTGAGCCCATCCCACAGTCCTCCACAAACTGCTGCAGCATGGTCACTCTTCCGCAGGGTGCAGTTCTTGAAGGAGAGGCTACTCCAGAGTGGACTTCTCTCTCCCATGGGCCTCCCACAGGGTCACAGTTTCCTCTCGGGCATCCGCCTGCTCTGGCATGGGCTCCTCCATGGCTTGCATGTGGATCTCTGCATCCCCTTGGTCCTCCATGGGCTGCAGGGGCTTCACCATGGTCTGCACCACAGGCAGCAGGGTAATCTCAGCTCCAGTGCCTGGAGCACCTCCTCCTCTTCCTTCTCCATGGATCTTCATGTCTGCAGAGTTGTTCCCCTCACATGTTCTCACTCTGCTTTTCTTTGGCTGCAATTACGACTGCACAATAACTTTTTTCTTCTTTCTTCTTAATTTTTTTATCACAGAGGCTTTATCACCATTTCTAGTTGGCCCAGCCTTGACCAGCAGCACATCTGTCTTTGGAGTTTTGCCAGGGATTAGCTCTGTCAGACGAGAAGAAAGCTTCTGTCAGCTTTCTGGCAGCTCCCTGCAGAAGCCACCCCTTAGTTCCCCTTCAACTACTGAAGTTTGGCCATGCAAATCCAGTACAATGCCAAATACTCTTGCAGCCTCCAGAGCATCAGAGCAGAAGCACACCGTAAAATACTACCAAATGTGCTAGTTACACAGTGATTCAAACTGAAAGGAAGTAGGTTTAAATTATAGATATTTAAAAAATTCTTTACTTCGAGGGTGATGAGGCACTGGAACAGGATGCCCAGAGAAGTTGTGGCTGCCCCATCCTTTGAAGTGTTAAAGGCCAGGCTGGATGGAGCTGTGAGCAAAACTTGTTCTGTGAGGTGTTACGGCCTATGGCAGAGGTTGGAACTAGATGATCCTTAAGATCCCTTCCAACCCAAACCAGTCTATGATTCTATGAGTACTACTCAGAAAGATACTAAGTATAACCTTTATCCTGCTGAATGTAATATTGCCAACCTGGGTATTTCAGAACTAATGTCATACCCAGCCTTGGGAAAGCAAGAATCTGTGTGCATGGCACTTGAGAATTGTGATTTGCTTTGCATCACATTTTTTCCTACTTGTGCATATTCTGTTAGTAGCAGCAGGCAGGTTTATAAATCATGATGACTTTCTGATTATGTTATTAATTAATAACTTCATTTTGAAGCTGACAAAGTGACTGGGGTTTTGTAAGCTAACTCAGTGTTAAATGATCTTTGCTACTCTGTGTATGTGTAGAATTTTTCTGGCACTTACAGGAGGAACTAGGAAGTTTTGCAGACTTCACACAACTTTCTTTAGAGACCTTTGAGTCCACTGCATTGTGAATGATGAATGCAGATCTGCATTTTGGAAATGGCATGCATATGGTAATATTGGTATGTTGTCTTACAGAGTTTAATGAAGATTCTGTTAAAACACTGGAAGCTCTTAATCAGAGGGTGAAGCGCCAAGAAAACTTGCTGCAACGTTGTAAGGAGACTATTCGGTCACATAAGGAGTGCTGTGCCCAATTAACCAATGAGAAAGAGGCACTTCAAGAACAGCTGGAAGAGAGGCTTCAGGAGCTGGAAAAAATGAAGGTGTGGAAAATGCTCTTAGCTTTATGGGTAACCATGAAAATACAGTAAGAACTCCAGTATTTCCAAAATTTATTGATAGTGCAGACCATGAAACAAACTGTCCCTGTACTTTTTTGGAGATAAAGGTTCAAAAGCCACCTGGAATGAATACACTCAGCAATTATTCTAGAGTGGTAAAGTAGGGTATGAAAACTTACTGTATAAATAACTATCAGAATTAGAAATGAATAGTTGTGGGAAATTGGGGTGAGAAAAAGACTGTCTTAGCACAGAAGATAGAAGGTAAAGTGAGAAAAGTGGAGCAAAGCTAAACCTTTAAGACATAGTGAAGAGGCATTAATTATGTAAATTAACAGGAAAAAAGGGAGGCAGGGCAGTGGAGATCACAATATAGTGAACAAAAGTGCAATCCCAAAGCTAATAAATTAATACTTTGCTCAATTTTCCTTTTAAGGCCATTAATGCTGAGTGTGGAGCATAAGTAAGGTGGCTAATAGTAATGACATCTGAAAATGTGCTAAGTACAGCTGTACTTAACTTTAGTTGTAGAGATCAGATTCCTGTCTCTGTCTTCATCTCTGAGCACTAGCCTGGTTTGAAAAAGCTTTGAAAGACTTGAGTATTTTAATGACATTTTCTAGAACGTGGCTAGTAACAGTCATTTATGTTGCATTCTTGAGATCCTCTTGTAAACCAAGATGCAGGTAATAGAGCAGAAATCTTTGACATATTTCTTGTTTTACTTTACCAACTCAGACCTCCATGTGGAGGCTCTAACAAAGCCTTCCGATCTCTGAATTATTACAGAAGCTGTAAGGCAGCCTACCTCTGGGAGATGTAAAAGTAATTTAAAACTGCCCACTTCAGTTTCCCTTGATTGTGTTCTGTGTTCTTCCTCCAAGGCATAGTGCAGGGTCAGAGCCAAAGCTGAGCTGTTTGTCAACCAACTTGTGGTTGGGATCTTTTTTTAGGACCTTCACATGACTGAGAAGACTAAACTGATTACACAGCTACGTGATGCAAAGAATTTGATTGAACAGCTAGAACAAGACAAGGTAAACAAAGCTGTAGGTTTTGATGAAGACTGTTTAAAACACAAAATATCTAGCTCTTGGTATTAGAAGCTGATTTTAGTGGTCTGATGGTTTCATCTATGTTTTCATGAACAAGTAATTTAAGCTACTTAAGAATTTTATTGTATATATACCATAAGATATGTCTGTTAAGTTATACTTAATACTGCAGCATGATATTATTTAGGATGAAGCAGATATACTGAATACACTACTTGATGCCAGTTCTAAAACAAACAAAGAAACCCCAAACACAAATGAAGATGAGATACAATTAAATTAATTTAAAAATAATCAGTAAAGTAACTGTGCTTTCGATAGACAATAAGGAGTTTCTCAGTTTTTCACTCCTTAAAAGTTTTTTTAATCACAGTCTTGGTATCTGGAGTAACTTCTGGTGGTGTCATAAGAGATATGACTAACTTTGTGTGGTATATTCTCAAAGGAGAAGTACAGACACTACAATGCTTTAGTTTGGGTTTGTTTACAGAATACGTGTTTCAAAGGAAAGTGTCTGTACTAGAAGGAAGTTTTTGGATGGTCTGTGTTTGCTGGAGTTCTTTTCACCACTAGATAAATTTTGGATACTCTTAAAAATAATCCCTATTCTTATCTTCTTTTTGTTATCATTTTCTGTTTTCTGACAAAGAAAAATCCTATGATCCCTGGTCTTGTAATAAGAGACTACAGTTTATTCCTGGCAAGGATTGTGCCCTGGCTTGAAATTGTTTCAGGTACATGTTTTATTTATTTGCTAGCTTTGTATCACAAGGACCTTTTCCATAGGGCATGGTAATTGCAGAGACAAAACGGCAAATGCATGAAACATTGGAATTGAAGGAGGAGGAGGTTGCCCAACTGCGTGCTCGAATCAAACAAATAACTACAAAAGGCGAGGAATTAAAAGAGCAGAAAGAAAAATCTGAAAGAGCTGGTAAGAATGTATCTAGATTATTTGCTTTCACATTTGTACATCAGAAAGCTTCAGTGTGGTCTTTTTCTACAGCTGTTGTTTGGAATGGATATTAAGAGATACTCTTTTTTCTATTGTTCTACTCATCACCTGTGCCATCATTACTAACTTCACTTCTGGACAGCAGAGTTTAGGAATGCTTTTGACTGATTAGTCTGTTACCAATAAAACTGGATTTAGGAAAGAAACTTCTGAAAGGCGACTGTACTTCCTTGTTTGGGTGAGAGCAAATTGATGGAGTCTTCTTCTGGTGTAATTTAAGAAGAGAAACTTGCAACTACCTATAAATTGTCATTATAATGCCACCAGGAATTCACATAGAAAACATAGCAGTGAGTGTATAAGAGTTTGTGAAGAAGTAAAAATGTTATAACCACAGTAAGCATTTTCTTTCAGTTATTCTAATAGAAGCATTTCTGATGTAAGTGAAACAGCAGCGATGATTCGGTTTGCCTCAGGAACAGAGGAAACTTTATGTAACTGTTACATGATACAGTTTGCTTTTTATGGAAATTAGATAACATTATGTGTGCTTGGAGTTCTACTTTTGCGTGAAACGAAGTTAAACCATTGTTTTTTAAACAGTGAAATTGTTTTGTACTACATCAGATTTATTTTAGAATAATTTAATTTGTACTCATGGGCATGTAAAGAAGCTCACTCTTTTAGCAGAAGCTCAGGTTACTTTGAATAAAATATTATACATATTTTCTTCCTCTAAAAAGCAATGAAGAGTTCAAACAATGCAGTTCATAGTGGTTTATTTGAAATCAATATAGACTTAGGTTAGAACTTGCAATTTTAAAGATTAATTTGGATAGATCATTCTGCTGTAATGCAGAAAACCAGCTGAAACATCCATCTTGTGAAAATAACAAACATTTTCATTAGGTGCCTTCCTCTCCTACCCTTTCAAGGTTGCATGTGTCTTTTTAGTTCTGGAAATTCATATTTCAGAAGTTAGTCAGTCCTATTAAAGTTGTATTTTGTTTGGTACTGGGAGACTAGGAAACTCTTCATGATTAAAAAAATAAGGTAAAGAATCTTTTAATACTTCTGTTATTATCATAGTTCATGTATGCTATAGTGTTTCTTGAGGCAGGAGAAACAATTATGAATTACTAATGTACTATCCACACACACTAATTAATACATTAATTTCTTCAAGTTTGCCTCGCCAGAAGCTGAAATCAGGTTAGAGATGATTCTTTAGACAACTGGAAAACTTTCTGTTGTGATGAGAAGTAATTGAATTTGAATGAATGTTGTGTTGAGTATACTACACTTTTTTCTAGGGGGAGATTTGTGTGTTAAATGTGCTCTTTTTTGAACAAAAATTTGAAGTACTTGTCTTGGTTTGGAAAGACAGGTGTCTGCTAAGGAAGGCCGGAGTTTCCCCTCAAATAGGGAATGTAAATCCCATCCCTTTGAATTGTTATAAATTTTAAATTAAGGGGCTCTCAGGTAGAAAATACGGGAGCAGGAATAACAGTTCTTTACTAGGGAAGCAAAATAAAAATATAACATAAACAAATGCAGTAAATTAAAACAACACTGACAGTCAGAACACAACCTGACATCCTGTTGGTCAGGTTGTTGGCAGTCTAATTGGAATTGTGGTTGTAGTCTTCCCAGAGTATCAGGTGTGGTTCTGTTGGAGCTGGGATTCTGTAGAAGAAAAGGTGAAATCTTTCTCTGCAGATCCAGTTGAAGGGGTAGCTGTCCCTCTGGGCGAAATCCAGCAGAGAAAAGCTGTCCTGTCTCTCCAGATTCCCAGTTATATCTGTGTAGGAATCTTTGGCTCTTCCCTTTGGGCAGAGCATCTTACAATGGGATATTATAGTTCTTACCAGTCATGCATTGACATTCAATAGCCTATTATCAGCAGATGTCTCCCCTGAGGGAGGAGTGGTTGTGGAAGAGATAAGGAAAACTGCCCACTTAATAGAACACAACTGCCATACAGATGGCAAATAGAATACTATTTGCTTCACAATCCACGACAGTACTTAGGTTGATATTACAGTGCATAAGTATCAAGTTTACCTTTGAGTGCATTTATTTATTACAGTTTTTTAAGCATGCATATATGTGTATTGGAACCCTTGGAAAATTAGTTAACACTACTTTTAAGACAGAATTGTAAGGTGACCTTTGTAAGATTTTTCTATTACATCCTTGGCTTAATACATTTCAAAAATATTGTAATCTACGGTGTTAGTGTGGTTCAATATACAGTTGAACTAAATTATTTGAGAAAATCACCTTGCATACCAGGAGAGCCTGAAATTGCTTTTTAGGCCTCAACCTTTGAGTTGTAATGGTTTTATGAATTGGGAAATTTCATGTATTTGAGGTCAACATTTAAAGTTCTGGTTTTTGGATAGGTTAATATGAGGTGACTTTCGCAGAACCACAGAATTGGTAAGGTTGGAATGGACCACAGTGTATCATCTGGTCCAACCTCCCTGCTCTGCTAGGTCATCATAGACCACATGGCACAGAACTGCGTCTAGACTGTTAAATTCTAGACATCTTTTTCTGTATCATGGTTTAATGAAGAACTGAATTCATGGAATAAAGTAGAAATATTAATTTCCTTTATGTTATAGTAAAATAAAGATAAGCATAATACACTTGAAATTTACTTTTGTAGCGCTGCTTGGAGACTAAACAGTGGTATAGTTTTCCATGTCATCTTGCCTACTGTTACATCTCTGGCATTTTTCTTTGTAAATCATGACTTTAGTGAATTGCTCCAGTGTTTGATTTAACGTGAACTCATTTTTGTGTAATGAAATCATGAAAAGATATGTATGCTTATTTTTTGTTGTGTACAAAACAGTTTAAACTGTAATTTGGTCTCCCCAGTTAAATTCTTTTTCTTTTTGTAGTTAGATTATGTTGTAATCTCTCAGAGCATCTTGTTTTTGTGCATCCACACATGCCAATAAGTGAATTATTGTGCCTTTCCCAAGCCTTGTATGAACAGGACTAGGGTAAGGGCACTGGTTTTTTTACATCACACTTTGGGTGCTTGAACTGCGTTCTAAAAAGTAAATTCTGTGGTTCTCAAGCACTTCTACTTGAGGTAACTGCAACACATTTCTTTTTTTACTTCAACAAAGATCTTAGTATTTGTAAATTTCCAGCTAAACTTAAGTTTTTCCTCTCTTGAGATTACCTAGCATAATGACATTTATGACTTCTCAGGATGCAGATTACTGACTTACTAATAGTCTATGAAGAAACAAAGTCTTTAGAAAGCAAATCCTATTTGTAGGCAACATTTCTTTTGCAAGTTTGATTAACATATGCTTTGCACCTAATAATGTAATTAACATATACATTATATAATGTAATATTTTCAAACTACCTTCAGTTTCTTTTTTCTGTTGTGTTACAAGTAGGCTTAGGTTGATATTAAATTATATTTTGTATTGTGCATTACCTACAGTCAAAATATCTGTGCAATTTTTAAATGAACTGGGAAAAAACAAGCTTGCTGTGAAAATTTGTTTTCTAAGTTGAAAAAAAGAAGTATAAAGTTCACAAATTTTGCTATTACTGAGTGACACGAAACATAGGACACTTGCTAAACTGTTATTACAAAGCTGTTTTTGTTAGTTTTCTTAGGAGTTGCCAACTCTGGTAGACTCACATTCTCTTTACAGATAGCTGGCCCTTTCATCATACTGTTCCTTTTTTTTCACACATTTGCTCCTCCCAAAACCACTTAATTTCTCTATTCCCACCTTTAATCCCTCCCTGATCACAAAATACTATTTCCCCTTCCTTCTGTAGAGTCTTTCATGCCCTGTATCCCATAGGCAGTGACCTTCCTGAGGCTGTAAGGTGCCATGGAAGGTCATTGCATCATGGTGAGTTGCACAGCTCAATAATGAGGCTGATGTTCCTTTAGAGTGCTTTGCCTGTGTGAAGATGTGCCTTTTTGTAAATGCTGTCTCAGTTTAATGAAATCTACCATATAAGACTTGGCTTTATTATGTAAAATTCTATTATCTAAAATCACATGAAATATTTCACATAGCATAGCGCTGTCCAAAATTATCTCACTTTTCATGATTTGGGATGCTGTTGGGGAAAAAGATTAGTTTTTATTAAGTGGTCCAGCCTCAGAAAGCACTTCAGATCTGGATAAATGGATATTCCTTCATGTTTAAATTTTCATTATTAGTAGAATATGTTTTCTTGTAAGTCTTTTTAGTCATTCTTTGAAGTAAAAGCAATTAATTTTTTTTAACATTGTGATTTTCACCTTATTTAATTTTCTTTTACTTTAGTATGACAACACTGATAGATCTGCAAGATATTTGGTCCCTGAATGTTAATACTTTGCATGTCTTTGAGGGAAGACTGTTTTTGTGCTTTGTTTCTAAGGTGCAGTGGTACTAACTAGTGACTTTAAATTCTTGACTTTAAAAAGTATATAAATTTGTACTATCACATGTTCAAAGCTAGAATAGTTTTATAATTCTAACACTTTCTGTTAGAATTAAAACCAGAAAAAAACAGTGGAAAAAAAAGGCTTGGACTGTGCATTTAAAATCCTGCCAGGATGCACAAATTAGCTATAGGAATGATTTCAACCTTTTTTTTTTTTTTCAAAATTTGGACACGATGCCTGCTCTCAGCCCTCAGAAATTGAACGTGAATCCCTCCTTTGCCAGCCAGTTTATAAAGCTGGTTTGCTTCCTTCACAATATTTAGCACTAGGGAAGCACTCCAGGCAAAGAGAAAAGGTATGCAGCACCAGCAGAGAAAATCAGAAGGCTTTGCAGTGCAAAGTGTTACTCTGGGTGGGAGGGGCAAGGTGAAGGGAAGCAAGTCTGGTACTTCGGAGTGGTGTAGGTAGTCAACTGTCCAGCACATGTTGTATAAAAAAAAGGTTTGCAAACATTGCACTCCTTAAATTCAGCTCAGACTCATTTTTTGTGATTTAGATACTGCACAGGATCGTTTTCAATTTGTCTGGCTTTGTCACATGAATGAGGTATTGCAAGACGAAATCTGAGACTCTGTTGGTGTGCTTGTTTCTGTTTCTGATTTGCTAATGTGCTTTTGTGAGACTTCATTCAATCAATACTTGGTTGAAAGGTCTTCCCTGAACAAAGTTCTGCAGGCTGGAGAAGAATGCAGAGGCAGTGCCTTTAGTCTCTACATTCAGAATAGGTGTATTTAAATAAAAACATGGACTTCATTTCATGTTTTGATACAGACAATTAAAATCTCTCACAGATTGAAAGTAACATTGATAATAGAGACCACATTATGTCTGCTTGATGATAGTTTTGCCCTCTGCTGGTTTGAAGCTTGGTTTTGTCCAGCTACAATAGAATTAACTACTTTGAATGAAAATATTCTGTTTTGCTTAGGGGCTAAATGTGCCTGAGATGCATATAATTTAACTTTTAGAGACCTAACTGTATTTCTGTGAAGTATTGCTTCTTTGTGCTTTCATATCCTCTTGGCTTTTTAACCATCAGCTTTTGTCTAGTTTTTGTATTAGCATCCTGCTTATTATTATGGTGATGCAGCTTTTGTACTGCATGTTTCTCAGCAATTCCACATCAGTAGTCAATCCTATTGTAAACCTGAATCTTCTTTTTGGCTGATCTGTGGGCTATGGCAAATGTATTCTCTTTTCTTTTGCAGAAGGAAAGAGAATACAAATGAAAATAAATGAAAATAAAAATAACGTTTTCTCAAATAAAAATAACGTACATGATGCTCAGAACAAGAATCAGAAAATGTGTATGGAAAAGTGGAATAACTTAATGTTCTGCTTGCAGGATTTAGTTTCAAGCTATACTTTGCAAAGGTCCATAGGGTGGGGGTGGATTTTGGTTTTTTTTAATATTTTTGTTTACTTATTTGGTTGGGTTTTTGTTTTTTTGTTTGTTTGGGTTTTTTTGGTTTTGAAAAAAGATGACACTGTAATACTGAAGAACTTCGCCAGTTTTGCTTGGCCTGCTTTTGTTAGGACTGAGAGGAGAATCAGGGAAGTCATTGCCATTCTCCAAACAGAGTTTTGCATTATTCTGCAGTATTCATAATCAACTTGTGCCTGGTGTCGCAAGGGCGGAGAACTTGAGTCCTGTAGATGGCAGGTGGCAAAATGCCTTTATAGGGCTGTGAAGAACTGTGCAGAATAAGGAACTATAAGCCTTGTGCATGCTTGTATTACATTTTAGACTGTTTCTGCTTGAAATAATCTCTAGTGATCTTAATTTTTTGTAATAGTTTTAGCATTTAAGCAGAACCAGAAGTGGAAAAGTGGAGACAGTGGTCTGCTTTGGTATTGCCAGAGTCAATAACAGCCCCGTTTTGCCTTAAAACATGATTGTTGCTGTGAGTAGTCAGAAAAAGGCTTCCTCAAAAAACAGAAGAAAATTACATAGAAGGTGAGAATTTGGGTGAATCCAGTTTTATTGAATTAAGTTGCTTGAAAATATATTTGCAGCACTGCCTTGAAAGTATAGACTGTGGTTAAAATCTTCAGTTTTTAATGTTGTCAAAAGATGTGGAATGGAAATTATTGCTTACTTCTCAAATACATGCTTGAATGTTATTAAAGATAATTTAAAAAAAAAAAAAGCAAAGATTGCAATAACTGCTGTGAATGCCTGTTAACTAATGATGAATCAATAAAACTAGAGATGTGAGAGTCTATTATGATTTTCTTTTGGGGACAGAATTTATTGGAAGAAAGCTTAGCATACTAAATAATACTTCAGAAGTTTTTTTTTTCTGTTTCCTTGCAAAGTAGAGCCCAAGTAGTCCAGGGTATTACAGAATAATATACTTCTAGGGGGTTGTGCTCTTATAAGTTACAGTCTTGATAATGGCACTGTGATTTTGCATTTTACAGAAGTGTTTTGCCAAAATTCTGTTATGCAAAGTACTAACTGTATAGTAAGATGTTCTGAGACTGAATTTTTCTAATATGCTGCAGGGGTTTTCTGTTGTGGCAGGAGGAGGTGATAGAGTCCTGCAACCTTCCCAGAGAAGCATCTTTAAAAAGACATCCTGGGTGCACAGGCATGTCTCGCTCTTGCTGAGTGATTTCACCTCTCAGGTGATTTCAGCCACAAGTGACAGAGAAGGGAGGGACGGAGTCTTTGTGTGAGGTTGCATGGAGGGTCTTTATTGGAGCTCCTACTATGCAGGGGTCGAGGGACAAAGAACTCCTTTAGGCAGAGAGAGCAGGGTTTTATAAGGGGATAGCGAGGGGCGGGGCAGAACATCAGAACAAATGAGGACACAGGGGTGGAACAAAGGGGAAGGTCCAATGACATACATAGAATCAACATACGGCATTCTGTGGGAAGCTTTTTTCCTTGCCATTACCAGGAGGTTGTTGCTTAAAGGTTGTCCCTCCAGGGGAGTGTGGTAAACTTTTCCCCAGCCAGTTCACTGTCCTCCACAGTTTTCCACATTCATGTTCTATTCAGGAAAAGAGATTTCCCTAATAATGATTGAACTCTAGTCTTGTGTAATTATGTATAGACTCTAGAATAGAATATAGACATCAGTTGTAGTGAGTTTTAGGGGTATTGAATAAATAAACAAGCTCACAATACTGGAATTTATTTGCTTTCTTTTTATATCTAAATTATCATCTGTGAAGTGAATAAAGCGTGTTAGAATACTTCTCCTTAGCATGAGATGAAGCTGTGGAATTATTGCTTCTGTTTTGTAAATTAAATTGTGTTTCAGTGGATTTGCGCATCCTATGCAAGAGTAAATAATCTCAACACTGAAGCTTGAGTGCTCTTTTGAAACAATTTGCAACTATTCAAGTTTTTTGAGAGCAAATCTTAACTTTTAATTTTTTATTTTTACATTTTATTTGTGAAGTTAGAAATGCCAGACAGTCAGCTACTAGACTGATGGAAGTGTACATTAAATGTAAATAGTGAGATAATGAAATTAGCAAAGTCATCTCTGTGGACTCTATGAAACACAGTTTAAAGAAACTATTCTCTAGGTTTTACAGTTGGAATTAGTCTTAGGTATATGAAGTGCCTGATATTATACTTTAATGTTCTATTCAGGAGAAACTCTTCATGACCCACTAATAACTGACTTGCATAATAGTCATTCTTGGTTTGTTTCTCTCTGCTTGTTTTAGTGTGAATTACCTTTCTTTGTGCAGCTTTTTTCCACTTCTTCAAAGTTTACACAGCATGTATAAGCAGAAGAAGAGTGTTATAGTTCATTAATATGGTTTATGCATTTTATAGTGATTTTAGGCAAAGAAATAAAAGCTACAGGATGTATTGGAAGAAATTCACATCTCTTCTCTTTCCTTTCTAGAAAATAAACATGTGAATTCTTGATTAATTCCTAAGTTCATTCTTCTCTTTTTGTGAAATTCTTCTGTCAAAATATATAGATATTTCTCAATTATCATATGCATTTTTTTTTTCTTCACAGCTTTTGAAGAGCTTGAAAAGGCTATAAGTATTGCCCAAAAGACAGAGGAAGCCCGGAAAAAACTGCAAACAGAAATGGAAGAAAAAATTAAAGCAGTGGAAAAGGCAAGTGAAGAAGAGAGAGTAAATCTTCAGCGGGAATTAACCAGAGTGAAACAAGAGGTGGTTGAGATTATGAAGGTAAAAACTTTATTACAGTTAAGCCATTTTTGTAAAATGTATGACTGAACTCTGTTATAAAGCTTTTGCTAGTTAATAAAACCCATAAAAATTATTTTTTGTGATTAAAGATTTACTTAATGAAAAATAGAAAACTCTTCATAGATGTTTTTGCTTCAGCAATTTAAGTCAGTTCGTTAATGGCATGTAAAAATAAATAGTATTACTCTTTGCTTCACAATATTTAATAAAATTATTTATTAGAAATATACTTGAGACTTTAAACAGAGACAAGAAGACATTAATGGCGGGAAGCTCACACATCTCCATCAGGATCTTGGATTTTAATCACTTTTAGCTTTTAATCAGTATCCTAGCTGAGTATGTCTAAATGTTTAAGAACTTGTTGCCATATTGTTTGTGAGTTAAAAGTTTCTATAATTTGCTTCATCTGGTGTATTTAGATAGGAATTGCTGGAATACTTCACATGTCTCGCAAAGCTGTAAATTTTTTAACACCCTTAAGTTACAGTTCTTGTAATGACATTCATAATGGTATTAATTTTTCCAAGAGAATACAGTGATGCTTTAAGGGGACCACTGACATGCTTTACATTATTCTTAAATAAAGCATGTATATAGGTTGTAGATAATTGTCTACATAGAGTATCACAACTTGACTTTCTGGCTCATAAAATAAGAGTACTGGGAAAGCTACAAAAAAGTTCCTTTTCCAATGTATTGTCATGTTTGAACTGAAAACACCAAGTTTCCCTTGGAAGAAGAGTCTTTAGAAAATAAGGTGTTTCCTTAAGTACAGCTATGAAAGACTTGAGAAGGACGATGGATAACTTAAAGCTTGAAAATAAGAACTGTCAGGGCTTAATATTAAGTATTTCAAGTGATCATAACTTATTCAAAGGGAGCAAAGAGATGGTTCCAGTTTCTTCTGTCTGCTGCACTATTTTCTTATTAAGAAAAAATAGAAAGTCTTTTGTTAGTTAATATTTTGAAATTAGTTTTTTCTGACTTTGATTTGCAGAAATCTTCAGAGGAACGAGTTGCTGAACTAGAAAAAATCCATAAAAAAGAACTGGCTGCCAAAGA
The DNA here is from genome assembly GCA_013397555.1 of Urocynchramus pylzowi. Taxonomy (NCBI): domain Eukaryota; kingdom Metazoa; phylum Chordata; class Aves; order Passeriformes; family Fringillidae; genus Urocynchramus; species Urocynchramus pylzowi. The sequence goes on from VZRH01002548.1 coordinate 55,838, forward strand.
TCAGGAGCTAAATGAGAGATTACAGGCTCAAGAAAAGGTATTACAGGAGAAGATGAAGGCAGCTCTTGTAAGTGAACCTAAAATGCATAAAAAGACTTTTCTCTAGGTGTAAGTTGTGCCTCTAGCAGGACTCTTGGAAAGCAGCAAGCTGGGCCAGCAGGATGTCTCGGCAGGCAGGGGGTAAGGGGCTCTCAGCAGGGCAGAGAGAGCTGAGCTCAGGATTGCAGGCACCCGAGCAGACAGCGATAGGTCTCTTTTTTAGTGAGGTAGGTGTTAATAAGGTCCCAGTTCAGTGGCTGTTCTCATGAGCAGAGACTTACCCCATGATAGAAGCAGCAGCTCTGGGCCGGGCACTGGCAGCAGCAGTGGAATTCCTTTTCCCCAAGAGCAGTGGCAGACCATCCTCTTCTGAAACTGAGAGAGAGTGAGAGAGAAAGAGAGAGAGAGAGCGAGAGCTAGGAGCTGCACCCAGCCCCTTCCCCCAGCCCAAAAGAAAAAAATACCTCCCAAAAAAACCAAAGGAGTTTCCCCCTCCCTGCCATCAGTGCTTATTAGCAACACAATGGGAATATTATCCCACAAATAACAAGGAAGGAACAGGAAAAAGAAACCACCCAAACCAAAACCCAACCCCCAACAATTCCTCTCAGGTATTAGTCTCAGTTAATAGTGGTAAACAAACCAAAATGGAAGGCTTGATTGCATTATATTTTTCATGCAAAGACAAGGGGTGTGAGAAATGGTTACTCACTTTTCATAGATTTAGAAAGGTTTATTAAACCTTACCAAAAATACAACAGAAGACTGAATAATGAAAATGTTATGCTGGGAGCATAAGATTTTTCCCACCATATGCTCACCCACACAATGGAGGTTTCACCTTTTAACCCTTTAGTCCCTCCCAAAATTCTCTCCATCGACTCCTTCTTCACTGTCCAGTGGTGGAGTTTACTTCCTCAAATCCTGATTGGAGGTCAGATGTCACCATAGTGACAAGCTGACCCTCCCAAATGTCCCAGCTGTCCCTTGATAACAACACAGGGATTAAAACATTAACTATAAATCTATAAAACTTTTCTTAACCTATATACGTGATGTTTGTCTGTTAATTATGAGAGCCAATCATCACATTACTCATCTATCACAAGGGGTTTCCAAGAAAAAAATAAGTGATATATTGCAGTTATGTTTTCACAAATTGAATACAAAGTCCATTTGGTTTTGTGTAGAAAATAAAGGTGATTAGTGTATGACTCCTATTAACTGACTTGAAAATAATCTATCATAATGTTCTTGAAGGTGTGATGACTATATTTATAGTTTATTGTTAAGTTGTACTTCTTCATGCAGGAAAGAAGTCAGAGTGAGTGCTTAAAAGTCCTTCAAGAGCAAGAGCAGCAAGAATCCCTAGCCTTAGAAGAATTAGAGCTGCAGAAGAAAGCTATACAGTCTGAGTGTGACAAGAAACTTGAGAAGATGCATCAAGAAGTAGAGACTTGTAGAACTGTGAGTAAACATTCCAAAAGACTATGCATTTACAAGTATGTCTTTAACTGTGACAAGTTTACAAATGGTGATTTGTTGTGATTGGGTTTTGTGGGATTAAAGTGGCAAAACTTTAATATCTTGCCATGCTATTCTGCAGCCCCTAGTTTTTTTTAAGATTAGGTGGCATGATGCCCTGAGAGGCTGATCTGGACCAGAGACCAGAGACTAGATAGAGCTAAGAGAATAAAATAGGTATTTATTAAAAGGCCTTAACAGGATACACCCTAGGCAGTACAAGGGCCTGGCCAGGGATACACCCTAGATGGACCCAAAATGTTCACAAGGTTTCACACTTTTATAACTTTTGGTCCATTTGCATATTGGGGTTATGTTGCCTTTTGTTAAAAGGCAAGGCGACCTGGTTTCAAAAGAACAGCACGGCAACCCAAATTCTCCAGGGTTACTCGGGTCAGAGACGCACGCTAACACCAACGTGGTGGACGGTCAAATGGCGTTTATTATCTTATCTTGTGAGGTTAAATAGTCTAAGGGGTTTCGCTACGTCAGAGGGGGTCTGTTTTACTATCTATGGTTAGTAAGGGAGTGGAAAGTTACTGGGTTAGGAGGGGTTACATTCTTGGGGTGATTGCTTATCTCTGGGGAGAGGGAGAAGGGTCCTGCAGCTTTCCGTGACATCGCGAGATCTTCCGAACCGCTTGTCCCTATCTGCTACAGGGTTAATTATCCAGTTATAGCGTCAGATTATGAAGTCCCATCCATCTTGTTTTCTATCTTCAGTCCACTGTTGTTTATGCTTTTTGGGCCTGAAACTTGTAATGCTTGTTCTTGGTCTCAAGCTGGAAAAGGATTGTTTTGTCTACCTACTCTGTGAAGAGAGTTTACTAAGACTTAATATGAAGCTCGAAGCTACACACCTAGGCAGCACAGAATCTGAAAAATATGAAAGCTAAAACTTGAGACATCAGCAAAATAAATACATTCGTTTTATAGCATTGTGTGGGATATGAATTTGTATCCATTTATTTAATTTTTAGGTATGTTATGAAGAGGAGTTGAATTTCAGGCTGTTTAATTTCTGGATACTGTTACCTTACAAATGCTTGTAAGGATACTTTAGTAAGTGTTACAAATGAGTGCTTGAGATAGCTTAAAAAAATCAGCAGCAAGGGTATCAGTGAAAACCAGATTTAATATTAAGCAACAGCACAACCAAGTTCGTTGGCAAGATTCAGTCTACTACTTAGAGGACAGTTAAAGCACACTAAGGAAAAACAAGCAACAACAAAACTAAACAAAATCCAGGCAATCAAATAGAAATAAACTGAGAACTATCTAGGGGGTGTGTGTGGGTGTGTATGTGTGCGTGTGACAAAAGGACAGTGAGAGCACAGATGAAAAGGAATACGGCCTAAAAGTTTAACAGCACTCAAACTTAAGAGTACTTAAACTTAAATTATACCTTAAACCTAACAATTTAACAAAGGAATAACACTTAACTATACCTAACTCAACTTACAACCTTACCTTAATTTTAGAGAGGAATAACATTTAACAGCATTTAACCTATAAGTTAAAATTAGCAACTTAGCAAAGAAAACACTTAGCAGCATTCCACTTAGCTTATAACTCAATGACTTAACCTTACTACAGGTCTAACTTACGTAGATACCTAAGGTGCATAAAAACCTAAGAAAGCAGCATTTCTCATAGCTTTGCTATAGCATATGCTCATGTGCATGCACACAGCCATAAAGATTTAGTGCCAGCAAGGTGCCTGTGAAAAATTCCCCTTGAAAGTAAGTGAAATATTCTCTTTGGATGCCTTTGCACCTCCCCATTGAGGGAAGGGTTGAGCCTTGAGGAGTGAGGATGTTGGCCCAGTATTTGTAATTTTTTTGTCGATCGTCCAAGTACAAAAATCTTGAGAGTGCACTAGTTTTGACAGGTGTCCCACTTACAGGGAGATTGCTGGTTGCAGCCTGTTGTGGTCCGGGAGAGCTCAAAGGGCCCTATTTTGGACCACTGTTTACAGGATCGCTAGAGAGTGGGCTTTAGTCATAACAGTGTTTCATCCTGATCACAGTTATGTTGGCACTTTCTTTGGAAGTGTGAGAACAGGGATGTTATGCCATTCAGGCAAGAAAAATAGTTTCCAGTGCTGTTCATAAGGAAAACCTGAGCTTGTTAGACAGCAGCAGTTCCTGGGAATAGACAGGGTTTTTGATAAGCTTGGGAAGACCTGAGTCCAGGTACTGTTTTTTCAAGGCTGATGCCTAACAGGCATTTCTCAGATATCATTGCAGCCTGAGAGGAGGGGGGAGTGCACCACCACAGTAAGAAAAAGATTTGCTTAAATTTTTGAAGTGTCCTTTGCTTTATGTAATGAGTAAGTCTGTATTATTTGCTAATGAAAGTTTGTACATTATTCCACTCCCAGATATTTGTTTCAAAGTTTTGCCTAAAGAAGCATTAAAGCTTTACAGCAGCATTTCCATGGGACATAGAATTATGATAAATCAGTAGGCATGTACAAAACTCCATAATGCTATTGTAAATTCCCTATATTTTTCATCCTATATGTTGGTACTTTAGTTTAAGAAGATAATGTGAACATACCTCTCATAAATATCACTACTTACTTTATTTTAATTAGTTACATGATTTTCAATTTTTTGTGTTGATTTTCACTGCAGTGAGATAGGGAGTTTTTAATTAATTAGCTAACTCTCCATAATGGAAGCAAAAGTGAGAACAAACCAGATGAATAAAAGGCTTATTGAAGAAGTTGACATTCACTAAAAATAATGGAATAAGTAACCTGTAGTTATGTGAACCTGGTAAGATTTTTTAAAAATTAATCAAATTTTTACCTTTTGAATATTAATATTCTTTTAAAACTGTATTCTAACAGAGGATTCTTGAACTGCAAAGCTCTCTTGCAAAGTACTTGCAAGATGACAGAAATCAGTCAGAGGAATTAAATACTCTCATAGTGTCTGAAAAAAACCGGCACAGTATGGAAATCAACGATATGGTTGAAAAACACAATAAAGAACTGGAGAATGTGAAGCAGCAGCAAGAAAAGCTTTGGACAGAAAAACTTGAAATTTTAAAGCAACAACAAATAACTGAAATAGAAAAAATAAGAGAGAAACAACAACAAGAGATACAAACCATTTTGAAAGAGAAAGAAACCATTTTCTGTGCACACATAGAAGAGATGAATGAAAAAACATTAGAAAAACTTGATGTGAAACAAACAGAATTAGAAGCACTGTCTTCTGAGCTATCAGAAGCACTAAAAATACGTCATGATTTAGAGCAAGAGCTCTCAGAATTAAATAGTAAAGTGTGTGAAGCTAAGCAAGAATTGAAAGGAGAGTTGGAAGAAGAGAGGAAACGGCACAATGAAGTGATTGAAACAATGTTAAAAGAGCATGAAATGTCTATTCAAGGTGTTGAGAAGGTACTCAAAGAGGAGCTCAACAAGCTCAAACAATCACTGGAGGAGAAGGACAGACATTTGGAGGAGTTAAAAGCACATGAACAGAAAATGAAGGAATCTGCAGAAAGATTTGAAGCTGAATTTGTCCAAGTGTCTGCAAAGTTAGAGGAGCAAAGCAGTGAAAATACACGGAAAGTAACCGCTCTAACAGAGCAATATGAAGGTCAACTGAAGGACCTACAAAGAAAGGGTGATGAGATGAAGAGAAGTCTGACTGAGAAGGAAAACGAAATGGAGCACATGAAGAAGTTACAGAACAAGCAAGTGGAAGAGCTTAAACAGAAACTGTTAGCTGCAGAGGAGAGAATTAGTGCTTTACAAGGAGAGTATGAAAGTAAACTGGAATGTCAGGAGAAGAAAGTGGAGAAAATGAAACAGAAATTAAAAGATATGCAGGAAACTTTCAAAAATAAACTTGCTGAGCAGGAAGCTAAACTTAAAAAAGAGCTTGAAAACAAGCAGTTGGAATTCAGTCAGAAAGAGAGTGAATTCAATACTAAAATTTTTGAAATGGCACATGTCAGCTCATCTGGAATCAATAATGCAGCATCAAAACTAGAATCTAATCAGAAAGAGCAACTAGACAGTCTTGTTGAGGACCACATAAGGAAATTGGAAGAAATAATACAAAGTTGGGAAAAGAAACTTAATCAGCAGATTGAAGAGCTCAAGGAACAACATGCTATGGAACTGCAAGAGAAAGAGCAGGACGTTGGAGACCTGAAACAGAAGATTTTCATCTTCAGTGCTGAAATGGAGGCCTCCAGAAAAGAAATAATCCATCTGAAGGAAGAACGAGTGAAAAGGGAGGAATGCCTGAAGGAATTGCAAGAACAGCTAAGGCAGTCAGTGGCTAAGGTGAATACATTGTCAGATAAGGAAACTGACATGAAAACACAGTTGAAAAAATTGGTAATTGATCTTAAACAGTCCCTGAAACAGCAGACAGGACTTCAGGAACAACTCAGTAAACAGAAAGCAGTTGAAGAGAAGGACAAAGCCACAATTACTGAGCTGGCTGATACACTGAGAACCCTTGAAGAAAAACTCCAAACTGTGCAATCTTCTCAGTTTAAAGATCATGAAAATTATGACAAAAAAATAGAGACAATTTGGCTAAAAGAAACGGAGTTAAAAAGGTTGTCAGGAGAACTTACAGCCCAGTTAGATGCTTGGAAGAATGCTGAAGCTTCATTGCAAACTAAAGGCAATGAATTAATTGAAAAATGTAGTGAAAAAATTGGCATAATAACATGTAAAATTGCAGACTGTGAGTGCCGAACTGCAAAGGTTAAAGAAGCAATATTAATCAAAACAAGTAAGATGACTGAACTGGAAGCTCAACTTAGAGAAATAACAGAGCATCATTCTGCTGCTACTACTTCTTTGCAAAAGTCAATGCAAGAACTGCAGAAGAAGGACAATTTGGTTATGTCCATGAGAGCTGACACTGCAGGACTTGTAATAGAAAATGAACAATTGCAAAAAGAGGGAGGACATCAGCAGCAAGCAGCATCAGAGACAGAAACTTGCATAACACAGCTGAGGAAAGAGTTACCTGAAAATATTAATGCTGTCACATCAATGAGGGAAAAACTCCAGGAAGAACAATCTGAAGTGTCTGCTCTCAACAAAACAGTTACTGACCTTCATGTTAAACTTGAAAGCACAGTAAGTTTAACAGAGAAGGAAGCAGCCATATCTCTGTTAAGCAAACAACATCAAGAGGATCGGTTGCAGTTGTTAAATCGAGTAGAAGAGTTATCATCCAGAGCTGAGATGCTGAGTCAAGAAAAAGTATCAGCTCCTGATCAGATAGATCATTGCACAGCCCAGCTGTCAGAGTGGAAGATGAAAGCACAAACCAGGTTTACACAAAATCATGATACTATCAAAGATTTACAGAGAAAACTTGAATTAAGCTATACTGAAGCCAATAAAAAAGATGAAGAGCTAAATAAACTGAAGGAACAGCTGGCTAAACAAAGCAGGAATCTTGATAGTATAAAAAGTGAATTGGAACAAAAGCAAAACAGGAGGGAAAAGGAAGAAAGTGAGTTAACCTCAAAGTTAAAAAAACAAGCAGCAAAAATTGCTGAACTAGAAAAAGACATTGCTCACAAAACCTTAGAAAATGATTCCTTGGTGGAGGAACTTAAAAAGTGTAATGAACAAAAAAACACAGAGAGAAAAGAAATAGCTTGGCAACTCCATCAGGCAGAGAAGGTGGCTTTTGATAAGGAGAACAGATTTAAGAAGGCTGAAGAAAAGGTGCTTAATCTTGAGAAGCAAATAGGTTCACTGAAAGCTGATTTTGAAGCAAAGGAGAAGGAATTTGATCAAATGAAGTCAGTGATACTTAAAAGGAAAGAGGAAGAACTGAAAGAATTAGAAGAGAGACTGAATGCAGAGAACAGCACTAAGCTGGCTGATCTGAAAAAGAAGGCAGAGCAAAAAATAGGTTCTATTAGAAAGCAGTTACTGTCTCAGATGGAAGAAAAGGAACAGCAATATAAGCAAGAGAGGGAGGATGAGTTAAGAAAGTTGGAGCAGAAACTACAGGAGAGAGAAGCCAAAATTGAGTCCTTAGAAGAAAAAATTAAATCAACAAGAGATTCCACAGAATTAGAGAAGGAGATGCTGGAAAAAGTAGAGAGTGTAAAAGCTGCTGTAGAACAAGAAAAAAATAACTTACTTGAGAGTGTCCAACAGACAAACAAAGAGAAAATGCAGGTGTTACAGAAGGGCTTAACCGAAAAAGATGCATTATTACAGAAGTATGAGAAAGAACAAGAGGGTTATGACTGTCATCTAGAACTGCAAAACAAACAGAAAGAACTCCTTCAAAAACTAGAATGTGTTGAGAAGAGCCATCAGGAAGAGCAGGTTAGGACCAAAAGTCTCAGGAAAGAACTTGAGGAGCAAACAAAAAAATATTCATTCTTAGTGGCTGAGCATGCTTGTTGTGGCAGTGTTTTAGCAAGCAGTAGGGAAGAATTGAAAGTTAAAGAACAAAAATGTCTTGATATGGAGAATATAATTGGAGACTTACAGAAAAAAATGCAGGAAAAGGAGGCAGTCAGTCAGTCTTTAGAACAGAAGATAAAAGAGTTAGAAAATAATATAGTGAAGAAAAATGAAGTGCTTAAGATTGAGATAGAAGATGTGACTTTAAGATATGAAGAAAAGCTAAAATGTCTACAGCAGCAGTTGGGTGAAAGAAATGACAGTCTGAAAGCTTTTGAGGAAAATGCTGAAGAAAAGTCCAGATCTGTTTTGGAGCTGCAGAAGTTACTAGTTAATATGCAGAACCAGCAGAAGGACTTACAGACTAAACTGGAAGAGACTGAAGGGGAGAAACAGAAACTACGCAAAGAGGTGAATAATCTTCAAAAAGACATGCGTACTCTGCGAAACGAACATCAGCAAGAGCTGGACATAGTGAAAAAGGAGTCATTAGAGGAAATGGAGCAAAAAATCAGGTAAATTCTTTGTTCCTGTCTGTGTTACCATTTCTGTATTTTATCTCTAGCCACTAAAACCTCAAGAATCCAAAGCTGGGAAAAAAAAACTTAATCAGCAGATTGAAGAGCTCAAGGAAAAAAAAGCTCAGTTTACAACAAGGAAATAATGACTAATGTTTTTCTTTAATTGTTCTAAATAGACTTAGAGAAACAGAAAGAAAAGAGGTGTGACATTTGGCAGACATTTACCGTTTTTTATCTGTTTCAGTGATGGTAATTTTCAACATTGCTGAAGCATATAATATATGTTTATTTTTCTCGAACAGGAAACAAAGTTTATTAAAACTTAGTACTGAGAGCTTCATGTTCAGTTGATATCAATAATTGTTCATATGTACTGCACAAAATGCGGTGTACTGCTTAGCACTTTTAATAATTTCTCAAGCAATTCTAAAAATTCCCTAAAAATTCTTTCCATGGCATATTCTTTTCTTCCAGTTCTTCAACTTCCTCAGCAAAAACTCCATATATTTGGAAGGGTTCAGTTCTGGGTTGTTTTTAAATGAAACACCTACGCCTACTAGGAATTAGATAGGAGAGGAAGATGAAGCCACCCTGAAACTCACAAAATTCATATAATTCAAAAACATCCCCTTCTAAAATAGTTTTCAAGAAATTCCCAGATCTCTTGCCTTGCCTTGCCTTGTGTTTTCACACACTCTTTAAACATTGTATTTCCTTTCTGTACGTTTTGACATTTTTGTACAGATGTGAACAAGAAGACATTGAGTTAAAGCACAACTCCACCTTAAAGCAGTTAATAAGAGAGTTCAATACTCAGCTGGCTCAAAAAGAGAGAGAATTGGAAACAGCAGTAAAAGATACAATCAGTAAGTGCAATATTAATATAAGCATAATCAGTAAAATAGTCAGAGAACCGAATCTTCAGTTATTGTTGTTTTGGGGGAGGGATTTTACCTGTGACTGTGATAAACACAACATGTGTTTTATGAATGTCAAAAGAACTTAGGGAAAGAACTTGTCTTGCTCAGGAAATAACTTAAATATTAATTGTAGTACAGTTAGGAAAATGCATATGTAGCTGCTCTTCAGGATGGGTCTTTGATCTAGCACTCTTTACATCTGCCATGGCAAGACTTACCCATGATAGCCATAGGTACCTATCTTTCTGTCATATGTATAAAAGAAAAGAAAATGAGAGTAAAATTTTGAAGGTGAAAGTGCATTAGTAAGTTTCCATTGCAATGCTACTTTCTCCAGTAGTTTACTTGTCTCCAGTAGTAAAAACTTTAACATTCCATTGTTGAATATATGACACCTGGAGAGAAACTTACTCATCTTTTAGAGAAACTTAGATGTGTCTGAGAATCAGAATTGTGTTTTTTTAGCTGCATCTTGCAGACTTCATTCACTAACAGTAACAGGTACCAACTGGGTATGATGTCTGATTGCAAGACAATGTGATTATAACTAGAGTACAACATATTTTGTCTTCTTGGTCTTTTGCCACTGTGGTGTAACTTGGAGATTAGAAAAGTGAGAAAAAGGTGTGGTTTGATTCCATTTACTAGAAGTACACCTACAGGTGACAAGTTTCTGAAGATTGCAGAAGTTTCGGTCACATCTCTAGACAGAATAGGAGATAGAATTAGTTAATAAATATTGGTTGTCGTCTTCTAGAAACTAGTTCCAGCAACAGGTAGAAAAAATTGTTCTAGGTACCACACTGCAGACAACAAATTTCGTACATTTTAGGATCAAGGGACATAATAGTTACTGATAGTGTGGAAAAATGAATTTTCCTGTCAAGTTTTCCTTATAGTTACTTTAAAGCATTTTTTAAATGTACTAAGTCCTACACTTACTTTTCCAGAGAATATTCTGTATCATTATAATTTCTACTCCTGAGATTTCTTAATAGAACAACATCAGCAGTTCTACACTTGTTGTCAGTTATGACATAATGTAAAAAAAAACCAAAAACAAAAACATGCTTTTTTTAATACTGCCTAACTTTTTTTTGTAGGTAAAGCCCAGGAGGTAGAAAATGAATTGATAGAAAATCATCACATAGAGACAACACAGTTGCATAAAAAAATTGTTGAAAAAGATGATGATCTGAAAAGAACTGTGAAAAAATATGAAGAAATCCTTGAGGTACCTTTTTGAAAAGTGATATGACTACATAAATTTCAAAATTACTCTTTTTTGATTGCATATCTAGATAGAAAAATTGTAGTTCTTTCTAGTAAAGGTCTTACTGCTTGAATTACACTTGATATGTCTGGTGACCCAGCTTCCAATTAAAATATTTGTTTCTGTAGTTTATGGGCATGAAAGAGCATCAGAAATTAAGCCCTAACTTTGATCATTCAATAAAAATTAGATGGCTAAGTCCTTACATCCTTGAGCAGTTTGTGTGCCAGACTGGAATGAGAAAACTGAGTGACATTTAAGCTTTTACTAGATTTGTGGTGGTGGTGGTGTTGTAATGTTTTTATAAATACAGTGTTTATGGGGCAGTCTCACTCTGTATCTCCTTCCTCTGATGCCCTGCTGAGATTGATGCCATAGCCCTTAAAGTAAGGTTCTGTTCCATGCAGGGTGCAGTGTGTTTGCATGGCTTTTATGCTAGTAAAGATTTATTTTTTTTGCTTGTAATGAACAGTTTTTCTGCATGATATTTGCAGACAGACATGCTTTTTCTCTAGTAGCATTTCAACCAGAAGTTACCAGCCAATTTCAGTCTAAGTATAAACTTAAGGATGTTTATCCTTAAGGAAGTTTAAGTATAAGCCAAGGATGCCTCCTGTTTTAGCCAAGTAAATTTTCCCAGTCCTGCCTGTACATGTCAAAAACGTTAAATGGTTTTCAGTGCTAGACTGTACATCATATTGGAATGCAGGCTTTAGCTTTGTTAATTTTAGTCCTCTTTGCACAAATAGTGTAGTAAGAGACTATTCCATGAATAGAGCCTGCAGTAATAGTAAGTGGACTGTTTGTTTGTGATCAGTTACCAGTCCAAAGATCTATGCACTTAACATTACTGAGTGCTTCATACTAAAAATTTCAAACATGTAAGCAGGCTGGTATGTTTCACTCTGATTTTTGAACTTCTAGCAGGATGAATAGCATTAGCAGGGTTTTACATTTAGAGTCCCCTTCTTTTGTTTCCTAATTTAGAAAAATTGATTGATATTAAAAAAAACAAGGTTGTTTTTTGGGGGGGTTGTGGGCAGGTTTTTGGTTGTTGTTGTTTTGGTTTGGTTTTATGTTTTTTTAGTTTTTGGGGATTTTTTTGTGTGTATGTGCTTTGATTGTTTGTTGGTGGTTTTGGTTTTGTTTTGTAGGGGTTTTTTCCATAGCATAGGTCTAAATTCTGCATTTCTGAAGGATTTAAATTTTTCTTACCTCAGTGTGCAGTGTGTTACCATTCAGGTCCTTACTTTATAGGCCCAGATACATATGTGATTTCAAGTCATGCAGGTGTAATTCCTCTGTGTTTTCTGCTCCTTTCATCCTTAATATCAGAAACAAGTATGATGTAGTCATTGTATGATCTTGAAGGTTTAGGCTTATTTGACTTATATGCAATTGAAGGACATAAACACTGGGTTTTTTTTGCATCTCATTGATGATAGCAATGACAGTTACCAGGAACTGAAATAAAGTGTAGTTTGATGTTTTAAATTACAGAATACATTGGTATTCTGTATATCTGTCTTTCATAGGTATATGTGTGAGTGTTTTATTTCTGTTATTTTAGGGAATTAAAAAAAAAAATTAGAGGTTTTTTTTATTCCTGAAAGAAGTATTGTAAGCATCTCAAAAATTGAGACATATTTATTTATTTATTTATTTAACATATTTATATGTTAAATTAGATGTATATCATGTTAATTGACATCTCTGATCGAAATAGGAACATATACATCACCAGATTTAGCCTAAAGTTACCAGTTATCACCTCACTTATACTTGACTTGGCTTACTATGCATTTGAGAAATTTCATATAGTACAGAGAAGTTTGTCTCTAACGGTAAGAAGATGAAGCAAAAATAAAGCCAAATGCAAGAATGAATCTTGCTCATATAACTTTGTTGCTCTGTTGCCTTTTAAACACGGTTGATGCTAAAAATTGTCTAACTTGGTTTATTTATCCTCAAAGACAAGCAAGAATCATTCCATCTGTTAAACTTAATGTGATTTGCTTGTGAAGTGCTCCACTTTTGCTTTATGTGTTGTGTTTTTTTTCTTTTTTTATGAAAACTTTTATCATGTAAGATTTCATGAAAATCTCCCTAATTAAAGGATTTTTAGATTGGCATAGCCTCTAATTAGGGAACTAAGTATTTTTTCTTCAACTAAAGTATATCATTAGAGAAAAATTGAATGCTGTTTTCCAGCTAGTTTATTTTAAGCCTAACTATGAGCTAAAAATAAAATACCTAACTTCAGTTATCTATCTTTCCATTTGTTGTAATGCCTTCCACGAGAGTACAGGATAGGCTTTCTGATTAAGATTTGGGAAACTGTAACTTTTTTGAAGTCTTAGTCTATAACTGTAATTAAACCCAAATAGCATGTAGTTTATTTTCAGAGTATGTCAGATGCTATATAGAACAATAAGTTCTTACTGTAAATGCAGATCAGTAGCATGTTGGAGCTCCACTTGATCACTAATAATTTTTAATTCAAAATAATAATCTCTCTTCAGGGGTTTATCCAAATATTTCCTCATAGGTATGTCCTTTTTACAAAAATATCATTCATCATTTTGAGTTTAATTTCTTTTCAGGCTTTCAACTACCTTTTATAACTAAGAATGAAGTGCATTCAATTGTGATTTATTAAATGAAGCAATTATGTACAAATTGTAAAATTTCAGATTCTTGGTGGACAAAAAAATAAATCTGCAAAAGCCAAAACAACAACCATCACTATCCCTTAATATGCCAAGTATTGAGAATTTTTAAACTGGGGAGTTTAACCATCTATAAAAAAAGAAAAAAAGTTTCTTAGAAATTATTAATTGTTGATGCACTTCTGAGGGCATAGACAAATCATGGGAGTGAAGAGAAGCTAACATTGTTTGGAGGTCATGATGTTTGAGCAAGGTTTTCCTTGAGCATGGATATTTCTTAAAATTTTAGGCTGTAAAAATTGCTTAGATACGGCATTGTATTGCTCTGATACTGCATTGTACCCATTATTTGTGGGTGGATTTGCTTCATTTCTTTTTGGTGATGCATTCTGGACTGAGGGGCTGCATGGGGAAGGTGTTTTATTCTTAACTCATGTGCAAGGAACACCTTAAAAATTGGTCTTAGAGGGAAGTAATTATTTTATTAGTAATGACATACCATAAGTCTTTTAAGACTAGATCAGCTTTCTGATCCTACATTTACTTTTCCAGAGAATATTCTGTATCATTATAATTTCTACTCCTGAGATTTTTGAATAGAACAAAATTTCCATTAGCAGTTCTGGACTTGTTATCAGTTAATTAATTGTACTAATTTGACTTTAAGTACTACTGTGTTAGTAGAGCCATCAACTGACTGACTGCAATGTATGGTTAGCATGAGTGAAAGTAAAGTTTTAGTTTTGTTTAGCAACGGAGACACACACTAGGAATTGGAGTGCTGTTTTATAAGGTCCGTAACGTATTTTCTAACAAAAAGGCCAGAGGGGACACAATTTTTAAAAATACTTGTTTTTGCAAAGTGCCATATAGATGGATTAACTTCCTAGGATTTAGGTCATTGTATTTTTCTCCTATACAGGAAGAGTTAATTTCCTCCCTACCATTCTTGTTACTGCTTCTTTCCTCTACACTGAATACTGCCTTCCAAACCCTTGAGATTGGGAAATTGTTGGTCATTGTTTTGGAAAATGCGCTTAAAACTGCTTTCATAGCATCTTTGTGAGAGGGGCTGAGGAAAGGATTTAGGTCCTTGTCACTTCTGTAATATAGGAATTAATTTTGTGTTGTCATCTACCTCTTTCATGAAGGTCATGACCTTCATGCACTTACTGGATTATACTCAAATGCTGTTTTAGTGCCCAAGAGAAATATATCTTTTTTAGAATTTAAAAGAAAATGTAACTGTAATCCTAGCTTTGTAATCTTTATTGTTGGAGGCCTACAAAATCTTGTTAAGCACCAATTCTTTTTCTTGGTCTATTCTGTAGGAGTCTGGTGTAACTAGCTTTTACACAAATATCAAGCAGATCCTTTCTGTGTATAGTATAATGTTTGTTGATTGCTTTATGTCCACCATAGTTGAAGTTTTGAGTAGTTAAATGATTAATTGTATAAGTATTTTTTTGCCTGTATTTTGAAGTCTCGTGAAGAAGAGATGACAGCAAAAGTTCATGAGTTGCAGGTACAGCTGGAAGACTTGCAGAAGGAATACAAACAAAGGATTGCAGAAGAGGAACATTGCAACAGTGGAAAAGTGAGCTGGCACTGACATTCGTTTTTGTATCTCTAAGTGTAAAATTCTTGATCCATGGGAAATTCCGTAGTTTATTCCTAATGGGACTTTATTTATGTATTTGGTCTTCACTTTCACATACAAAACGAATCTCTAGAATCTGCAATATTTGGTACAACTTTTTTAATTGGTATGTTGAAAAGCCCAGTTCTGTTGTTATTATTAAGGTGGGGTTTTTTCATCCTCTACATATGTTTATGTTGGTTTTTCTTTCCTTTAGAAGGAAAGAAAATCCCATTAAGAAGAAAAGAAAATCACTCATTTTTAGAGTGATTTTTTAAAAATTCACATTTCAGAGGTGTCTGAAATAGTGCCATGAATATATCAATTATGGACAGAGAGGCCTTCATTGAAAGAAGACTACCTTCATTCTTTTGTCTTTCTGAGATTACATTTTAATTTGAGGAGTTCTTTGGTGAAAATACTACTAGCTGTTATTATACTGAGAAGAGAAAAAGTGTACAAGTTGTTGAGTCATTGATGAGAATTTATATTGATCTTACTTTTAATTTTTTCATTTTTACAACAGGTAGCCCTGGGGAGAGTAAATTTATATATTTGACATTAGAAACCGAAAGTACAAATTATCTGACTGTCCTAGTGTTTGTTACTTCTGCCTTGCACTTGGGTACAAAACCCTTTATATTACTTTTCTATGGTATGAATTGTTTTCATAACAGGAACAGCAGAAATTTAAGACTGCCTTGTAGTGTTAATTAACCCTTGTTCACCTAATGATAGTCTTACATAATCTTATTATCTAGAGGAAGATTCTTAAAGAGACTCCTAACTTCTAAAACGATTATGAAAAGTCTGAAGAGTATTTTTTCTTTAGGACTTCTTTGTTAACTGTTTCACTCCTAGTTTGTTGTAGCAGTCTGCTATAAATATAGGCAGTCATTAAGTATTGTATTATACACGCATTTTTTGGATTACTGATGTGACAGTTATATCAAATTTACATACCAGCAATGGTATTTCATGTATTCATGTATTCAGCTCAGAAGCAATGCATCCCAACAAGGAGGAAATCAAACAAAAATTCCAGGAGGCCTCCATGGATGAATAAGGCTGGGCAAACTCAGAGTGAAAAAAAAAAACCAGCTTTTAGGAAGTAGAAACAAGGACAGGTGGCCTGAGAGTAATATGGGGAAATTGTACGGGAAGCTAGGGTCAAAGTTAGTTAAGCCAAAGCCCAGTTAGAATTGTTGTGGCCAGGGAAAGTAAGGCAAACAGGAAGGGCTTCTATACATATGTTGCAAACAAAAGAAAGACTAGGGATAATGTGGGCCCTCTTTGGAAGAAGATGGGAAACCTGGCTACCCTGGACAAAGAGGAGGCTGAGGTTCTCAATGACTTCTGTGCCTCTGTCTTCAATAGCAAGTGCTCCAGCCATGCCACCCAAGTCAAGAAAGGCAGATGCAGGGACTGGGATGAAGACCCTGAGCCCACTTGTCAGGGTTTGACACTGGCCATATGCAAGGCAGTCATTAAAGCCATTCACTCACCCTCTCCTGCCACAGCTGGGTGGAGGAGAAAAAAATTTTAGTGAAGGCTTTATGTGTTGTGATGAGGACCAGGAGAAAACACTCCAAGGGCAAAACAGGCTCAACTTGGAGTTACAAAGTGAATTTATTACTAACAAAATCAGAAGAGGATAATGAGAAGTAAAATACGCCCTTAAAAACACCTTTTCTTCCCCCAGCCTCTCCCTCCTTCCCAATGACAGCACAGGGAGATGGGATGAGAGTTTTGGTCAGTTTGTCACCTGAGGTTTTCTTCTGCTGCTCCGGGAGAGGAGTCCATCCCTGCTCTCTGTGGGGTCTCCTCCCATGTGAGACAGTTCTCTGTGAACTTCTCCAACCTGGTTCCAATCTCATGAGCAGCAGTTCTCCCAAAACTGCTGCAATGTCAGACCCTCCCATGAGCAAACAGTCTGCCCAAAACTGCTGCGGTGTAGGTCGCTCTTCCACAGGGTGCAGTCCTCCAAGGACAGGGTGCTCCATCCTGGAAGCAGGGGCCCCCTCTCTCCACCGTGTCTCCCGCTGGAACACAGCCTCCTCCAGGCATCCACCCACTCCAGTGTGAGCAATCCCCCATGGGGTGCAGGTGGATCTCTATATCTCCCGTGGACCCCCATGGGCTGCAGGGGCACAGCTGCTTCACCATGGTCTTTACCACAGCCTGTAGAGGAATCTTGGCTCTGGTGCTTGGAGCACCTCCTACCCCTCCTTCTCCACTGACCTTGGTGTCTCCATGTTGTTTCCCTCACATGTTCTCACCTCCTCCTCTTCTCTGGCTGGAATTAAAACTGCACCACCACTTTGTTTTGATTTTCTTCTTAAATATGTTATCGCAGGGGCGTTACCATTATCTTTAATTGGCCCAGCCTTGGCATGTCCATCTTCAGACACATCAGGAATTGGCTGTGCTGGACATGGTGGAAACTTCTAGCAGCTTCTCACAGAAGCCACCTCTGTGGCCCTACCACTACAAAAAACCAGGCTGAGCAAAACCAACACATCACTGTAGGATAGGATCAGGTTTGAGACCGTCTGGGGAACCTGAATATGCATAAGTCCGTGGGACCCAGTGAGATTCATGCGTGGATCCTGAGGGAGCTGGAGATGAAGTTGATAAGCCACTATCCGTCATTTTTGAAAAATTGTGTCAGTTGGGTAAGTCCCTGATGACTGGAAAAAGGGAAATATAACCCCCATTTTTAAAAAGGGGAGACTGGAATATCAGTGAAACTACGGACCAATCAGTCTCACTTCTGTGCTAGGCAAGATCATAGAGCAGATTCTACTGGAAACTATGTAAAGGCACATAGGAAAAAAAAAAAAAGAGGTGACTGGTAACAGCCAAAATGGCTTTACAAGGGGGAGATCGTGCCTAACAAATTTGGTGACCTTTTCTGATTGGGCTACAGCATTGGTGGACAGGAGCAGAGCAACTGACATTGTCTACCTGGACTTAATGCAAAGCATTTCTCACTTCTGCACGATATCCTTGTCTCCAGATTGGAGAGACAGGGATTTGATGGATGGACCACTTGGTGAATAAAGAACTGGCTGGATGGCCACACACACAGAGTTTTGGTCAACAGCTCATTGTCCACATGGAGACCAGTTAAATTGAGAGGTTGCAGCAGTGGTAAATAGAGTAGGATAATCATCTCTTTTGACTGATGATGCTGTGCTTGATGCTGTCATGGGGTCAGTACTAGCTGGGCTGATACTATTCAATGTCTTTGTCAATGACATAGACAATGAAACCTGTCAGTGCTGAGTGCACCCTCAGCAAATTTGTTGAAAACACCAAGTTCTGTGGTGGTGCTGTCAACACAATGGAGGGAAAGGGTAATACCGTCCAGAGGGACCTCAACAGGCTTGAGATGTGGGCTGAAACGTCATGAAGTTCCACAAAGCAAAGTGCAAGATCCTGCACCTGGGTCACTGCTATCCCAGACACACCAATGGGTTGTGCAGAGAAGTGATTGAGAGCAGCCCTGCTAAGAAAGACCTGGGGATGACAGGTGATGAAAAACTCAACACGAGCCAGCTGTGTGTGCTCACAGCCCAGAAAGCCAATCAGGTCTTGGGCTGCATCACAAGGAGCGTGGCCCCTCTGTTCACATGTGATCATTTTGGAGTACTGTGAACAATTCTGGTGTCCCCAACATAAGAAAGACATGGAACTGTTGGAGCAAGTCCAGAGGAGGGCCATGAAGTTTGTAAGAGGACTAGAGCACCTTCCCTATGAACACAGACTGAGAAAGCTGAGGCTGTTCAGCCTGGAGAAGAGAAGGTTACATGGAGACCTCATGGCAAACTTCCAATATCTGAAGGGGGCCTACAAGGAAGCTGGAGAGGGACTTTTTTATCAGGAACTGTAGTGAAAGGACAAAGAATAAAGAGTATAACTTGAAAGAGGGGATATTTAGAGTAGATGTTAGGAAGGAATTTTTGAGGGTGGTGAAACTAAACAGGCTACACAGGGATGTTGTGGATGCCCCAACCCTGACAGTGTTCAATGTCAGGTTTTATAAGGTCTTGAGCAACCTGGTCTACTGGGAGGTGTCCCTGCCCATGGCAGGGAATGTTGAGACTAGATGATCTTAAAGGACTATTCCAACCTGTTAGCATTCTATGATTCCTCAGTTGTTCCCAGAAATGTATCAGACAGACTGGCAATGAGCTGTAAGGTATTTGAATGTTGCAAATATTAAATCTCTAAAAGTGAATATATTTACAATAAACAAAATGACCTATGTCTGGAATGTTGTCCACAGCTCTCCACTCCTTGGAGTTTCCATGGCAGACTTTGGAGAAACTCAAAGGAGTTCTCCAGGGTAGAAGTGGGTACAAACCAGTTCAGAGAACTCCATTACTGATAAACAGTTTAGTTTTAAAGGATAAAGGAGGTTTCATTTGTGGGGGAAGATGACAGCTTGTGTGGTAGCGCCAGTACATAGATACAGTTAAAGCCTCCAGGTTCAAAGTAGTTGCAGAATAAGAATGCAGGTTTTTTGGCTTTGTTTTTTTCCTGAGTGTATATATGTGATTTCTCTAGAATACAGGCATCAACCTTTTTTGAGTAATTTTGAGAATTCCAACTATATTCAAATTTAGTAAATAGTTCACAAGCTTTCTTTTGCATAGCTGATTCAAGTAAATGTAAATACATTATTCGATACGATTCACAATGGTGATTTCATCTCAAAACAATGTAACTATTCTAATAGACTGTGCTGTGGAATTTGCACATAATTCCTGGTATATCTTCTGATCCAGTCGAAGCTCAAATATTTAGAGTAATGTGAGTAGGCTTCCAGTTCCTGTTTTATCAGTATTTCAGGATTTAATTCTTACTCTGACACAATCTGTTCTGGGGTAAAGAGGTAGTTTTCTTTTGTCTTACATAGAAATTGAGTTGTTTTTAATTTTTACTCCTGTCTCAGTTTGTCTGTTGCCTGTGCTTGGTATGTTTGTAGAAAACTAATTTTGCTTTAACCTGGTTCAATAGTACATATTTGCAATGGCTACAATAGCATATATAGGCAGCATTACAGAGCTCTATGAGAAGATTAGACAGGGCCTGTGGAACTTGTCAACATACCCGAACAAAACTGTATAAATCCACATCTGGATTTTACAGTGCATTCAAATGAATTATATTTGCCATGGCATTTTTTGTCTCACTTGATTTCTTTTTCATTTTGTTGCTTTGCAACATTTTTCTCTTTTGGTGTTGGGTTTTTTCACCCTTCAGCACTAGTAGTCAAACAGTTTGAAGTCTTCTATTGACTGGATGTAACTTTTTAACATATTTTGTCTAAAATCAGAGACTCCCAAATCACAGAAGTTTGTCTTATAAAACTTTCTGTGCTGCTTGTTGTCAGCCTAGACTAAACATTACACATAACATATCCACTTTGACATGAAGTGTACCCTAGATATTGGAAAAGTACTTGTCTGACTGTGATAAAAAATTGACAAATACTAACAACCTTAAGTGTTAATGTTTGGAGGTAAAAATATCAGAAAGTGTCTCTCCATATCAGAAAATAAATGTCTGAATGAGGTTTTCAGAAGCAAGAATTTAACTTAGAGGTTTGAGATCCTTAGAAGAATTCTTTTCCCCTATTTTCTGTTCGTGGAGTGTAGGAGACCCCACAGATTTTATCAATCTGAGATGGGGAATAAATCTCCTTTTTGACACATTTGCAAAGAGGCTTGGGAAGAAAAAAGTAATATTGACCCTGAGATGAGCTGAGTTGGTTAAAGCATGATGCTAATTATGCCAGAGTCACAGCTTTAATCCCTGCATGGGCCATTCATTTTAAAAGTTGGACTCTGTTCCTTGTGGCTCCCTTTCAACTTAGAATATTCCATGATTCTGTGAATACGTACCATTTCTGTGTTAAGGTTTAGCCTACCTTAAAAAAAAATTCACACGTAAATTATTTGATGTTGAAATGCTTATACAGCCTTGAGTTATACCCATGACTACTGAAGCATTATTTTCCTTACAGTTGTAACACTGAAAGATAGAAATTTCAGCTTAGACTTTTTTCTATACTTCATAAACATCTTTGCAAGATGTAGAGCTCATGAAGCTCTTAAGCTGTTTTCAGGTATGTTCACTTTCCAAATGTGACTTGAAGAATTAAGGAAAAACATAAAATATTCTGAACAGTAGTAATTGTAGTTAGGGCATCCTGTGATATATTTCATACTCATTCAGTTATTATTCATCTCCAATATGCATTTCATAAAGATTTGGAAACACTAGGTTCTTGAAGTTATATTTATGATGATTGTCTTACAGAATCAAATGAGATCATTTAAATATCATCTTTATGTACTGTCAATACAAATAAGTTAAACTATTTATGAGACTAATTATTATTGGGTAATTTTAATTTTTGTCATCCTCAGTTGACACACTGTATCAGAACTCATTTATTGATATTTCTTTCTCCAGTGCCTGATATAGTCAGTGTTTTTCATACATTTTAATCTAAATTTTTATTTTTGTTATAGGTCACAATAACAGAACTAAAGGTAAGTCTTACATGTTATTGATTTTCCTCTCTAATACTTTTGTTGCGGAGCAGTTTTAAACCTGAAATACTGCTTATAAGTTTGTGTGTGTTAAAAGGAGAAATAGATTTATTGCAAAGGTACCTATGATGTATTTTCAGCAATTTCTGTATGTGACTGTCTTTTCAGGCACAACTTGCACAGAAGACAACACTAGTCAATGATTCAAAACTGAAGGAGCAGGAATTGAAAGAGCAGGTAAGGGTGACGTTGAATGAGTAAGAAGTATTCTTGTTTGATACTCAGTGTTTGCAGTATTAAAAGGTTTGTTCTTTTCAAGTGATGTGGTACATCTCCATACGAGGTACTATGAATAGAATAGACAAAAAATAGTTTTCACTCATACTTGCTCTTAGAAGATCTATGTGCTTTTCAAAGTATTCCTCTATCCCCTGAGAATAAAAACACCACATGCTTGTGATACTGGTTAGCAAAGCAATTGCACAATGAAAAAGGGAACAGTGGACTTTATGAAATTCTGGAATTTTTTTTAAAAACTAAACCTTTTTTGATGTTCAAGTATAATTTTTGTTGTATGCTTTTTTATCTATAAAATATATATATGCGCTTATATATAAAATAGAAACATGAATATATAATATATTCATAACATCTATATATATTTTTTTTATGTCAATATACGGATGTACAACATTAGGACAGTTTTTAATCTTTTCCTTCCTTAAAAATCAAATGTATTTTGCTTTTATAAGAGATGATATGTAGCTGGAAACTGTTTCAGTTATGCTTATTTTAGCTGCTGTTTAGGTTTAACACTGTTTATCATGTCAACTGTTCCCTGTTTAGATTCATATACTGGAAGACCGGCTGAAACATTATGAGAAAAATACATATGTCACATCAGTTGGAACACCATGTAGAGGTAAGTACACAGTTTTCATCACAAATAAGTTTTTCGTTTGTTAGAAAGATATGGTTTGGTCTAGAAAATAAAACGTCAGTCTTTTTAAAACACTTATATAATGCACTTATGACATCCTTGTTTTCTCTTGTCTATTATAATAGAGTTGGTGTGTGATTTCAGATGACCAAATCACACAGCGTTTTGTTTGATGTTTTCTTTTTTATGTCATCCAGTTAAAAGAGCTCTGTATCAGAGTTCTTGAGCTCTGCAGTACAGGACCCACAAGCATCCAGTAGACAGGGGCAGAGATGGGCACACCTACAGCAGGGCACAGGTGGGGACAGAAGGTCCCAGGCTGAGCTGGGACACATCCTTTGGGCCCTTGGCAGGTGACAGTAGGGGTCCCAGGAGAGACTGGTCCCAGCCACCCAATGCCTGTGAGCAGCCCCAGAACCCAGGCAGAAGTAGACTTGCACTGCTCATGTGCTGTCCTTTAGACACTGATGGTTGGACACTTTGGAGATAGAGTATGGGCTTATGGACCTTCTCTCTGGTGGTATACTGTTCCTCTCAAACTCTTTGAATAGAAGATAGAAAAATGCACAGGGAAATGAACAGGTATTGCTCATCTCCAATAGATTTGCAGCTGTTTAGTTGAGGAGTATGTACTGCATGAGACAGAGGGCTCAAGCATTGAATCTTGCTAATGTAATTTTACATTTTAGAAACGTGGGGTTTGCCATCCTGTGCAGACCCATTTTAGCTGGATGAACTCAGAATACTTTCAAAAACCATGTCACACTTACTTTTTGCAAATTTGTGCAAATGGTCAAATTATCTCAGGATGATCTACATCTCTAATCCCCTCTGAAGGTCCATGCCTCCTTCCCTCAAGGTGACTGAGCCAATGATGAGAGATGGTTGTGGGTATTCAGTGCCTTCTGCTAGTGCAGGGCTGGAAGGGAATGTAATCAAGGATTTCCTCAGCATGTACTGGTAGGGAGAGAAGCAAGAAATATACTTCAGCTGGAAGGGACCAACATCAGTTTCCTAGTCCAGCTGTGTGACCACTTCAGGGCTGATGAAAAGGTAAAGTATGTCTTTAAGGGCACTGTCCAAATGCCTCTTCAACACTGACAAACAAGCATCAACCCCCTCTCCAAGAGGTCTGTTCCAGAGTTTGACACCCTCTTGGTAAAGAAATGTTTCCTCACATCAAATCTGAACTCCCCATGATAGATGAAGGTTTCAACCATTTTCCATGTGTCCTGGTACTGGGTACTAGGGAGAAGAGAGCAGTACCTGCCTATCGCTGTCTCCTCGGGAAGCCATAGAGAGCACCTTTAGCCTCCATCTCTCCAAATAAGACAAACTCAGACTCCTCAGAGGACATGCCTATCAGCACCTTATCCAGTAGCAGAGGTACCCTCTGGGTGTGTTCATGTACCTTCCCATCCTTTTTAAATGGTGCGGTCCTGAACAGCACACAGTATTCAAGGTGAGGCTGCACCAGTGCTAAATAGGATGGGATAATCACCTCTTTTGACCGACTGATGATGCTGTGTTTGATGCACTCCAGGATGAGGCTTGTCCTTTTGGCTTCTAACGGCACATACACTGGTGACTCCTGTTGCACCTCCTGCCAACCAGCACCCCCAAATGCCTTTCTGAAGGGCTGCAGTTACTCCATCTAAGGTGCAGAATACAGCATTTGTTCCTGTTTGGTTTCGTGCCAAAGTTTCGTGAAATTTGGATTCGGATGAGTGACTCTCAGTATAAATATTCTCTTTTTGTTTACACAGATGGAAATCTTCACCATACTGACGTTTCCCTGTTTGAGGAGCCCACTGAGTTTGAATACTTGAGGAAAGTGCTCTTTGAATATATGATGGGTCGTGAGACAAAGGTATGGAAATTTGTATGCTGACAGGTGATCCAGGTTAGAGTAAAGTTTAACACCCTTGCTGTATGATGTGAAGTACCATGTGTTTGTGATTTGTTATATGCTGTTTATTTCTGACACAGGATTCAATAGGCTTTCACTTTTTTTTTCCCAAAGAGACATTATTCATAACTTCAAAACTTCATCAGCCTGCCAAGATGAGTGGTAGATGGAGGGGTTTTTCACATCTCTCACCACTGTACCTATCAAGACAAAAATCTTTATGGGTAGATACAGTTTTATCAGCAAAAGTCTGTTTATCAGTCAAACTTGATGTAAAATGAAAGCTGCTGGTATACAGAATATTAGCAAAAGTGATCTTTAGATGTAATTTTGACACAAACATGGTGAGTTACAGTTGGATTAAATAACAGCTTGTTAGTAGCTGTGTTACCAGCTGAAGATGGTGAAACACCTTTTCAGTAGTTGCTTAAAGATGTTTCATAGTATTCCTGAATCTGTTCCTGATTTGTATTCCTGAAATGTAAGGAAACCTTAGATGTTATTAATTCACTCTTAAAAGTAGTGAAAAGCTGGACAGTAGGCTTCTTGATTTCATATGCAGGTTTCCTTTCAGTCATTAGATGTGTTTCTGGAGGACACTGAGCTTAGTGTCTGCTCTCTTCAGGATTATATCATATAATCATAGATCTATGGATATGTCTTGAGAACTGGTTTCATCCTGTTACATGAACTGGAAAACCATGAGCAGTGATGATGCGAATGATAGAACTTTTTAAAACAGTTTTAAGTATGCTTGTAAAGTATTACTGTGATTTCCACCACTGCCCCCAATACAGTTCTTAAGTGAAAAGATCTACATTGTAATTTATCTTCTCAGTACAGATATTCCTTTCTCTCAACTGTTTTGTTCCTGGACAAGAAGAGGCATTTTTTAAATCTAATTCTGTCTTGTAAGGTCATTTTGGTGGCCCTTCTGTGCACAATCCCCTTTACTAGTGCAGATATGTATCCCTTGTATCAAAGGTGATTCAGTAGTGGAATTGTTGATATCTCTGGACATGCTTCCTCTTTTTTGAACAGAATTCAAAAGAATCTGTGCAAATTATCCAGGATGTATTGCCAATTTTGCATCCTAGTAAATGATACTGGAATGCAATCAAGACATTAATGAATGCACTGATTCATCTACAGTATTGGAGACATAAGAGAAATGTGGAGTTTGACATGGATCTAAGAGTCAGGAATTAGTGTCATGACTTGTAATGTGGGTACTTACCACATTCTTTGTAAACTGCTTTACCAATGTGTGTATGTGTATTTGCTGGGAGGTTTTACTGTCTTGCCCTCCAGTCCAACTTTATTGTTTGCCTCTTGCTTGGCCGGATATCTGCAACAAGATTGACAGATTGCTTTTTCTAGGCATGCACTTTATCTAGTATGCTGTCTAATTAATGGACTCTATCATTTGAGCATAGATGCCATAGAACTTAGATCACACTAAAGCAGCTGAAGTTTGTGACCATGTGCAAACATTGTTTTCATATAATTCACATCATGCATATACAATGTGAAACAAGTAGTTCTATCTTACTGATTTCACTGTTTTCCATTAACATTAATAAAAAAGTATCCAGTATTATTAAATTAAATTAATTTAAAAATATTACAGAGCATTTTTGTGGATGTGGAATTATGTATGGATAACCTATATCTCTTTAGACAATGGCCAAGGTTATAACAACAGTGCTGAAGTTCCCAGCAGATCAGACTCAGAAGATACTAGAACGAGAAGATGCTCGACCAGTGGTAAGTTATGTAAGTAAATCAAGTTTATGCAAGGGGATTAGGTTTCAAGAATAAGGAATTAGAAACTTTTTTATGTCTTCTTTTCTGTGTGTCCACATTCAAGTGGACTCCTTTTCTCCTTCCTTCAGAAGGAGAATATCCTTCTTCAGTGGAATATCAAATTCCAGCTCTAGATTTGAGTTTATAGCAAGAGTGAGGAAAAAAGCAAGCATGTTTTCTTTACTAGTATTTTTCCTCAGTTAAGACATATTTCTGATAGCAATGGGTACAATAGAACCAAAGCAAGTTCAAGCATCACTACCATTCTGTGGATGAATTTTCTAAATTAAAAAAGTAATCTGACATATTATATATATATATATATATATACATATATAAAATTAATGCTTCTTAAATTTAGAAGTTTTCGTGGAGTCATACAAAAATTAAAAATATATCAAGTAACATTTCCAGCCCTGGGATAAAATTTCTGGCAAAAACAACAGGCATTTTGCTTGTAGAATAGAAAGTTGATTATCTCAATGACCTGAGATATGTGTTTGAAGTGAGATGTGTACAATTTTATCTTAAGTGGGTATCCTAACAAGACTGGGTTTTTGATTAGGTTTTGAGGTTTTTTGTGTGAGCCTGCTTTAGTTTTGTATTGAAAAAACACAAAAATATTTTAGCTCACTCTGGGTCAGGACAGGTTAAAAATAAGAGTTTAGTGTTGGGTTTTTTTCCCTTTTTTTTTGACACTTGCTTAGTATTTGCCAGTTGACCTATTTGCTAGAAAGGTGAAATTGGCTTTGAGAAGCAGATGCAGAAGGAGGTAAGATTATTTGGGTATGAGCATTTCTTTGGTATTACTTTTACTGTTTTATGTATAGGAGCTACTTTTAGTTAAAATAAAAACTACAGTAATAGTCTCCTCTCCATTGTATCTGGAATCAACACTGTGATCCCTGGCTTTGAGGGTCACCTTAGTGAAATATTTAGGAATTAAAGTGAGAGGATGAATTGCATTCTATTTCTCTCACTGACCTCGCATATCTATTTATTTTGTGCTTGCAAATACAGAATAAAATAAAAATATTAGTAATTTCATTTCACTTGTAGATACATTAAAGTCCTGTTGATTCACTGAAAAAAAATTTAAGTCTGTATTTTCATCTTCAGTATCACATCTGAGGAAAGTGTTAAATACTTCAACATTTTCATGTACACTTAGTATGTTTGAGAGCCTTGCAATCTTAAATATTGTAAATACTTTTAGAAGATAAAAATATTGATTATACTGCAGCTCCAGTAAGTATCATGTATCCCAAGCATTATTCTCTCTCTGACATCAAAATAGAAAGCTGAGACTTTTTTGTTTTGGGTTTTTTTTTTTGTTTTGTTTTAGTAAGCCAGAGTAATGTTTAGGAAAGATTTTGAGATCAGAGAGATGGGCCTTGTTTTGCAGCCACTTCAGCTTTTTGATATTTAAACCTGTTCTTTCTACAACAGACATTCACAACTTCTGATACAAAATAAAAATTTAACTTGAATTCATCCAACAAATTTTCATTCTTGGTATTAAATTTTGTCTAAAACACAAAAGTTTTTTTTGCAGGCTACAAGTGCTTTGATTTGTTAATAATATGTTCATTCAAAGAGTTCTTGGGTTTCACATAGTAGTCACTTCTTAGCTCATATCTGGACTATGAATTTTCTCCTTGCCAAATCCGCAAAGAGATTGAGTTAGACGTCTAATGGAACTCAAATATTAGCGTGTATTTTGAAGGAAGAAGTATTTTTCCTTTACTTTCAACGTTCTATGTTCATTTGCTGAAGCACAAATTATTTTGGGGATGAGTATTTCATAATTCTGTTTAGAACTAAAAAGTTGGAGATGTCTTTATAAATTATTCTGTCAAGAAATATGCTTGGTTTCTTTTGGTTTTTATTTATTGACTTACATGGCACTAGTGTTTTTCCATACTTAATACTGGACTGATGCGGGTATATGAAAATATCCAATGTTTAACTCTCAAGAGCAATGAAGTTCTGAACTACAACATAAATGTGCATTTTAACATAGAGCTTTTAGTTTATTGCTAAAACATCTGTAAGTAGTTTTGATGTGTAAATTATTAACTTACTCTGCTACTAGAGTAAGTGTGTGGTACTGAGTATCTGTGAGTAATTTGATACCTTCTTAATGGACATACATTTAACAAGTTTCTGAAAACTTGTAGCAGTTCCTGCTTAATAAACATATGCTAGATCAATGTAATCTTCAGTAAGCTTTTACTATGTTGTTGTTGTGATCTAACTGCAGCAATCTCATCCATAGATGTCCACAGAGTTTTTATTTGTTAACGGTACATAACACTATCAAACAGTCCAATAAGCTCTTTTCTTCCTGGCTTTGTAGTTTGCCTCACCTCGCAGTGGTATCTTTTGAATATGCCACCAGTCTGTGCTTAGCTAGTGTGTGGGTGAGTGAAGTCTAATACATTCTTATTTTATGTAAAATGAAATCTGTATTATGCAACTAATGGTTCTTCTGCTTTTTTTTCTTGCCTACTTTCCTTTGTTAAAGAACAAATTTTGGTTGTATATGTGTATGATAATTTTTGTTTTCCTCTTAATCATGTTTTGCTTTACAAAGCTAAGTTTGAAAATGGTAAATACTGATTCAAAACTGGTCTTTTTGAGTGACCCTAACCCTAAGCGTAACTTCAAATGTTGATTGAGCCACAAAAATCTCAGTTGTAGAAATAAAATCAGATTTTAAATCAATTAATATGTAATATTGAATTTTATTGCACTTGGCTTTGTTTTGTATTTATTAATTTTCTAAGTTCCTTTTTTTGAATAGGCAAACAAATTAGATTTGTGGGAGACATACTGTACTGCTTGAGATTAATTATTACATCTTGTAAATATGAAAATGCATTATCTTTAAAAAGATTGATGAATATTCTCTGCAGAGGGATGAGGCTATGGTTGCGTTTAAACATCAGTACCTTTCTGAATCACAGCTTTGGTTTGATATCAAGAGACGCTAAAGCAGAGAGATGACGGAGAAAAATTAGGGGAGCTTTATGCTCTCAGTTTGTGTCTTTCTTCAAGTTTTGTTAAGCTACTTCAGTTATGAATCTGCACTACTAGTTGTAGCATTACAAGAATGGAACAGCCTGAAGATGCAGGTTGCATCAGACTAGCCTAGCTAAACAAGCAACACACATGCAATAGTTGGTTGAGAGAAGACTGGGCTATGGAAGTACACAGGAAAAAACTTTCTGCACTGGCTGATAAAGATTATTATATGAATCACTAGTGGTGTATGATATTTAATAAACTCTGCAGATTAATTCTATAGGATATGGTCAGTTCAACTTTTTTTTCCTTCTTTGCAACTGGAAAGCTTTGCACAGTTGCCAGGAGTTGATTCAGTGCATGTGAAGCAGTTGCTGTCTCTTGGCTGAAATACATTTGTTGGCCTGCATCACTGCCAGAGCAAAATTAATTAACTTAAGCTATTGCCATTGCCATTTACCATTTACCACAGTGCAGTTGACGGGTTATCTTCCTCTCTTGCCATCATACAAACACAGCCTTCAACACAATATAAGACCTCTTTCAAAGGGAAAAAAATTGTCTCTCTAACAGTCACATTTTCTACTTTGTGTTTTTTCCATCTTTGAATAAAATAATGAATGCACTTTATTGCACTTAAAATGCAGTAGAGGTTGGACTGTTTGCCAGCAGCCTTCATCAGTTCTGACAAAATCAGCAACTGTTTTCTCTATCCCTTTGTTGAAAGGAATTGAGTTGTAGATACTGATGGAACAAAGCTATTTGCAACACTTTTGCAGAATAGGTTGCAGAAGATGTTTGAAACTTACATTCTTGTCATGCTGTCTCTAATGCTGGTGTAAAAAAATTCAGGTGTTCTGAGCTGCCTTTGAAACATATCACAGAAAATCTTGTTGATATTGACCTTAATGTCAGAAATTATTGGTTACACTTTCATAACATCATCTAATGTATATGTAAACTGTTCAGACTTCATTATTAGATTGTAGTTGCCTATTTCATCTCAAGTATTTTTGTCACATATTCTTGCAGGTATATAACTTAGAAATTAAAGGGGATGCTGACTTCATTATGAAGGAAATTGATATTTTCCTGTAGAGGAAGCTATGTGCTAGATCCAAAACTCTGCATCATCTTTTCAATTTTGATGATAAGCCTTATGCAAGAGAGTCCAAATTTGTTTTTCTTTGGATTAGTATGCAGTGATGTGTGGTAGACTATTTCCAGTGAGACTGCTGACTGTTTTGCTACACCTTATTTTGTTATCACCAGTTTCTCAACTGTTTTGCAGGTACTGGAATGGAATTGCTTGCACAAATTATTTGGCAGTTTGACTTATTTGAAATTCTTCTGTCTCCTAATTGTATTAATAAACAATGCAGTTATTTTAATATTAAGAGCTTCTAAGTTGTTCTCAATAATGTAACATTTGATAATTTCTTTTAACTTTCCTTTCTTCTAGTTGTGGCTACGACCATCTTGAAGATTTTGTGATGAGCATGTCTCCTGACATTGCTGCTTACAAATAAGTTTATAGCTCTGTTGCCCCTGAGAAGGGATAAGAAAAAAAGCTATTATTCAAGGTTACAAACAGAACAGCAAGAACCAAAACTCAGCACCACCTTTGGACTGTGAATATAATAAACTGCCTTGGCAGACTATTTTGTGTTAAAGGTTATTTTTTTAAAGGAGAGAAAAGACTTTATCCTAGGAAAGAATTGCCTGCTACTGTATCTCTATACAGGTTTTACTGGGTGTTTTCTAAAAGTTGAAATAAATTATTTGTTTCTTCTATTTATTTTATTTTTGATCAAATTGTGCAATACATTTTGGATGGATAGTGATTGAGGTGATTTTTCTGATGAACTAGACACTCTTTTTGACTATTCTCTCCTGATTTGATGTTGATTCTTTGCTAAAGGTCACTTCTATTTGCTTTTGCCTAAAATAAATCCAAATTGCAGTACCTCGTTTGTTTGAGCTTTTGTACTTATATTTTCTGAAGAAAAGGTGTGTTCCTGTAAATTGTAAATAGTTACTACATAACTGTATCATACGCTGATCTGTGACGTTGACAGCACTAATATGAATATAGCTAAGATGAAATAAAGTTTATTTACTGTATAATTTTGGAACAACTTTGGTATGGTTTTTCTTTTAAAGGACACACCAGTTTTGTTCTTACTCCTGTTGGAGACATTGTTAGCTGAGATATTTCCAGGCTGAAATCACTCTCATAAGAACAACTATTCAAGTACATTAAATTGTAAGTCAATGGAGACATTCAAGTGCCCAAGGAGTCACAACCTGTAAAATAGATATATGGTGGGCTGAAAAGCTAGCATAAGAATGTAGCAAATAGAGAAGCTTGATTTGTAAAAGTTCTTAATTATCATAGAATTACAGTCTGGTTTGGGTTTGAAGGGACCTTAAGGAGCATCTAGTTCCAGCCCCCCTTCCATGGGCAGGGATACCTTTCACTAGACCAGGTTGCTCAGAACTCTCTCCAGCCCGGCCTTGGACACTTCCTGGGATGGGACATTTTCAGCTTTTCTGGGCAACCTGTTCCAGTGCCTCACCATGCTAACAGTAAAGAGTTTCTTCCTAACAGCTAATCTAAATTTCTCCTCTTTCAGTTTAGAACCATTCCCCTTTGTCCTGTCACTATCTGCCTGTGTAAAAACTGGTACACTATCTGCTTGTGTAAAAACCTGAAAGGCTGCAATGAGGTAATCTTGGAGCCTTTTCTTTTCCAGACGAACAGCCCCAACTTTCTCAGCCTGTCTTCATAACAGAGCTGCTCCAGCCCACTGAGCATCTTTGTGGCCTCTTCTGGACCCACTCCAACAGGTCCATGTTTTTTCTTGTGCTGAGGACCCCAGACCTGGGCACAGCATTGCAGGTGGGGTCTCATGAGAGAGTAGAAGGGGACAATCACCTACCTTGACCTGTTGCAAATCCTCTTTTACTGCAGCCTAGGATACCATTTGCATTCTGGGCTGTCAATGCACATTGCCAGGTCATGACCAGCTTTTCATTCACCAGCACCCCAAGTTGTTCTCCAGAGGACTGTTCTCAAGAAGAGGATTTCTTCTCCCAGTGTTCTCCCAGTCTGGACTCATTGAAGTTGCTCCCAACCAAGGTTGCAGGACTTTGCACTTAAACTTGTTAAATCTCATGAGGTTCTTATGGGCCCACTTTACGGGTTTGTCTAGGTGCCCCTTCGTGGCATCCCTTCCTTGTGTCAACTACACCACTCAGCTTTATGTCATCTTCAAACTTGCTGAGGGTGCACTCAATCCCATTGTCTGTGTCACTGATAAAGATGTTAAAGAACATCAGTCCCAAGACAGAGCCCTGACAGACCACTGTCATCACTGTCCTCCATCTGGACATAAAGCCATTGACTACAACTCTCAGGCTGTGTCCATCCAGCCATTTCCTTGTCCACTGAACAGTCCCATGTATCTCCCATATCTTCGAACCCATGTATTTCCAGTCTGGAGATAAGGATGTCACATGAAACCATGTCAAAGGCTTTACAGATGTCTAGATAGATGACATTGGTTGGTCTTTGCAATCATTCCATCATAGAAGTCCACCATGATGGAAAATTATGTATTGTATATACATAATTTATAAATAATTCCTGTCTGGTCTTTTTGGCATGTAAGTTGTGATCCTTTGAAGTGATACAAAGGTATGCATAAATTTAACTTCTAGCTACTATGATACTTACCATATCAATAACTAACATCTATAATGTATGTTAGTTTGCCAAAATAGTTCGGGGTGATCAGTCCTCCATGAATAATTTTTAACAAGTATTTGAGGGGCAGCAGTATGCAGCATATGAATGAGGCACAGTCCCCAGTTATGGTATAACTGGAAACATTTATTAGAAGTGTGTATAGCTTTTATAATATTTGCACTGTCAGGTTAGAATAGTGTGACCCTGGATAGCCAATAGTATATCTGCTCATATGTCTGCTAACCAATAGTATACATGATCAAGTCCCTAATAGTAACATCAGCCTTTTTTCCCTAAAATGAGTACTTGTATAACAATTTCTTCTGCAAACTACTGTGCTTCTGCTACTTGTTACATTTTAGAAACTTTGTTACATCTCTCCTGCCTTGACTGAATTGCATTCTTTGTTCTCTTATTACAGGTTCTCTTTGTTTCCTTACTCCACGGCAGTCCCCTAAGTTGCTCATCTCTGAACATAACGGATGGGATTTTTTTTTTTTTTTTTTTTTTTT
>VZRH01002548.1:94898-118536 GCA_013397555.1 Urocynchramus pylzowi
CTGATCTTAGAGTAATCTCCTTGTTCAACCAGTGAATAAATATGAAACTGCCATGCTAGTCCCTGGCAGTTGTGTGCCTTTATATATAGTTGTGTCTATCCTACATCTGCTGGGATTTTAATGTTGTCTTTTTTTAAATGTGACATGCTCAGTACAATAATAGAGGAAAGAATGTACCCGTAGCAGTGGCCAGCATGATTTAGGTCTTACAAGGAGATAGGTTTGCTTTGTAGTGTGTTGCTCATGGCCACACATAGGACCTGCTAGGTTTAGGCTTTTAAGCATACGAAGTATAGGCTGCACTTTCTTAGTTCTTTGTAGTGGTATGAAACCTTCTTTAAAAGAAAAAAAAAGGTTTTGTAATTAGAGAGAGCCTTTCTGCTTGGAGAGCTACGCTTGACGTCACACCTGGCTGAGTGCATGTGGACACCTCAGTAAAGCAGCAGGGCAAGCCAGAAGTTTGGGCAGAAGCAGCAGTTTCCTCTAGGCAAGAACACTGCAGGCTGGAGAGCTGCTGGGCAACAGTCACAGCCCCAGCCAGCCTTTCATTGTACAGGTAATCTCTTCAGCTCCTCTTTTATGTTCAATTATTTGTTAAACATTTTATTTCAGTTGTTTTGATTGACCCTTTCCAGAGCTTATGCATCAGTATTTCCTTGGAAATAAGTTTTTAAACAGGGAAAAGATGAAGAATGTCTTTCAATGAGCTGCTAGACAGCACAGGTATCCTGTTTGTTTTATATAAAATGGGGAGACTGAACATAAGATGCAAATGCATGAAATCAACAGCTTATTTTTAAGTTGAGAATAAGTGTGTGTGTGACTTTAGGGAAGCTGTAATTAACATTTATTTAATAATAATAATAATAATAATAATAATAATAATAATAATAATAATAATAATAATAATAATAATGTTGACTAAAAATATAAGTCAACTTAGGTATATTTGTAGACATCCTTCATCAGGATCCTGATGGTTTTCAGAAAGCCTTTTGTGGCAGCAGTAGTGGCATACTGTAGTTAGGGAATCAAATAAATGCAGTATCTTATCAATATCTTATATGTCCCTGCTGCTGTCAACTAGTTGTGAGCGTAATTTGTTTAATGTATTGCACCGGGATGCCTGGACTGATTTATCATGTGTCAGGGAAGGCATGGCAATTAATATCTCAACTGATTTCACATGCTTTGTGACCAGCTCAACCAGGCTGGTCCCTGTTTTGTTTGTGATATTGCTGAGGACAGAAGCATGGCTTGCTTTCACCTGGGACATGCAGGTCTCTAGGCACTCAGAAGGAGGCCAGGGAACCATAATATACTCTTAATTTTTGCCAAAGGTTCTGCTTTTCTCTGAAATTTGAGTTATGACTGAACTTAGATTTTTTATTTTTGATGGAGGAGTCTATACCAAAAAAGTCTCATAGTTTGGGCACAAGAGTTGCTGTCTCAATTTTGGAAAACATCCCAAGACTTTTTGAACCTTGCTAGTACCACCTGGTTGGTTTAGGAGTGTGTAACTTTTAATAGAGTGATGTTATAAGCAACTTGTTAGAAATCAGAGAGTAAACCATGGAACTGTCACATCAACCTCCAAATTTGTCATATTTTCTTGCTAGTCTATGTGATGGCAGGGTTGTTACTGTTGAATTTGTCCCAGAATCTCTCTCATAGCAGGGCCAGTCACTGAGGTATGTGAATAATGTTGCTCATAAACAAGAGAGCTTGCTGTGTTATCACATCTGCTGTGCCTCTCTCTTTACATTATTTGTAGTGAGTATCACTCTGGGGAATGCAAATTCCTTGTCTTAAATCCAATGATTTAAATTTAATTGTACTTGCCAAAAATTATGTCCTGGTGGAGGGCAGGGGGGATTTGAGGGGTTTATTTTATTTTTTTTTTCTTTTTTACTGTTTGTTTTTTCTGAAATCACTGGCATCAAACAATATCCTCCTTACTAAGAAGGATAAATCACTTGCATCTGCCAGATGCTCAGATTCAGTGTTTTTCACATTATTAAGCTGGATAACTGTGCTGCTTCTGGCATATCTCAGGCCAATAGCAAGTCCTATGGAGTCCTACAGTGTCCCACAGTTTATTTTTCTGAACTCTCTGTAGGTGCAATATACACCAAATTAAGCCATAGCATTGTAGAGAATCTACAAATAATTGGATTACAGAAGGGTTATGTGGTTAAACATCAAGCTTTGAGCTCACACACACACAACTTCAAAAAGTGTCTTCTCTGTGTAGAGAATAGGTTTGGATCTCTCAAAGATGATAAATAGATTATTGCTTGTATGGACTTTGCATACAAGAAGTGTATAATAGTTATCATGTGGAATAATAAACAGTGAATGGATAGCAGTTGTGCCAAGTATGCCAAACAAGATATTTGAAAGATGTGATGTAAAGTGGACCTTTCAACAAGTGACCAAAGCTTGTGTGACCACTAGGATCTCAGCCTAATACATTTAAAAATTGAGGCTAAATCAGAAAGAAAGAGATATCACTTCAGTGGCTAAATCAGTGAGATTTAATACCATGTAGAAAAATGATGGATCACAGAATCCATCATGGGGCGAGTATTCCATGACTTTCTCATATCTAGGACATGTTTCCCACTTGTAATTTTAGTTCTGATGTAGTCAAATGAGAAAAATGAGACAAAATCCACTTATATTAAAAATTCTAAGTAGTCTGGCTTCATTAAAGCTTCTGGGAGCTATTCCCTGACTTTCTGTGGGTTAGATCCAGGCTGAACCTCTATCACTAGAGGTTCACTAAGAGATGAAAACCAAAGGAAGCAGACTGACTATCTATCTATCTATCTATCTATCTGTATCTGTCTATCTATCTATCTAATTATATACCTCATATCTTTGTCTTAAGTTATAATTTTATAGAAAGCTAAGACATAAATTCAAGGGCATGTAAATTGGTATAATTTTTGTCTAGTTAATTCCACATAGAGTTAAAACTCTGTTAATGAAAACAGTAATTCCTGGTTTATAATACTGTATTTGTTTTTTAGGTCTCATCATTGGTTAGTCCTTCAAGGTTGAAATCAAGGGGATTTTTGAAATCAGTGGGATTTTTTTCATGAGAGGTGATGCTTTCAGAATCTCATGATTTATTCTCTTCACTGTAACATTGCAGCATGTTGGTTCTCCTTAAGAAATTGTCCCATTCTTCGGGGATCCTCTAGAAGAAGGGGGAAGAGCTGTTGGTGGTTTGCAACTCATATACTGACCGAGGCTAGGACTCAGCTACTTACAAAAACTGTAATAACAACTCAGCTACTTACAAAAACTGTAATGCCTCTGTATCTCAGGTACACAAATTCTTGACAGCCTGAGGTACAGTAGAAAGTGCAGTCTTTGTGGCAGGTCTTTTGCCCTTCTGATCCTGGACAGAGAAGAACAATTGGTAGGAGGATTTAATTTATCATTTCTCTTTGATGTATTTCTCTCGTTGGCCCAGCACTTTTCTCAGAAGTTCCAGGGTTAGCAGTAAAGAGGTAGTCTTCTACAAAAAAGCTCTTTCAGCATTCAACCCCATTACTTATAATCCCCATGAAGTTATTAGAAAGATTATAGAGAAGAGCTATAGCCTGGAACAATGTCTTTTGAAAGCAGGCAATATGTAGAGGGATTTCTCATTGATCAGGGGCTTGGGTTGCCTCTGGAGGGATTGGACAACCCAGCTTTGGCTTAGCAAGAGTTTAGTGTCCTTGGGATCACCTTGAAGGAACAGAAAGAGGAAACATGGCGATGTTTCAAGAGCTAAAGCGGGTGTTAGATTGGGTACTGTAACCAAAAAGTAGGCTGTACCTGATCACGCAGTGCTTTAACGCTAACCAATGAAATTGATGCAAACCAATAGCTTAACAAACGCGTGATTGAGGTTGTGCGACCAATTATAGATAACTTATTGCCGCGTGCACAAGAGAAACGTGTATAAAAGGAACACTGTTTGGGCAATAGAAGGAGAACGATATGCAACCACATCGGTTTTATTGTCGTTACTCGGCTGGCTCTCCATGGGACCCTCTTCACCAATATATTTTTCTCCAAATTGCTTAATTCATTCAACAGCCTCACCTAGTCTGAGGTTAAAATTCAGCCATGGGTGAGAGTTCACTACATGGCCAAGAAACATTACGTTAGATGAGACTGAAACAATGCTATCAAGCAAGTCCAATTAAGAGCATGTCAACTTTCTTAAGTATCAAGGATATCCATGAATTATGTTTTAGGGGTATCATATATATTGTTGCATTCTAGTGATTGTTTAGGAGGTACTAGAAGCTAGTTTTGGTGTAGGGCAGTTAGCATTTCTGGAGTTTCTGTGTAGTCATAAATAAGAGAGAGGTTTTATCTCTTGACCATTCTTGAAAACCCAGCTTTGGGTACACTGAATTGTCCACTGATGGAGCTTCACTTTTCCTTAACCATGGCTCAAGTACCTTGATAACCTGTCTCCTTTCTTACAGTGGTCCTGTGGGGCATCTCTCAGTGGACCTGAAGGAAACAAAATTTCTTCATCATTTTGTTTAAGAGAGGCCTCATGGAGCTGGTGTGGCAATTTTAGGAGCAACTGCCTGAGACATGTTGCATGTGCTTTTGGAATATGTTGCCACATGGCTTATTTTTGGATTTACACATTTTTATCCACTTTCTTATAAATTGTATATAACAAAATAAATTAGAAGATTTGGTTATAGTATATTGCCAAATTAAAGTGTGTCTCCTGTTGTTATGGTGATAAAAACTGTGATAAAATGATAAAAGAGTTAAAAATACCCATCATTACCTGACCTGTGGTAAAGAGGTTCAATTTGAGTAACTGAGCATGAGCTCACGAAAATAAAATTGCATAGTCACAGTCCTACTAGTGAGACTAGAGACCAATGCTAGTGAACAAAAAAGAAGCCTATGTGTCTTTGACTTGCAAAGTGTGTGTGTGTACATTTTTAAATATATAGTATACAAATATGAACAGCAAAATTGTATTTCTGACCACATGCTGGCTGTCAAAAAATGAGAGACGCAAATTATGATGACTACTTACTGTTAGCAGTGTGAAAGGTGGCCTGAATCCCTGTTCATTGCAGTCGAGATGGAAGTGATGATACAAAACCTCATGTTCATGTGACAATAGCTGACTTTTATTGAGAGCTGTTCACCTTATACAGCTTTGAAAGTCTACATGTTTTTTTCTGATTGGCTAAATTAGTTGCCACCTGGCTAACTGGCCAATGGCTGCCCATGTGCCCATCGGCCTAGACCTGCTCCCCAGTGGCTCAGACCGGTCAAGTTATATAATTAAGGTAATTATATGATTACTTACATTTCAGTTATAAAATTATAATCGGAATGAATTAAAACTGTAAGGCCTCCAGGCCAGCAGTTAGCCATGACAGTTCCCCCTTTTTGTTTTTAAATACAAAGGCAATGTCTGTCATCTGCAGGGCCCTTGCAGACAGGGTGACAAACACAGCACAATGTACAGAACAATCATGATGATATAATCCGGGAGCCATCAGGAACAGCTTCGCAGGGTGGTATGCCGCAAACTCTTCACAACCATAACCCAATTATAACAAACACCTCACTTTCTTACAAAACTGTTAGACCTTAAAAACTATTATGGGTAACACTTTACAAACACAGAAATTATTTACAAATTGTTAAAACTTAAAAACACTTATGGGTAATGCTTTGCTGGTTTGTTTCCATTGAAAGGTACAAATCCAAGTGCTTAGTTTTGTTCCCAAAATGTCTGTCTTCTTGAGACTAGGTAAAGTTACGGTTAGAGGTAGACTGTCATTCCACTGGTCCCACATCTTCCTACAGTGGTGTCAAGCGTCATTCCAATTACTGCTCTACTGTCAGGGAGACGTTGTTGGATGTGATCCCGAGCAGGGCCTAGAGCAGGAGGCACACACTGAGCAGGCACCCATTGGATACCAATGTCCGTGGAAAAGCAGGCATACCTGCACCCCCAAGTAACAAGGTCCTAGGGTCCCATTTATTGGTAAGGAGGTTCTTTACCAATACCTTAGGTTTGGGTGACTGAACATCACTGGAAGATTGCATTGATAAAAAAATGATTTAAAATTACAGGATTCTGAGAATTAGCAGGTACTGTTAAATGATTTAAAGTGTAAAGTTCTTTAGTTACCCTACTCCGTGGGATTTCACCACACATTCCCTCCTTTTGTTTGTCAAGCATGCGTTTTAAGGTGCCACGGGCATGCTCAACAATGGCCTGTCCCATAGGGGAATGAGGAATACCAGTGTGGCGAAACACACCCCAGAGTTTTAAAAAGTGCCAAGTATTTTGGAAAATGTATGCTGGACCATTATCGGTTTTTATTGTACGGGGAATGCCTAGAGCAGCAAAGGCTAAACACCAATGTGCGATGGCATCACGGCTTCTTTCCCCTGTGTGGACTGAGGCCCATATGGCTGATGAAAAGGTGTCCACTGAAACATGCATATACTTTAAG
Source organism: Urocynchramus pylzowi (assembly GCA_013397555.1). Lineage (NCBI taxonomy): Eukaryota > Metazoa > Chordata > Aves > Passeriformes > Fringillidae > Urocynchramus > Urocynchramus pylzowi. The sequence continues at coordinate 101,414 of VZRH01002548.1, forward strand.
CGTTCATATTCAGAGACAAGGGTGACATCTGTCTGCCAGACTTGTAAGTCTTACAGACCACAGGGGTTTACCCCATCTGCAGTGGTGTAATGTGACCTTGACAGTTGGCACAAGAGTTAACAATGTTGCGTGCCTCTGTGTTTGTCAGTAAGAATTGCGTTTGTAATGCTCTAACAGCCTGATGAAAAAAGGCATGGGATCCTCTTGCCTGTGTCAGCATGTCAGGTTGTGGTGCTGTCCAGGCAGGGCTAGCTAACCAATCAGCCCGAGCATTACCCTCTGCTATAAAACCAGGCAAATTAGTATGACTGCGAACGTGTAAAATATAATAAGGACATGTTCTGACTTTGATTGTATGCTGCAAACCTCTTAACAGTTCAAATAGTATGGCATTGTCAATTTCTTTCAGTAAAGCTTGGTCTAATCTTTGTGTTATATCTGTGACATAGGCAGAATCAGTTACAATATTTAAGGAAGCGTGAGGAAATCATTGGAAAGCCATAGTGACAGCATGTAACGCCAGTAATCGGGGTGATCCAGTATCATGACCTTCAAGTGTTTGCCACCCCTTGTCCTCCTTCCAGATCACAATGGCTTTCCCCATTTTCCCAGAACCATCAGTAAAGACAGTGAGACCTTTCAGTGGCGTACGACGATTCAGTGGTCTCAGTGACAATGCAGTGGACCCACTTAATTGCAACAGCTTATGACTAGGTAGGTGGTAGGTGATTTGTCCTGAACAATTTTGTAAAGCACTTGGCAGTGCTGTGCTGTTTGCAAAGCACCATTCAAAATATTCCTGTGCAACAGGTATAATAATTTTTGCAGGATCTTTGGCGACACTTAATAATTAATTGAGCAATTAATTCAAATATGGAAGGTGCTGTCTTTTTAGGTTGATGTGGTAGAAAAACCCATTCCAGAATATGTAGACACCCATTCCAGACACTCAGGGTCTGACCACTGAGTGTCCTGTTGTCCAATGATACCCGTAGGATGTAAATCAGCAATAACAACAAATACTGTAACACTAACCTTTGGACATATCCGATACACTTGTCTGTTTGTTATGGCCTGTTTTACTAATTCAAGTGCAGATTTTGCCTCCGGTGTTAATTTTCTTGATGAGGTTGAACTCAGGGTCACCTTTAAGGATGGTAAATAAAAGTGCCAATTGTGGGTAATCCTAAATCCTAAATAAGGTCTTACCCACTTAATGATACCCAAAAGTTTCTGTGCATCATTTAAAGTCTGAATTTTGGTTGAAAATGGAATTTTTGTGGTTGTATGGTTTGATCTAATATTTTGAATCCCAGGTATTTCCATGGTGGTTGTTGTATCTTTTCTGGTGCAATTTGTAAGCCAAATTTTTGCAGTGCCTGCACCAATTCTGGCCATATTTGCAAAAGGCTTCCTTTAGTTGGTGCAGCTATTAGGATGACATCCATATAATGATAACAATATGCCCATACTAATGAGAGTACCTGTGCAACATACCACTGGCAAATTGTGGGGCTGTTCTTTATTCCCTGTGGGAGAACTGTACATTGGTATTGTTCAACTGGTGCTGCATGAGTGATGGAAGGTATTGTAAGGGCAAACTTTGGGGCATCATCTAGGTGTAAAGGAATAGTGAAAAAACAATCCTTTAAATCAACAATTAGTACATACCAATTGGCTGGTATCATAGTAGGTGATGGCATTCCAGGCTGTAAAGCACCCATACTCTTTATAACAGCATTAATTTTTCTTAGATCATGGAGTAATCCTGATTTCCTGATTTCTTTCTCATTACAAACACAGGTGTGTTCCATGGGCTTGTTGAAGGCTCAATGTGACCTTGAGCCAGTTGTTTCTGAACTAGGGATTTAGGGGCGTTTAATTTTTCTTTTTCAAGGGACCACAGTTGAACCCACACAAGCTGTTCAGTGAGCCATTTCAAGGCTAAGGTAGGCTGTTTTACACCCTTTATTACAGTGACCCTGGCTAAAAATCCATTCCCATCCTGACTCCCCATGCTGCTAAGACATCCCTTCCCCATAAGTTAAGTGGGACAGCAGTAACATAGGGACGTATAGTGTCTGTTTGACCTTCAAAATTTTTAACCAACACAGGTTTGCTGCTTAGATAACTTTGTGTGGTACCTCTAAGGCCTGCAACAACAGATCCTACAGCCTTGGTAGACCACGATTGAGGTCATATATTTGTAGAAATGATAGTAACATCCACTCTGGTGTCTACCGTATCACTGACCTCTATATAAGATGGACTTGCCTGAGGCATTGAGAGTGTACAAACCATATTTGGTCTCCATTCAGAGATGACCTGAGTTCACTACACCTGAGGTTCTCCAGTTGTTCCAAAGCCTGTCTCCTCGTGTTCTTGGGTTTGTTATGAGAACAAAAGACTTAAAAGGTATAAACTGAGCAATACGAGTGCTCATTTTCTAGGATAGACACAGGAGGAGAAGGCGTTGACACCATAGGACAATATCTGTCCTGTGAAATCAGCATCTATGACACCTGAACAAAAATGCTTTGCAGTGTTGCACTTGATCTCTCCAGCAACAGAGCAGTTAACCCTCTCCCTATAGGTCCATAGGCCTCGAGAGGAACTTTATGTACCTGCAATGAACTTATAGTTACTGTGATGGCAGTGGAAACATCCATATTTGTTGACTCTCTTGTCCTTCCGGTGAGCCAGGCTCGCACTGGGTGATGGGAAGATGCTTGTGTCTGCACGCACTTCCCTGCCGTGCTCCTGTTCCCATTTCCCTGCTCATTGAGGGGCTGTCCATTAAGATGAAACTTGGACCAACACTGCTTGGCTGAGTGACCAGGCTTCCCACATCAGTTACAGCTTCCCACAGTAGTAACCTTTCTACATCTTTGATGTGTCCCTAGTGAATTGGGCTTGTGGGGACAATCTGCTTTTATGTGGCCTTGTTGTCCACATCCATAACAATGATATGACAGCCCCACAGCAGCTGAAAAAGAATCAGCTGACAAAGCCATGTTATATGAATCTGTCTCAACTTTAGCACACACATCAGTTAATTCACTTAAGGATGGATTTTCTTTAGGTAATAAACTGATAGCTCTTTTGCAGTCCTCATTTGCATTATCCTGTGCCAATTGTAGTATTAATTGATTTCTTGCATCATTATTTATTATTTGTTTATCCATGGCATTTCTTAACCTCTCTATAAATTGTATGTATGGTTCCTTAGGGCCCTGTTTAATTGTAGAATACCTTTGAGTCGGTGTTGCCATGTCTGCAACCTTCAACAGGGTTTGTATTCCCAAGTCTTTGGCCTGTGCCAATATTAGAGGATGTAAGCATGCCTATAACTGTGGATTGTCAACAGAGGGTAATCCCATAAGTTGAGCAACTCAAATTGTGGATCTTGCTGTGGAACCTCTAGATTTCACAGCCCCTGGTCCTCTGCATATCGTCGCCAGGTAGACTTTAACATCATATACGGGACTGGGGTACAAAGCAGCTTTGCTATCTGCTTGATATCAAAAGGTGTCATCTCATTAGTAGTTAAAAATTGTAGCATGCTTGCTTTTGCTGGAGACCCCAGTCCATGTCTGGTGGCTAGCTGACGTAACTCAGAGAAAACCTGCCACTGAAAGGGAGCATACCTGTTGGGTGCACTCCCGTTGCCCTTCAGCACCAGGAATGCTTTAACCATTCCACCCCCAGGCTGCTGACCACATGATGATAAATGAAAGCATGGGCACAGAAATCCTTTCAGCACTGTTGACACCTCCTTCTGCAATAGCTGTTAATTTTATCTGTTTCCAAGAGCTGACCATATCATACATAGAGATGTTAGTCAATATAGGCAGTGTGGTGGAAGCTTCTTCTCATGGGTCAGCAAAGGCGTGGTAGCTCGGCTCTCCCTGGTTGGGATACTGTTAATGTATTGATAGAAAATGTCCCTTGGGCTTCTCAAGCCCTAGCTGTGAATGTGGTACAGTGTGGTTTCCCTCGGTACTGAGTGCTGGCAACACTTCTGGGTTCAGAGGATTGCAGCGACACGTCAGCGCTTCTGGTGCTGAGCGCCGCTTGATTTCTGGGTTCTGCTTGTGCACCATAGCCGTTAGTGGGCCTACCACATACTCGTTGTGTAGCTCAATCATCTGCAGGCAGAGGTGTGCCATATGCGCCAATGGCAATACAGGGTGCGGAGTACAAAGATGGCTCCAGCGGTCCACAGTGCAAGTGGACTCAGGTGCTGCGCCTGAACACTTGATGCCAACAGTAGCAGCTCGGGCACTTGCAGTATGGGTGAACCTGCCCTGCCATAGAGGAATTGCCAATAGTGGCAGCGGGGGAGCTCTGGTGGCAGTGTGGTTGGGCGGTGCTGCAGGGAGAGGGGTCCCAGATAGTGGCCTTCCCTCCCTTGGCTTCCTGCCCATCTTCCCAGCTCACACACCCAAGGGTTCACCCACTCTCTCTGCTGCTTCTCCAGAGGGCGGTGCCCATGGCGTCTCTGCTGTGGCTCTTGTGGCTATGTGTAATCCATGGTTCTGAGCCACTTTTCTTTCTGCTGTAGAAAATCACATTCCCATTTCTCCAGTTGCTTCTTTTTTTTATTAAAGTCTTCTATTTACAAGGGTCCCCAGCAGCTTCCATTTACAAGGTCTGGACCTCCGCAGCTCCTCCGGCTGCCCCTCCTCCGCAGCTCTCAGCTGCTGGTGGCTCTTCCAACTGCCTTGCTCCACAGCTCTAGGCTGTTGGCAGCTCTCTCAGAACCCCACTGGGGTTCCATCTCCACCACTATCCCCACAGCTGGGCTTATTGATGCAGGGCGACCCCCAGCCAGAGGAATAATTGGCTCTGACTCCAATGATTTCAGAAGGCTGAACATTTGCTTTAGTAAGCTATACTATATTATAATACATTACACTATATTAGAACTATACTAGAACTATATCATACTAAAGAAAAACCCTGTGACTGTATCAGACAGTCATGACACAGCTTTGACCTAATTGGCCAATCAATCCAAACAACCATCACCAGAGTCCAATTAACAAATCACTCTTCAGTAAACAATCTCCATAACACATTGCACATGGCCAAACAAACAGGAGCAGTGAATAGAGATAAGAATTGTTTTCCTTCTCTGAGCTTTCTCACTGCCTTTCCCAGGAAAAATCCTGGGAGAAAGAATTATGTCTCTTTCTGTTCAGAGAATGTGAATACCACACGGGCTATTGCTAATCACGTTGGGGTTCACCACTCATTGCAGTTGAGATGGAATTGATGACATGAAACTCCATGTGACAATAGCCGACTTTTATTGAGAGCTGTTTGCCTTATACAGTTTTGGAAGTCCACACGGTTTTTTCTGATTGGCTAAATTAGTTGCCACCTGGCTAACTGGCCAATGGCTGCTCCTGTCCCCAACAGCCTAGACCTGCTCCCCAACAGCCCAAACCAGTCAAGCTATATAATTAGGGTAATTATATAATTAGTTACACTTTAGTTATAAAATTATAATCAGGGTTGATTAAAACTGTAAGGCCTCCAGGCCAGCTGTTGGCCACTACACCTGTTCACCCCAAACATGTACTTGGCTTCAGGTCTGCCATTCAGTTCCCCTTAGGTCAATAAAGTACAAGCATGTTCTCATATTTAAGCATGTACTTAAATGAAGCATTTACCATTGCTGAATAGAGACTGTTGAACAGAGGTCTGTTACATGAGTATGAAAATGTAGCGATCTGGATCTTCTAAAGAAAGAACAAAAACCCAAAGCAAATAACTAAAATTTACCTGATGGATTTATGTTTCTTTTACGTTGCTCAGATAAATTCCTTTAGTTACTGGTATACAGCATATGATAAATGTTTTATAAATATGATGAATTTATGGCACAAATTGACCATAAATCAGACTGAAATAAACCCCAGTACTGAAAGCCAGGCCAAGTGTTTAAGTGCAGTGTTAATGTATACTTTTCAAGAGAATAGAAAAATGGCTGGTACACTAAAAGTGGATTGCTGCTGAAAGAGTACAGTTTAAGAAAATAAATCCCTTAAATACCTATGAAGTGACAACTGATTTTTGTATACGAGGCTCTGAAAATTCTCTTTCCACTCTAGTCTTTTAACTGTTTTTATGAGAAGATGATTTTTGATTAAATCACCAGCTTCTGTACCTTCCAAGGCTTGCAATGGCTTAGCCAGTTGGTGTCTGGTCACTAGTGCTGCACCCCATGGATCTGTGTAGGGGCAAGTCCTCTTTAATATCTTTATTAATGATCTGGATGAGGGGATTGAGTCTACCAACAGCAGATTCATAGACACCAGGCTGTGTTGGAGTGTTGATCTGCTGGAGGGTAGAAAGTCTCTGCAGAAGGTTCTGGACAGGCTGGATTGATGGGCCGAGACCAAAGGCATGAGGTTCATTAAGACCAATTGCTGGGTCCTGCACTTTGGCTACAACAACCCCAGGCAGTGCTACAGGCTGGGGACAGAGTGGCTGGAATGCTGCCTGGTGGGAAAGGACCTTGGGGTGCTGGGCAACAGCAGCTGAACATGAGCCAGGAGTGTGCCCAGGTAGCCAAGAAGGCCAATGGCATTCTGGCCTGTATCAGCAATAGTGTGGCCAGCAGGACCAGGGAAGCTTAGCACAGTTGAGGCAGCACCTCAAGTGCTATGTCCAGTTCTGGGCCCTTCAATTTAGGAAGGATGTTGAAGTAGTGGAAGGGCAATGAAGATGGGGAAGGGTCTGGGACACAAGTCCTGTGAAGAGTGGCTGAGGGAACTGGGGCTGTTTAGCCTGGAGAAAAGGAGGCTCATGGGTGATCTTATTGTTCTCTACAGCCAGGCAACAAGAGACAGGATAAGAGGACATAGTCCTATGTACTGCCAGGGGAGGCTTAGTTTGGACATTAGGAAGAAATTCTTCACAGAAAAGGTGATTAGATATTGGAATGGGTTGCCCCGGAGATGGTGAAGTCACCGTCCTTGGAGGTGTTTGAGGAAAGACTGGATGTGGTACTCGTGGCCATGAGTTTAGCTGGCAAGGTAGTCTTCAGTCATAGGTTGGACTTGATGATCTCAGAGGTTTTTTCCAACTTAATTGATTCTGTGATTCTGTCTTCCATGCAGGTGAAGCTTCTAGGATTCTCAATCTGTTTGGAAAATCCTAGTATAGGTCTATAAAAAAGGTAAGAGACAGTGGCCGAACAGCTAACAACAGTAAATAACAGAACCAGCAAGAGAATAATTTTTCTTCTTATATATTTACTTCAGCTGGAGAGCTGCCTACAGACAAATGAAAGAACAGACAAGCAGGAATTAAATTTATATATTATGTGAGGAGATCAGTGTAGGCATCTCACTCAGTTTTTCAGCGGCCTGAGGGTTAAACCTCCTAGTGCAGGATCACAGACATGAACTCGACCTGAACATGTTATCCAACAAAAGTAATTAGTCTTGCATTCGATGCAGAAATTGAGGGTGATATCTCCTTAATTTAATGGGAATAATGTGGAAAGGTATAGTTTGTACAACAGCAGTCTAGATTTTGCCTCTAAGTCTAGATGCTCAAAGTGATTTGATGTCTGACACTGAAATCACACTAGTAGAAATGTAGTCAGTTCCTTTCAGTGTGGCTGTAGTAATTGACAGGCTAGTTTTCTGGTAGTCAAGTGAGAGTTTCCTCTTTATCCAAAATACCCTATATTGCTAATATTTTACATATATATGTATAAATATTTAGGTATTTTACAGTTATTCCTTTTATATATTTCTTACAAAGGAACACCCCTCTCTCTGACAGCTTCAACAGTGATGAGGCCTTTAAAAGAAAAGAGGAGAAGTCTCTCCCACTGTCTTTGCAGTGCAATGAAAGGTGGTAGCATTTCTCTCTCCTTCAATGGGGAGGCAAGCACAATCTATCTTTAGAATGAAGCCACAGTGGAAGAAGAATTGAAGAGGATGCTCTTTACCTAGTAGGCAAGAAGAGCAATGAGAAGTGTCTGGAAAACATCTCATCTAAGTTTGATCTCCTGAACTCTTTTCAGCTGAGTGTGTAGGTGGGTTAGATCAGAGAGGTCTGTGGGAACTGACTGAAAATAAACTGCAGTATTATCATTAGGATCTGATTTACAGAGTTACTGATTTCCTTGCATTGAGCACTTGCCATAGAAATAAAAAGAATGCATGGGAACAATCAGCAAGGCTCACCACTGCAATGGGAAACCTTTAACACAAGTTCAGTTAAAACCTCCTTAATACTGAGCATGTACTGACATAAACGTATTAATAATGATGGGGAGAGGTAGCAGCCTTTGAATTAATGAGTTTATGGGATGCCTTCTCATTGTTACCGTATCCTGGTTGATGGATGCCAGGGTGGGAGAAGGAGGTGTCATCCCGTCCCCACTCAGCAGCACATCCTCTCCCCACCTGTGGCTAAGACCAAGCAGTAGGGAGCTGAGGGCCAGGAAGAGAAATTGGCACCCAAACAAGTAGGGCTCAAAAAAAGATTGTCAAATAAGCTTACAGCAGCTGTTAGTTGTAGGTGCCTGTGGGAAGTGAAAATGAAGTTAATTGTGCATAGAAATTTTTTTGAAACAGACGGTAAAATTTCAACTTCAGCAATACTTTGATACGTATGCAAAGAAAGGCAAATGATAAGTTGAATTATGTGTGAAGAATTAACTTCAAATTAAGTAAGGTATTGATAAAAGTAAGGAAACCAATGTTGAGTTCACCATGTGCAGTACAGGAACAAATTTATCTTTATATATATATATGTAAATCATCTTTGAAGTGTCTTTGAAGTGCCATTTTAGGTGGAGAAACTTTCAGGAAGACAGAAGATGTTCACTTGATGAACGGAGTCTGTACACAGCTGAATCTTTAAGCAATGAAGACATTTGTTTTAATTTTCATTTTCTTTCCACAGCAACAACATTATTGCATTGGACTTTTTTTTTCCTAAGCTCTACTATTAATTAAAAAGTATTGTCAAGGGTGCTACTTCACTGTTGAGTCTCAATTTACAGATAATGTTTCTAATTTATAAACTAATCTGGAGACTGAGTCTTGCCAAAATACAGTGTTTAATTAATATAGGTAGGTGTAAAGTACAAATTAGCCCTGCGGCGCAGGTATGGAGCTTATCTAGATGATACAAACACCAAGGCTCACACAGTGACAATAGAGATATAGAAGTGCCTATTATAGCTATTCTTGGTTTGAATGCTTCCTTCACACAGGGTTTGCACCAGGATTTGGGTTCAGTGAGGAGGGAATTCTGTGGTGTATAATTTAATGTATTATTCTGTGTTCTCACCCCTTAGTTTTACCATCATATTAATTTAGCTATACATTATTATTGTCCTTGTCACTGCAGTTGATGTCCCATTGCTTTCATAAATGGCATGCCAGAATTTTATCAGCTAAATCTACACCACTGAGACAGGCAGTTTCTGTTTCTGTTAGGACTGACAAAATTGCTGTTGGATTAAATGTTGTGAGATGACTTCAGTATTTAGATGTGCAATAAAAGAAAGAAAATTATGGAAGTACCATATTCCTAGCCTTTCCCTGGATACTGTTCCTTGCAAAGAATGGAAAGCTGACTTTTTTTGGACTGTCACAATTTTGTATGTATCACTTCTAGTTGAAATAAGTCCTCCTGAGAGCACTCTACAGCATGAAATACAAGTGTTCCATTCTCATCTACTTGCTTTGCTTCCCTCCTCCCCATGGAGAAGGATGAACACATTGCTCTCTCTAGCATATGATCCACATTTCCTTTAACTTGGTTTGAGAGCTGTCTGAGCACCATTTAATGCCCAGGTAATTAATTGAAAACCCTAAACACTTTCTTGCTTCAAAAGACAGAGATATGGTTTTGTAGTGCTAAAGATTGTGTGTCATTTGTGGAATTTGCTTAATTGAGGCGTATTGACTTTCTGCCTAAATCAGATTCTTTTTATCCATATTGATTGCACAGTTATAAAATCCCTGTGAAAATCTTTCTATTAAATGTTATAAATCTCCCTGCTAATATGACATAAATGCCCTGCTGTTTTCACTTGATGCAACAATAAACAAATCAATTCTTGCAGTTTGATCACACACCTAAGGCTGAAGTTACTGATAAAGTGCTCACTTGATAGTGAGCATTGTGCCACTCGGATTTGACTGGAAAATTTTCACTTCTCCATAACCCTGGTCATAGTTAGATGAAGGAAGACTCACACTACTCCAACCTTTTCACAAGCCACATTGAACAAGAACACTAAATAATTATACCACTAAGCTTCACACAGCCAATATAAAACACCTTGGTGACTGGAAACATCCATTCCTCTATTTTTTTTTTTTTTTCACCACCAAATTCTGTAATTTTTACTTCTCTATTTAACCTGTCCCTGAAATTTTCTATGTTAATGTTTGCTTTGTGGCATCACAGTCAACATAAAAATAGGCAGTTTCTAAACAGCAATATGTGCATGTGGCACCAGAGCACTTGCTCTGAGGGTGATGCTCAAAAGCAATGATTGTGATCAATCTTCTTCCTGGTGAGGATGCTCCCTTGCAGAAACAGGCTATGCGTTTGAAAGAGCCACATGGATATTATGAAACAGCTTACCCCAGAATTCTCTCCTCACTGAAAATAAATCCTGGTGCAAACTCTTTGCAGAAAAAGAATTACTCTTTCACCAAGAACTTCCTTCACTGAAAGAAGATTTGACTTGCAAGAATGTTTTTCCATGACAGCTTTCCAAGAACCTTAACATGCAGTACTCTTCCCTGGAGATCAATAGTGTCGTCAGAAGCAAATTATGCATTAACCATCGTGTGCATATGCAAGAGGTACTGGACCTGGCTGCAAATCTCCAGTGACCTACCACAAGTGGCAGTTCCTGTTTTACCAGAGTTGCTGGCCCCTCTATTCTTGCGTTTCCCAGGACTTACTCTGCTTCTCCTGGTGTACCTTCTTATGTATGAGGGATGTACATTGACTTAAATAGTAAAAGCCAAGGCTAAAAGAAACATATGAAAGTCACAATTATCTGTGAGAAACTATATTTATCCTCTGAGATTCTGTGCTTGATCCTCAAGAAGGATCTAAGCACATGAATCCTGAGCACTAAAATATACTGCTTTTCACTTTAATAAAAGGATGGGCTTTGTGGACCCAAGGGTTTTCTAGCACCTAACTCTCCTCCTCTTTTCCTACAGAGTGATGATCACCCTTGTCTTATCCTCTGGAGCAGACTATCTTCTTGCCTTTGCTCTTGCTTATCTATTACTGCATGTTTGACTGATTATTTTTGCTCTCAGATTGTCAAACTTTTCAAGTATTAGAACAACTATTTTCAGCTTTTACCTAGCCACGAAAGTTGCTGCTTCTTTTTCAGACCTGAAGTACTTTTGCCGGAAAACACTGGTGTGGTTTTTTTACCCGAAGTATTTTCATTTCTGCTACCCTGAAAAAAGACACTGCCTCTCGTCATGGCTTCCCTTTTCCCAAGAAAGTCTCCCGTGCGTTTCGGCGTGATGCAAACCAGATCTTTCATCTTGTCACTCACGAAGCATTCCTCTCCGCGTGCCAGATTCAAGCAGGGCTGATAGCCTCAAATTAATGGAAGCCAGGACTGATTCCTCCATGTCTTTCTGCCCTAAACTTTGTGATTTCCCTCTTCCTCCTCCAGGGGGGAGGGGCTGCGCGAGAAGGGGAGTAGGTAGGAAAATGAAGAAAGCCATAGCTGACAGGCAGTTTCGTGGAAGACAGGGACACATAAGGGGAGCTGTGGGGCCGCGCGGGACACACGCGGATGCCGTGGCGGGAGGATGCGGGCGGCAGAGCCGAGGCCGGCGCGTTTCGGGGCCGACGGGCGGCGGGGTCGGGCGCGGCACGGCACGGAAGGTACCGCCAGAGGGCGCCGGCNGGGCTCAAAAGCGCCGCGCTCGGACACGCCACCTTGAAGTCGGCGCCGGGGGCAGGGTGGGGTCGGTGGGCCGGAGTTCAGAACCTAGCGGCGCCGGTACGGGTGGCTGTCTCGGGACTCGCATGATGCCGGAGGCGCGGCAGCGCGGAGCACGGGTGCTGTGGACTCTGCTGTGGGTGGCCGTGGTGCGCTCCTACAACGTGGATGTCAGTCGCCCCGTGATTTTCCGGGGTCCCAACGGCTCCTTCTTTGGGTACTCGGTGCTGCAGCACTACCATGATAGCACGCGGTGGTGAGTAGCATGGCCCCTACGTGCCCGGGATCGGCGAGGGCGTGAGTGATGGCGGGGATGCGGCCCGGCGGTCGCTGCCGGGATATCCATTCCTCCTGGCAGCAGCATCTCCCGCAGCGGGGCGGCTGGACCCGAGCCCCCTCGCATGGGCCGTGAAGGGGCGCTTCCGCCCTGGACTGCGGGGTCTCTCCCCGCGCTCGGTCCACCTCTTCGTGTGGGTGCGTTGGAGTCAGAGTTGTGGGCTCCGCGCCCCTTGTGCACGAGGGATTTCCGTAATGTGAATAGGGGGCCCCGCTCTGGGAGGCGTTTTAACACGGAGATGTCCTTTCTGGGCTGGCAGCCGGCGCTTGACATTGTGACCTAATTGTCCTCAAGCGCCAGCCGGCCCGCGGCCGATGTCTCGGCGCTGTGCTCGATCCCCTTTCCTCGCGGGAAATATTTAGCAGCTTACCATATTGACTGCGTACGAAAAAGCGCACTGGGTACGAAACATGATGGGTTTTGCCCTGTTAATGGGAAATGTTTCTAATAGCGGTAGCGTCCACCGAGAGCAGCACACTCAGCGTCCAGGGAGCTAAACTACCCTCACTCTGCCTGGCGAGGGACAAAATTCCTTCGGAGGCTGAAGAGACGCTTCCAAATCGTAGAGGAAATGTCTGTGTAGCTTAAAAAAAAATAAAAAAGAAGGCCGAAGAAAGAAAGCTTATCTACATTCAAAAATTTGTGAAACTGGCAAGCTTCTTGTTTTCCCGTTGATTGAAAAGAGCATTGCACCATAGTCCGTTTGTTGTCTGGGTTAGAGGCTCTTTGTTAGAATTAAAAGTGATTTCACTTAATTGGACCTAGCTGGTGTCATCTGGTGCCCTTCTAATGTGAGTAGGAGCCACTGCTGCCAGTAGTGGAAGTAACCGTCCACAAAGCATGTCTTCATCTTTTTATACTTAGATATTCAGCTATTGATGTTGGAACTTTGGTGCACAGTAGTTTAAATAAATGTATTAATTCTGGCATGCAGTTCTTTAAAAATGAATTTCATTCACACCCTTTAGTTTACAAGTAGTTCTATGCTCTGCCTTTCTCCATTCATGGAGCATTCATTTTTAAGGACTTATAAGAAGATTTCGTAGAGGAAAAGCACCCTGAGAGAAGAAAAGATCTCAGTTTAAAGCAGTGCTTAACTTAGGTCAGGAGTCAATGAAGGGTGCAAAGGCTGAAAGGAACTTCTATTCAACACAAGTTGCTGGGGATTCACTATAGTGTGAATGAAATGCCGATCTACTGCAGTGTGGTGGGAAAAGTGGTAGAATTTGTTGCTTCTTATGTAGGTATCTGTTATTCTAATTGATTATATGAATTATCTTCATATAGCACCTGCTGGTGTGGTATTTTTGGAAGGGAAGGTGGACTAGGGAGGAGTCTTGGAGATAGCCCCACTTTGTTTAGAAACGTGCTGGACTTTAAATGTTGGGCATCTGTCTGAAGGCAGGGATGTGTTAGAAATCTGGTGCTCAAAATTAAAATCTCCAGTTATGTAAATTCAGTTTTTTTTTTAAAAAAGGAGCTGTTTCATGGTGCCTTCACTGTGGCACCAGAAGAAGAAAAAAACATACCAGCCAAACATCTAAGATCATTAAATATTTTTAAATAAAGAAGTTGCTAGGCCTAACACCCAGAAGCAGCTTAATATGGTAAGCATCAGCACATTCAGAAATCATGAGGGTGCGATTGTCACCACTGATGGGAATGCTCCTCTTTTCATTGTGAGACCAGGAAGTTTGTTTTCATGGGTACTTCAAAATCCTGTTCCCAACTGACACTGGGATAACAAGTTGGGAGAAGAGTATTTTTATACTCCCCTTCATTCTAGTGTGCTATGTGCAGTTAACAATGATTCTAGTGTGCTATGTCCTTGTAATGTGTGTGTGCATCCTAAAGGTCAATAATGAATCTATTAAAAGTATACACAGCCTTCTTCTACTTTTCTGAAGAAGCTCCTCTTAAGAATCAGGATTATTGTTTGGTTTTGTGTGTCAAGTTTTTTTTCTTGTGACTTTTATATACCCAAGGAAGAGCTATGATTTCAGTTTTCTCATATTGATTGAGTCTGTACACTGCAATGGGAAGTAGTTAAAATAATTTAACTTCAGACAGTGTTATTTTGGGTACTGAAGGCCTGCCCAGTGAGTTTAGCACTATGTGGGTCTGCAAAAATGTGATTGATCAAATCTGAGGCTGATAGGGCTCCTGCCCATCTAAAATTGTTTAATATGTTAATATGCTCTCAAGAATCTGAAGGTATTCAGGGAACTCTTGTTCTTCATTGCTTGTGGGCCTGATACTCACCGAATGTACTTCTGATCATGAGAGCTGTTTTGTTTTCCGTAGCCTTGTCTGTGAGCTGGTGTGTGTGAACATATTTGTGTATGTATATATACATATATATACACACATATATATATATAGTCACCAATTAATATTAAGATGGTATCTCTCATAGTCACATCTTCCATGTTTCAACTCTGTGTTTTCCAAGACCAGAAAAGCACCTGTCTGTATTGCCTACCTTAGACCTGTAGGTTTCCAGTAAACTGGTTCAAGGTTTGGTGATTTCTCAGGCTTCATATGAGCCAAATATTCATGTAGAATGAAAAAAAGGGAGGTAGGATATTTGGTATGAAATCTTACATCAGATAAATGTGAATAGTCAGTCTGCTGCACACAGGAATTGCAAATGGGAACTGGGTAGTTCTGGGTAGAACTGGGTGCCGCCACTACAATAGTGGAGCCACTCAGTGCCTTTGTTTTCTACAATAGTTGATGGCAATGATGGTTCCATTGAGCTGTTTTTGCACATTTTCTTGTCTCAAGAAAGGTTTCTCAACAGAGATGTGCTGAGATTATTGTATTTCTGGCAATGTCTGCTTTTCCTTCCTCAAGTAGGTTTTATGGCTGTAAATCTTGACAGGTTTACTCAGTTATCCATCATTGGCATTTTCAGCAAGAAACCAAGTGGCTGGTTGCATTTGGAGCAGGGACAAGCTGAAATGCTTCTGCTCTCTGGATATAATGATGAAACTTGGAGTAAGGACTCAAAAAACAACCAAGAAATGACCCCAGACAGTTAAAAAAGAAAAAAACCCCACATTTTTCCCCAAATAAAAGGTGGTAATTTGAAATCTCTGATTCTTATCTTTTAAAATGAATAAGATGTTAGTTTAGTCTCCCCCTTTCCCTCCTTATGACCTCTTCTTGCTGACACCCTCAAATCTCTCAGCAAGTCCAGGGTGACCATTTCAGCTTGTCTGGCAAAATAATCTGGCATGAAAAAGTAATGAAGTCAGTTTAGTTGCATGGTGTCCTGCTGTGAGTTTTATAATAAAGAATGAGTCTAGTTTCTGTGCTGTTGCATCATTCCTTCAACCCTGTTCTTCACTGGTTTGCACTGCTGCTGAAATAATGAAGGTTGATCTGCATCTTGGGCTGCTTGATATGTGTTGTAATGCATGTCATGTAAACTTTTGTGCAGTCAGAAGGAAAACAGTTTTAAACATTAGAAAGCAGGCATTCTTTGTCTGCACAGGACATGCAGCTGATCTTTCCTTGTTCTGCATATGTTGTGAGACTTTACAACAAGGTACTTATCATAATCATATACATTAATTAAAACGTGTTTCTTATCTAATACATAAACATCATTTCCCTAGAACCATTTTGCATGCATCTGCCCCCTTCTGAAAGTCCTTTTATGGTTCTGGAGGTTTATTGAGAGGGGTCTCTGGTGGTTGTGTGCACTGAATGCATCAATATTAAAGGTGACCTTTCCTTGAACTTTTTCTTTGGGCACGTGCTATTGCTTCTTCTTACATAACTTGACCAAACAAACACTGTAGGTCTCTATCTGATTCTCCACTGGTTCCAGTCACATTTATCATCCTCTGTGTATACCTTTATATCCTTTCTCGTTTTTTTTGCCAGCTTAGTCTTTAAGCTCTGTTCAACAGCTTCAGGGGAGCTGAAAATTTTTATTCTCTGTGTTATTTATCAAAGCTGTGGGAACAGATTGACCCAGTGGAGACTGGGTGTTATGTGTATAATCTAAACAGTGATGCTGTAGATTCTGCCATGGAATTTCAAGGATCCTGAGCTTGCTGTCATTGGTCAAGGATCATCCAACTCTCCTGCTTCTCACTCTGCGTGTCATGGATGAAACACAGGGTTTTATTTCAAGTAACAGGGTTTTTTGGTTTTTTTTTGGAAGTAACAGAGACCTTTCTAAAGGGGAGAAACTCATCTGGGATATGATGGTAAGGCACCTTTCTCTGGTATGCTTTTGAAATGAGCTGTGGTATGTGAGGATATTTAAAGATTTTTTTTTTCCCTGACATGTAACATTGCAGTGAGGTGAGCTGCCTACAGTCCTCAGTCTTTAAATTGTGATTGTCTAATCACTGCTGATGTGCTGTAGGCCGATGCTTAATGTGCTCAGTGTGCTCGGAGTCTCTCCAGCCATTGGTCAGCTCTGCACTTTTGCTCACTGTTCCTTTTGTTAAATGCAACACTTAATTTCCAAATCTGTATGTCCTGAGGGTCAGTCACCAGGGAAGAGATTATTACTTCAGGAATGTTCTTCAGGAAGTAATTTTAAGGAGGTGTGAATTTCTCTGTGGCCAAGAAAGATTCTTGTCATCCAATAGAATTGGCTGCTGCAACTCCTTCAGTGTCATGGTTTCCAGCCATGCAGCTGCATAGTTTTCTCAATACAGATGATGATGTTTGTCGTTGATCATGTGAGTATGAGTGCAAGAAGAGAAAGTGAAGTGGCTTTTCTGCTTTCTGCTCCCTGTTTTGTTTTAAACCCCAATACTTTTTTTCACAGAGCTGTTGCCTTTTGTTAAA
>VZRH01002553.1:3328-34686 GCA_013397555.1 Urocynchramus pylzowi
TCTTGTGCTCAGCTTAGGGCTCCTCACAGCAAGAAGGACACTGAGGGGGCTAGAGTGTGTCCAGAGAAGGAAATGGAGCTGGGGAAGGGTCTGGAGCACCAGTCTGATGAGGAGCAGCTGAAGGAGCTGGGAGGACTCAGCCATGAGAAAAGGAGGCTTGGGGGGACCTTCTGGCTCTACAACTCCCATAAAGGAGGGTGCAGCCAGAAGTGAGTCGGACTCTGCTCCTATATAACAAGAGATAGAGCTAGAGGAAACAGCCTCAAGGTATGCTATTTGTGAAATGGATAATGGTATGCTATCTGTGAAATGGATAATGACATCTACCCTCAGTTCCAAGGAAGGTTTATTCGGACATTCGGAAAAAAATTTTCAGAAAATACTGTGAGACATTAGAACAAGCTGCCCAGGGGAATGATCAAGTCACCATCCCTGGAAGGGTTTAAAACTTGTAGATGTGACACTTGGGAAAATGGTTTGGGGAGGGGTTGGCAGTGTCGAGCTAACAGTTGGACTAGATCTGGACTAGATCATCTTAAAGTTTTTTTCCAGTGTAAGCATCTTTGATACTATAACTCCTGTTGTTAACCATGCTGATAGCAAGGTTTTTAGAAGAAGATTTCCCTCAATCCTTCTTCCTCTTGGAACTGGCCAGATTCAGCATCTTTTAAATATGGGTCAGAGAGAGGAATTTTAAAATTTGTGATTCTGTGGGACACCTGAATTTTAGTTGCTTGTACAAAACAAAAAAAAAAACCAACCAACCAAACAAACANTTTATATTGTTTTAAAAAAAAAAAAAAAAAAAAAAAAAAAAAAAAAAAAAAAAAAAAAAAAAAAAAAAAAAAAAAAAAAAAAAAAAAAAAAAAGAGAGAATAGAAAAGTTAGAGGAATCTTCTTTCACCTGTCCAGGAGATAAAAATATTGAAGCATTCTTTTAAGAGATGAGCTGTATTGCTCAAATGCTGTCAAAAGAACAAATGAATTGAAGCTGTTCTAGTCACTGAGTTTTTGGGTTGAAGAAAATGCAGCTCCAAGGAAATTGCTCTCCATGGCCTGAACTCTTCTTGCAAGTATATGACAACTAACTCGTACTTTAGAATCAAATGTAACATTTTACTCAAAAAAAAAAAAAAAAAAAAAAAAAGAAAAAAAAAAAAAAAAAAAAAGAGAGAATAGAAAAGTTAGAGGAATCTTCTTTCANAAAGAGAAAGAACCTTCAAACACCTTCAAACTTAGTTTTTATAGCCCATTTGATTTGTTTATTTATCTTCTGCTTATTTTTCATTCAACTAAGTCAAATGTAGTTTTCATAAAGATATTCCTAATTGTTTATTTTCTATGATTTTCTATGATACTCTTTGATTTAAATTTAGATGTAGTATGAAGAGTATTGAGAAGCCTACTTGTGTTGGAGAGCATTTCTAGTATATGATTCTGGTATATATAATCGCTCATTAAAAGCAGAGACTTCCTTGGATGTATTTATTTATTTAAACTATAAATTGGGGGTTATTTTCCTTAAAGTTACATTTATTTTGTTTCATTTAATTCCATTTAATTTATTCTTAAAACAGCCAAAGGTAATTTTTCCCATAGGAACAGGAAGAGGAATCTACTAACAAAAACCTAGGTACTTTAAAACTAGTTAAATGTCAGCAAACTCAGAAAACTTTCATTTACCTGATTGATATACTTTTTGTTGTACTTTCTTTCTTTGGATTTTTGTTTGCTCATTAGTTTGCTTGCTTTTTGAAAAAAGAAAAAAGAAAATAACAAAAAATAAAAAAAAGAATAGTTGATAAATGATGAATTTGAATGAAAGACAGAATTGAATTCAAAGAGAGGAATAGAAGAAATAATCATCTCAGAATCTATAATGAAAAGGTTATGTTTCATAGCAGAAAAATATCTTAATTAACATTGAGAAAACTGTTTTTCCACTTTGAATTTCACAGAGAGTATTTAAGTTTGGGATTTTTTTTTTTTCTGAAATCAGGTCAAGTTTTAAATTTTCTAAGACAGAGTGCCAATATTCTAAAACTTTGCAGGAGGGACAAGAGCCAAAAGCAGTTCAATGATCCAGCACACATAAAGCTGTCTTTCTGCAGACAAGTAGGAGACACCCAAGGATTACAGTATATCAGGGACATGGGCTCCAGGCAAAGTGAAACCATATGGTCAGCAAAATTGGACCTTGATCTCAGTGAAGACCTCGAGTTCTACCTCTGTTTCAATCCTGTTATGAGTATTAAATTTCTGTACAAAAGTGGTCTTAAAAGGAAATTGCAGTTGCTGGCAAGAAGTGCTTTCTCTTGATTCACCTTGTGTTGGTTGTAATTCTCTGCTGGGATCTGACATTGCCAGAGGACAGGGTTCCCAGCTGAAAATGATGACTTATGGTACTGGTCCTGTTTTTATGCAGTGGTTGCTAAGATCTCTTGGCTACCAGGAAGTATCCAGACTGAAAGTTAGTGATTTTTTAAAGTTTTGATGTTAGTGACAGCATCCATGTATTTATGTGAAAACCTGATAAAACAGAGACAGAAGATACAATATGCCTATATATTTTCTATTTAAGGAGCAAACATACATATAATTCTAAATGGGATCATAATTCAGATTTATTGATACTAATCCAACAAGTTTAATACTATTCTCTACAGATTAAAAGTCTGAGAACAACCTCAACATTCTTGTAATTCCTCCACAGTAAGTGTTTAAAATTTCAGTCTCCGGGAGGTCGATTCTGTTCTCATCTATTTAGATTTTACACCTGTGTACTTCCATTGGCTAAATCAAAGGTCCTATTTTATACTGGTGGAACTGAGGATAGATGTCATTATCCATTTCACAGAATATCTGTTAAGTGTCCTTTATAGTCTTCCACAGATCCTGCTCCCCAACCCATGCCCCCAGGCTGTGCCACACTTCAGATTACACTCATGTCAGGTCAGCTGCTATCATCTAGTTAAAACCAGGCTTGGCAATTTGCTATTTCTGGTAACCTGGAGATGTCATCCAATACCTGGAATTTAAGCTAAACTTATTTGGACAATCAGCTTCTGTTAAAATTGATTGTTTGATTAAGCATGACAGAAAGCATTAGGCCAATAAAACCCCCTGAACAATTTAAGACCTTAAGGTGACTTTGCAAAGTTCATAAGGGATCTAAATGTAGTTATATTTTAAATAAATAAATCTGAGAAATTTATCTTAGTGTGTTTTGAAAGCAGTCATTATAGTATTGTTATGTTGTTGTTATTTATCACATATTATTGTAAGAAGACGACCCTTTGGTGAGATGAATAAACTCAGAAATATAGTTCTATACTGGTTGAACTTCCAACTAAAATTCTGTTGCATTCTTTTATTCATCTCTCTGAAGATGACAACATGGTTTTTCTTTCTTATTTTTTCTTCCCCCTCCCCCCCAGAGTACAATAATCAGAGAAAAATCAGAGTTTAATTTATTAAGGATATTCTAATAGCAATTTTTAAAGATGCCTTCAATGTGTCATCAGTGGAATGGTATTGTGTACATCTAATTAATATATATGGCTTGCTAGTTAATCCTTTACAAAGAACACTCTGGAAGTACAGTAATTTAGTGTTACCACTAGAATTCTAAACAAAATCATAACATTAAACAGATGGTGAGATTTATTTGTCCTGTTTACTCCTCATCCTAGTAAACACGGCTATCAAAATGATTCGCTGGCACTTTTTTGTCATGAATTTGATACTGATGGCTAGTATTATGATAGCTATAATGATAATAATAGCAATCATAATAATGATAAGATTTTTTCCTGCTACTTCCACTGAAAGACCTCAGTTAAATAAGACTCTGCATGTCCTGTGAAGGGAAATGATTTTCATTCTTTTTTTACAAATATGTAATGCAAGGCAAAAGAAAGTTACACTGATTTATATTTGCATTCTTCCTTTTTACTTTTAATTTTGTTCTTTGTTGCAGGGATGAATTTTATTCAAAATAAAAGTGTAAATTATCATGCAAAATGAGGCATTTCAGTCGTATGGTAGTTTTTCATTAGGTTGGTCAAGTGTGTATGTACAAAATAAAGGTTATTTCACAGTCTTTACTGCCTTCATTTGAGTTTCCATCTTTTAGTTGACAAGACATATCAATCTCACTTTTCTTATTCTCATACTTTTTGAGTTTTTTCTCTCTGTTACAGTAGCTTTCTTGTATTACCCATGAGCTTATTTTGAATTTAACATGGGGAGAAATTTTATTCTTTTTGTAGAATCATAAAATGACTTTGATGGGAAGGGACCTTAAAGATCATCTAGCTCCAACCCCTCTGCTATGAACAGGGGCACCTTCTACTAAACCAGGTTACTGAGATCCCCATCAAGTTGGACTTTATTTTTTTGATGCCCATAAGTCTTCTGCTCTGTATTCAAAGATAATTCTTAGAAGCAGAAGAGGGAGTATGCATTCTTATATGAAGAACCAAGAAGGAATTGAAAAATTGATATATTAACTTCTGCCATTAAAAAAAACCAAACAAAAAATACCAAAAAAAAAAAAAAGCAAACAAAAAACTCGCTCCAAACTATCCTCAGCTTTACACACAGCATTAATATAGCAGATATATAGGATGGCTGTATAGTTTAGCATGGGTTAGAGTTTATCTCAGCCCTGATATGAGTGCCAAATTAAGAAAAACATCTCAAGGAAGGGGACGTATTTCAGTGACAGATGTTTCTTTTGTAGCTGGTGTTCCCATCTGCCCTTGGTGTCAACACTGAAAATTTCTGATGCTTCTGAACAAAACAGTGTGGACAGTCAGTCCAGAGAACACAGATATCTTATCTCAGCATGGACTGTTTGCTTCTGGATTCAAGGGCCTCACTTCTAGACATCTCCAAGAATCACCTTGCCTTCACCCATCTCTCTTGCCCTAAAGGTGCTTGTAACAGGTAGCTTCTGACAATGGGGGTATGATAAATCTCCTCTGAGAAAAATACCATTGCAACCAGTGAGATTCACTGTTTTGTAATGCTGAATATTGCATGACTTGGCCTTATTTTTGTCTGAGTCAGAAGAAAGACTGAGAGACTTGAATACAGCAGGAAATCTCCCCCTAAGTCTTCATGTGTTAAGGACAGGTGCAAATTTTAAAAAGCTAGAAGCTAGCTTTTAAGTTAAGTAATTAAAGCTAGAAGTTAAGTAATTCCTGAGAGACATTCACCTGAGTAGTATTCTGATGACATCCTTTTACCTTATCTCCATCAGAGGCTTTTCAGCACAATCTGCTCCTCTTGTGAACGCAGAATTGAAGTGGTTGAACCTGTTCAAATCCCTGAGTATACCAAGCTGTTATGTTCCAACCCAGTTCCAAATATCTCCTTCCTGGGCACCCTCTCCACCCTTTCCAGCTGCATGACAAATCACCCTGGGGACACAAATCAGTTTAAATCTGCATCTGTCCACTAGGAAACAGAAATTTGAAGCCTTGGCTGAATCGCACTTGTTCTATTAGATCTGTTCCTTTCATCTGTTTTTTCTGTATTGAAAAAGGTCCAGAGAATGGAGCCTAAGGAGATGAGGAGAGAAAACAACATCCAAAAGGTACAAAATACAAATAAAAATGAAGGGAAATAGTCTCACAAAGTAAAAGAGGAGCAAAGCCAGCTTATATTCAACAGCTCTTCAACTAGCAATTCTCAAAAAGCTACTAGTTAGTATTCTATTTCCAGGCTCTTGCAATCACCCTGTCCCATTATGAGGGAATATAATCTTCTTTTTGCTACATAGTTTGTTTTTAATAAATCACATGCAGAGCTTTCATAACATAAGCCTCCAAAAATAAAACTTGTGTACACACATCTCACATAAATAAATAAAATAACAAACACGCATGCACACTCACACAAGAAGGAGCCAAAAAATTACTGAGTTGCCAGGGTCCCAAATGCTGGATTGTAAATTATAAATTGGTTTGAGAATTTTTCCCTGTTTGACTCAGTTATGATAAATATGCTTCAAAATGTAAACTGTGTGATGCTGATATACTGTGGGTGTATTCACAAGGTGTCTGGGTTGCTCTGATATATTATTGTGGCTAAACAGAAAGGTCAGCATTTTGCCTGCTTCTGGAGAGAAGACAAAGTCTTTTAGGTCTGTACAATACTATGAGTTTTCTATGGCAAACCATTCTCTTCCGCTATCTTAAAAGTGGGAACACTAATTTCATACTTGGTTACAGTAAGGACAATCATGTAATTTTCTAAACAACAAGATTTAAAATCTCCAGATATGCACATTAAAACACGTGGAAGTATTTAAAATTAAGATCTTTACTACAACATTAATGTAGCTTTTTGGCTTGCCTGATAGTTTTTTTTGTGTGGGTACTTTCAGTGCATGCTTCTCCAGCTTCTTGAAATGAAAAGCAAGTAAACATTTTTTACAAACAAAGAGGCAAAGTTTTAGCTTAAGAAAGCCCCACAGCTTTAGGAATTTAGGTTCAGATTTAAGAAATAAAATAGATTTTTGAGATGTAAAAAATTCATAGCACTAAGTAGATAAAGTATTTATGGCATGCTATTTTGCACTCATATTATCAGAAATTACAATTGTCCCTGTGTACTACACGACGATGGGTAAGAATTTCTCTCAACAAGTTTTTGGATGATAAAAATCGGAAAGAATTACTGTGGCTCACAGGGATCTCCACAGGTTGCAGAAAGGATCCTTGATAAGCCTCCTGAAGTTCTAAAAGGCAAATATGAAATTTTGTATCTTGAATGGAATAATGCCAGGCAACAGTACATACTGGGAACCACCCAGCAAGAAAAAAGCTTTGCTTTGTGCTTTCTGAATATAACTGCTTTGTTGTTGTTGTTGTTGTTTTTTCTCCTACAGTCTGAAGGGTAAAATAGATGGAACTGGTTTGTTTTTGTGGCTGTTCTATCAGTGATTTTGCTATGGGTAACTACTTCAAAAAACAAGAAGAAATAGTTGAGAATGAATGCCAAAATGGGCATTACCCCTTTATACTTCCACATACTTTTTTATCATTGAACATCACTCACATTACAGTTTTTGAGCCCAGGCCACTGATTCCAATGGCCTTAAGAAATTTTTTTTCAGTGTCCCCTGTGCAGCAACTCAAAATTTAAAATACAACAGATGCAATCAAAAATACTCTGCGTATTTGCAAGCAGAAGGAAAACGAGGAGGGGAAGTGAAAGGAAAAAAGGAAGGCGAAGGAGAAAGAGACAAATAAAGGGAGTGAGGAGGGAAAGAAAGAAGGAAGGGATGAAAAGGGAATATAAACCTGAGCATAATTGATAGTCTAAAAGAATTACCTTTCAGC
Source organism: Urocynchramus pylzowi (assembly GCA_013397555.1). NCBI lineage: Eukaryota > Metazoa > Chordata > Aves > Passeriformes > Fringillidae > Urocynchramus > Urocynchramus pylzowi. The sequence continues at coordinate 10,681 of VZRH01002553.1, forward strand.
TGTGGTATTTCATGAGGAAGGATTTAAAATCTTAAGTGACATAAATTCTTTGTCTCTGTAAGGTGTGGTAGGCATTTGCTATATATTACAGATGCATTAGACAAGTAGATAAGATTGTAAAAAGCGTGGAACAATCATTGGACACAAAACTGCTTCAGGCACACCAATCTACAGGTGCTAGCGTACTACAATTACAACAACTAGGTTGAATTACAGCTACCCAGCAGAGATGTAATAAAGGTATGAATTATTGACTTGGCATCATCCTGAGACAGCTTTGGTCACAGCCTTGCTATGTTTTGGAGATGATAGAATGAAATTTGTGTGATGTAAAATTATAATCAAAGAGAGTTCAGGATGAAAGATGACCGCCAAGGTTATGAACCTTGGTGGGAGGCTGCAAACTCTGATAAAAAAGGCACTGCAAGGAAGAAAGTATTGATCATTTGGTTTCACGGAGCCAACTCAAAACACCACAGTCCATTCAGAATATAACTTCAGGATTTATTCACTTGTTCAAGCAGCACGTGTAGCTCAGGGAGTTAATTGTAGCAGAGTGGGAAAGGATGAGAACACATACCCCAAACAGTGCTTTGAACCCCAGGGCATGCAGTCTGCCACTAGAGAGAAAAGAAGGTGGGAAGAAAGTGTCTGTGATGTCTGGTCCAAGGTGCAGTGAACAGTGGGATAAGAATACAGATTTAAAAAATTACTTTGCAAAGCAGCAATAATGCCCTGGTTACATACCTTAAGGGTTTTGCTTAGATTAGGCTAATTTTGGTTTTAATATATCCCTATGTGGCTGCTATTTTTAATCTGAAATAGTTAATATCTGACAACATTCAAAAAGGGGAAGTTGAGAGACACCTGCACATCAGGTCAGGAATAGGACAAGACTGAGAGAACTAGGAGTGTTGAGCCTGGAGAAGAGAAGGCTCTGAGGTGACCTGATTGTGTCTTTTCAATACAAGGAAAAGTACTTTTGCAGAGACATGTAGGTATAGGACAAGTGGGAATGGCTTTAAGCTGGAAGAGAGCAGGTTTAGATGGGCTTTTAGGAAGAGATTCTCGGGCATGGCAATGGTGAGGCACAGGAGAAGGATGCCCAGAGAACCTAGAGGTGCCCCATCATCCCTGGAATTCATCAAGGCCAGGCTGGATGTAACATCTGTTATGTACAACAGGTGCATAAAAGGTAATGTGGGAAAAGGAAAATCTCCATGGCTGTAAAATTTTGTGATGGACTGGTACAGGGTGGTTGGGTCTGTGTGTCCTGAGAAGAGAAATCTGAGGATGAAGCTGCCCAAAGCATCTGTCTACTGCCAGCAATAGTAGTAATGGACTGAAAGACACTGAGGCTGGGATCCAAGTCCATACAACACTTCCCAAAATTTCTTTACTCTTCTCCTCTCTCTCAGCTCCAGTTTGTGTTTTTCATCACACACCTATAGACTAAGCTTGCCCTGAATTTTAAGAATTGTGAAAACCAGAAATGTTGAAAAAAAGGCAAAAGTAATTGGAGAATTTATAATTAAAAAAATATAAAATTCATATAGAGCCTTTGAACAACATATAGAACCTTCTGAATAACAACAATTTATAAGCAATTACAATTAGCCTTCCTCTTTACTCTGAAACAAATATTCAGATATTTTACTGAGCACTATTTATTTCAGCCCATTTTTAGATAGCTGTCTTTTTCTTTTTTTGTTAGTATACATTCTTATTAAATATTTCTTTAAAATGTCAAACTCCTACTAAAAAGTAAACTGTACTTCAATGTAATAATCAAATATTAGAAAAAATATTCTCCTTAATCAGAGAGAGAGACTCTAAACTATCACAGTATGTCATATGTGCTTTAACTCACTGGTTTAATGATCATATGAAAGACCTAATATAAAGTAAGAGCCAAGACTGAAAATGTTAATTGCAAGCTGATGACTGGGAGCATTCTATGAGGCAATGAATCAATTAATTAAAAAAAAAATAAAGAAAGGTTTATAGCAAAAGACTCAAATGAATTTTGATTTCTCAGTGTTCTTAAAGAACTATATTAGCTGACTAAAAACATTATATGTAGAATTTGGAGCATAAAAGATGAGAGGAAAAATAAGGGGGGTGGGAGGTTAAGATGATGGACTTAAGCCTGGTCTTAATTTTCCTGATTTGTTTTTATTACTAAAAAGTTATTGTGAGGAAAAAAAAGAGAATATACGGAGTAGGGGGAGGGAAAGTAAATAAAAAATCCTAGGGTTTTTTTAATGTTTCAGAGCAATCAAGAAAATAGAAAACTTAACAAACAATAGCAATCATAAAAATATAAAAAAAAATTAGATGCTTTTGAACTATTTTTGCTTTTAATAAAGTATATATTTCCTGTAAAAATATTTTATTTGTAAAATTTAGCTTACAATATATTTGTTTTGTCTTAGTTCAACTTATCTCCACCAGGTCCTTTAGCAACTCATAATTATTTCAATCACTTTGAATATTTCTCTTGTTACTGTTCTAAAAAATCTCTTTTCTTTTCTTTTCTTTTCTTTTCTTTTCTTTTCTTTTCTTTTCTTTTCTTTTCTCTTTTCTTTTCTTTTCTTTTCTTTTCTTTTCTTTTCTTTTCTTTTCTTTTCTTTTCTTTTCTTTTCTTTTCTTTTCTTTTCTTTTCTTCTTTTCTTTTCTTTTCTTTCTTTCTCTTTTTTTTTTCTTTTTTCCTTCCTCCCATCATTGATTAGAAGAATAAAGATTAATAACAGTAATCCATTATCTCACTCATGAATGAAGTCTGAGATTATATCGTGCACTATTGTCTTCCTAGTCATGTTTAGTTCATAGGGAAGTTTTTTCCAGATGCTTAAGGAATTTGGGCCAAAATCTTCTTTGTGGCCCTGTTTCACAAACATGTTTAAATTAAAATAATTAAACTGAAATTCAAAGATTTACTCTGTGCCATAGAAGAGTTTCACATGCTTTCATAATTTCAAATACACATGAAAAATTCAATAACTCATATTAATGCATTTTCACAGCATGATCAATTAAATTGTATTTTGCAGACATTGGAGTACAGTTTTATAGCATCAATAACAAATGTAATAAAACTGCATTTCCTTATTAGGTCTTTTTTTAAAAAAAGAAACAACAACTGAGAATCGTTTTCCTCAAAGTTGCTTTCTTTTAAAAAATGGTTTAATTGTTCTTATATTGCATAATAAAAGAACAGACGGTATTGACAAAATTAATTCTAGAAAAAATGGTTGCTGTTTGTTTTTTATCTTTCAATAAAGCACAATGCTTGACTGGAATTTGAAAAATGGCCTAATAAAAATAAAACACTTACTTACAAAAACGTGAGAATTAGTAAAATAGGTTTTTTTTCTTTTTTTCATTAAATAACTGATTTAAAGAACTGCAAATTACTAGAAATATTTTTATTTGGAATAACTTTATTTTTAATTATTCTAATGAATTATAGAAAATATTCTGGAGTAGGATTTTTTTTCTTTATGTGTATACTTGATACATATTGCTTTTCACCAGACATGTCTCGTCTTTCCTCTCCACTTGCTGCACAAAGGCTTTTATCTTCAAAACTTTTTTCTTCCCTGCTGATACACAGGCTGGGAGAGAAGGGAAACTTACTTACTCAGGAAGGGGGTAAATTAGCCTGTAGAACTTCTTTTATGAGGTCTGAGAGATTTTCACTGACCTTTGACTGTCTGAGAAAGATGATGTTTGTGTGGATCAGAGACATCAATAATTCTGTGATTCTTTTGTCCCAGGTCTTTGAAATCCCACTCAGTCTGGTCCCAGAACTTGTCTGGGTCAGTACATCACCTAACAAGGAGAGTGTGGAAGCAGATTGACATAACAGGCTGCCTGTCTCTACTGTCATGTGTGGAGTTTGGGGAAATGCCTGGGGGGTAGAACCTCTCACTCTTGGAATACACTAATTTACTAATCTCAAACAGGCACACAGACCATGGGGAGGCTTTAATATGCCTTATGGGTTTCTGGAATTCCTAGCTCAGGTTTATTTCCAAAGTTCTTTCTGAGGAGAATTGAGGGTGAGCATTCCATGTGAACTCATGTTCTTGCAGGTGCCTCCATTTGACTTTTTGAGAATGGACACTTCCTACTGTGTGATATCCTTAGCATCCAATCTAGTAGATTTTTATTAATACACTAGAGAATACAGCATAAAAAGCAAGCAGATGGTGTGGTTTATTACCTCACTTTGCCATGTATTACATTTGTAATACCACTGTGTTAAATTATAAGATTTAGGACAAAAACCAGGAAAATTGGTTGAAGTTGAGATATTGTCCCCATAATATCTGATGTCAGAAAGACATGATTTTAATGGGGCATTTGATTGTCTCTGCAGTGCAAGTATTAAAGAGAAGCAATTTATGGTTCCTTGATCTTCCATATCAGAATATTTTGAATATGGGCATCTAGAACCCCTTTGGAAAAAGAAAATGAATTTCAGGTTCTCTGTTGTCTGCATCATTTTCCACTGGAAATTTTGACCTCCTCAAAGCCTGAAGGGAGTTTACATGTGGAGACTTCCTTAATTATAGTTCACAGAATGCTGGGGTTTTTACACTGAAGCCTGAAAAACTCTTTTGTAAGGATATTACCTTAGTATTGAGATGTTGTCTGCCACTGGGAAATATTGCAATACACGTACAAAAAGCAATTCTAAAAACCTTGACATTCTCAAAAAAAAAAAACACTCAGAAGAATTCACTACATTCCTATTATGCTCAGGCTGAGCTGTCGCAGGAGCATTTGTGAGAACCACCTCTACAGGGGTCAAAATGTGCAGGTCTCAGAAATCAGGGGTAAGAGCTTATTATTCTTTAATGTATATTCATTCATGTTTCAATGTTCAATAGTGTCTCAGTATATGGGAGAGACAAATTCAGTTTAAATCACTGAAACTCCCATTCCATATTTACATATGCATTTAAAGTAAAATTAAAGCCCTTAAATGAATAATAGTACTTATACATAAGTGATTTTTTTTACCTTGAACTATAAACCTGTCTTAGCTTCATAATTTTGATTTATTTTGTTCTCAGCTCTTTTTATCCCAAACAATATTCAACATGACAACAACATTTAAAAATTATTTTACTTCATCCTATCTGTTTGGCAGAAAAAGAAACAGCCAGAGTTATCTTTGTAGATTGCATTTTGTTTGTATTTTGAAGACAGTAGAACTTCATATTAATTTAAAGGGAAGAAGGTAGAGGGAAAGAGAAAAAAGGGAAGCAAAAAGAAAGAAAGGGAAGGAAGTGGCAGGAGGGAAGTGGTGGAAGGAAGGAAGGAAGGAAGGAAGGAAGGAAGGAAGGAAGGAAGGAAGGAAGGAAGGAAGGAAGAAAGAAAGAAAGAAAGAAAGAAAGAAAGAAAGAAAGAAAGAAAGAAAGAAAGAAAGAAAGAAAGAAAGAAAGCCACAGTTATTATACAGAATTCGTTGATAAGAAAGCTTCAGTTCAATAAATGGATCTCTGCAATAAGTCAACCACCATATCATATTTATGCTGTTGATTGGGAAAATCCCATCCTTTATGGAAGGAATTACTACATAATGTGTAAGATTATTAGTTATTATTCTCACAAAAATGTGTCTTGCTGTGATGTCTTATTTTCAAGTTTAAAACCACTTTATCCCAGTCTATAAGTTTGTGCATCCTGAAAAAAGGAATATCCATCCATTGTGCTCTTTAAACTTGTCCGTTGAAAACTCTTTTATCCCAACTCTCCAAATATAGAGGATTTGAGAAAGATGTTATGATCTGTGATCTGTACTTAGATAATGATAATGATAATTATCTAGACATGCACAGAACGTTTTGTCATACTGGGAGAAAGTCTTACCAGAGACTGTCTTCAAAGACATTTTCTACATGATCCTATGTGGTTTCCTATGCCTTCAACATATTGTAACAATTATTATAATAATGTTCACACGTCAAAATTATGAGCTTTTCTTTTCCCATTGCAGATTGGAGTAGATTTATAAAATTAATTTAACAACTTGGGGTTCTTTACTACCAACATGTTCTCCTGTAAAGTGTATTTAGACACTTATGAGAAGGTACACAGATGACTGATTAAAAGAAGGTATAAACACAAATCAGTTTAATAGAACTGGAGCAGCTAATTTTTTAAATTCTGAAAAAAACACTGATTCCATCCCTGGAAGTGTGTCAATAGTATTTGTTAAAAACCCAAACTTCTGTTCTTTCTTTCACTTAATATGTAGGTTTTCAAGCCTGCCTTATAAATAATATTTTGTGTATTTAAATACTGCGTACTTGTGGAAATGTTGCATGGTCATTCTCCTATACAGTTTCCTTAGTTATCTAGTTTTGAAATATGAATAAGTCCATAGAAGTGGAAAAGTATAAATATTGAAAACAGCTAAATAATTTTTTTCGTGCACATAATTATGAGATGAGGCTTGTGGATACTTAAGTTTGCAGTAGTTGTTCTATTATTTGTCATTTTTTCATAATCTCTTTTATTCAATTGTTTTAATACATATTAAATATTCAAAGTGGTATTTAGACATTGAAATTAACCAATGATTCAGGTAATTTTCTATGGGGAACTTCACACCAATAACTTTTGTTCCTTTCCAATTTAGAGGGTTGAAAACCCCAACTGCTTTTATTTCATCTCCTGGTAGACTTCAGGATATTCTAGAGATGCTACCATTGGTACCACTCTATAATCTATATATATCAATATAGCTGCAAGGCACCAGAATCTAGGAATGAATGTTAATTTTAAATGCAGCATGGTCTGAAGGAGAACATTTGTGGAGAACAGATATATTCCTTTTTTTTTTTTTTTTTTTTTTTTTTTTTTTTTTTTTTTTTTTTTTTTTTTTTCCAGCAAAGAAGTACACACTTTGAAGAGTTTTGTTTTAATGTAGTTTGGTTTTGTTTCCTTTCAGCTTGGATATGATTTATTCTGCTTTGGTTTGGTTAACATATGACTGGATCTAATTGGACAGGGAGCATTAACAAATCAGATTGTCCTAATCTCTGGGGGAAGTAGGATGGTATTCATCTGACTGGATTCTGCATCTAATTTGGTCATTCTAGGACACACTTTTGCAGTCAATATTCAAATATATGAGAATATATCTAAAACACAAAGGATGATTTGTGCCTTATGCAAGAACTATCATAGCTATGAATACCTGAGCACTATGGATGTGTAAAATTAGACATACTGTTCTCACTGTGTCTCCACATTCCAGATGAAAGTAAAAAGGTGATCAGCTTCTTAGGACAGGCATTATCAGGAGATATGAGAAGGACATGAAGTGCTCCTCCCATAACAGCTGTATGGAGTTTCACATCACACTGAGGCAATTTTGTGCAGGATGGGTAACACTTGGAGTTCTCCTGAGTCCAGACCCTCTCTGCAAAGGGATTTGGTAATCAAACTTTAAAGGCAGCAGAATCTCTTGTGATTAGGACAGACAAAGAGTAATCCGATCAGACCAAACATATTTTATTAATGCAACCATTTTAATAGGTATTGTGGTGAGCACATGCCCCAGAGGCTCTACCTCATCTCTATGTTTCTTATAAAAAAAATAAAATAGATCCTCTGGGAACAGAAATGAGTTAGTCAAGTATTTTCCCACCTCTTTTTTCCCCTGCAAAACAGTGTATTGCAAATCTATATTAGGCTGAAAGAATTAATCACTTAGATATTTATTGTCTATAAGAACTTAGTGATGAAAGATGCGAAGTCATAAGCCTCTGTAAGCCTCTGGCAAAGGTTCCAGAAGCCAAAACCTACCCATAGGAGCACTAAAAAGAGATTTTTTTTTTCCCAGGAAAAACAAAACAAAACAAAACATTACAAAACAAAATAAAACAAACCAAAACACTAAGTCTGGTTACAAAAAGTTGCCTTAAACACTGTTCTAAATGTCTTCACATCCTGTGGGTGAAAACCTAAGACCAGGAAATAACTTGTTTCACACAGGAAATTTTGTTACCTATTTATTTGTATCTTTCAGAATTAAATATTTTTTAAGTATATTTGAGGAAAAAAACAAACAAACAAACAAACAAAAAAACCCCAAAACAACTGTTCCAATTTTTTCCTTTTTTTTCTTTTTTCTTTTCTTTTTTTCTTTTCTTTTCTTTTCTTTTCTTTTCTTTTCTTTTCTTTTCTTTTCTTTTCTTTTCTTTTCTTTTCTTTTCTTTTCTTTTCTTTTCTTTTTGTTTTAATCTTAATGTCACTGGACTCTACTATTTTTAGTGGGTACAGGAGGGAGAAGGCAGTATAAAGCTCAATTACAGCCAATCAGATTGTACTCACAGCTGAACCACTAGAAAAATTGCAGGTCATGAAATTTGTCATGGGTCAGGAGACTGAGTAATTTCATTTTAATCAGTCTTACTCAAAGCAGATTTGCCATTGCAGCAAAGGATTCATAGAAATTTAAATCGGGGTGGGGGGTAATGCATAAAGGGGTGTAAAAGGAGTTACCCAAAGAAGGCAGCCTTTTTAAGGTGGGGGTGGTTTTTGTGTTTTTCCTTATTTGGGGTATTTTTGTGTAGTTTTGGGTGTTTTTTTGTTTTGGTTTGGTTTGGTTTTTTTTTTGTTTTGGGTTTTTTTTTTTGTTATACATGGAGTAGTTACCATATCAATGTTAAGAGTTTTCAATATTAGCAGAGATCTTGGAATCATCATCTAGTCTGAAATCATTTGAAGTTTACCAAGATCTTTATTACTGGGACAGTTAAACTGTTTCCAATTATATCCCAAGTATATGTTCACTTGATTTTGACTCTGGCTAAATCAGTACATTTTTACACACAATATCTTCACCCATCCACAGTTTTTTCTTTTCTTCTCTTCCTCTGAGTTTAAATACCCTCTGAAATTTGCAGTGTTTCTCCACAAGTATGTATTTTCCACAGTGTGTGGAGAAGTGTGTATTCTCCACAGTGTATGCTCCACAAGTAGAATAAAAGTACAACTCAACCACACAGCAGAGAGAAATGCTATTTCTATTTTCTTTTTTAAAGAACCATCTTAGAGTCTTTAGCCAGTAACTAGAATTGCTAATGCAAATTACATTAAGATTTCCTTCAAATTGCTTGTATTTCATAATCAGAACTCTGCATGCCGATTAGGTTATAGCTGTAGGGAAGAGTTGATCTTAACACATGAGGAATTACTGTGCATAAAAGAAGAAAAATTATTTTAAAAGTTCATTTCTAATTTCTTAGGGAAACTGGAGGTAATAATGAGGCTTTGCACGTATTTAATTTTAAAATACAGATCTTTAAGTGTTTGAGCCAAACAATAAAGAAGCCAAAATACTATTTTCCCCCAGCTAGAATTTAGAAACAAGGTCAGGTATATATAGTTTCTCAAACAGTACTTAGCAAAGAAAAAACATTAACAGTAAAGTCATTCCTTGTCTTACATAGCTGATCAAAGCCTAGAATACATGGAAATGGGTAGAATGGCTCTTATCTTCTTTTTATTAAAAAAAAAAATAAAGTGTTTAGAGTCATTATTTTAACAAAGCTATTTCAAAGTTCCTGTCAGGGCTTTCCTTTGGGGAATTTTAAAACTTTGTACAAAATATTTTGCTAAATCCTCTATGACTCTTTTATCAATATAGCTACATCAGTACTAGTCATCACATAAATATATTTATCTAAGTGGTGAGGTTCTGTGATGAAGTTCTGTGATGAGGGACAGTTTCAGTTGCTACCATGTCTGGTAGTCCCTGTTTAATAATAACAAGATACTCAGATCCTAAATAGTAACAGAAAGGAAAATAACAACAATAGCAACAACGAAATAAATAAAAACCACCAAGCCTTCCAAACCTCAGACCTGTCTAATCTGGTGATTTAAAAATAGGAAAAGAGGAACTCAGTGTGCAAAGTGCAAATTTTGCCTTGAAAAACTGCACGTAGGTAAATGTTACTGGATAGTGTCTTTTGGGGGGAGATTTTCCAAGATACCTGTGCAGAGACATTCATTTTTGTTCTTCTCTCACCACCCTTCTTTTCATGAGTCTCTTTATTTTTTTTCTGTGGAATCATTCACAGATTTTTATTAGTATGAGGTTTACTAGGTATGAGATAACTTAGAAAAATACCTCAGTTTTCACTGATACATCACTAATATTATTGGCCATATAGTAAACACATTTAAAACGGAATTTTAGACTTGTGATGTATTTCACAGAGATTTCACATTCATTAAAGGTTTCATTATCTACTTACATATTTCAAGAGTGATGCAGTTCCTCTTCATTTAAAAAAAAAAGAAACAGCAAGAATTTGATTTTTAATGAATATACCTGGTTAGATTTAGAGAGATTTACTTTTTTAAGGAAGATACACAGAAACAAGAGGGAAGGAATGGCGCTTCATTCATTATTCTGACCAAAAAAAAAAAAAAAAAAAAAAAAATCCCTTTGGNGGAGAAGAAGGGCCCTTCTTTATTTTTTTTAAAAAAAAAAAAAAAAAAAAAAAAAAAATCCCTTTGTGCACCCATTTTGCTGAGGACATCAGTGGGCCTTATGGGGAAACTGCATTTGTCAGGAAAAAGCGTGGCTGATATGAGCTCATCAGGGGGATGGATGGCCCTGACAGCCCAGAGAGCTGTCAGCTGAGCGATGAGTCCTCAGCATGATCGGTGTATGATGTCCAGACACCAGATTGCATAACAACCAGTCCAGCAAATTTATTGATTTCTTTTCTTCTTGGAGTGTAGGAGACCGACAGTTTAACACATGTAGGAGCCCTGAAGGTTGTTGCCAGAAAGGGCTTTCTTCTGTTAAGTATAGTAGTGTCATTCTTTCCGTGCTAGACCAGAAATAGAGTTAGTATGAACCAGAATGATCAATTGTGAAAGTAAGTTCTAAGACCATATCTCTGAAGAAATGTACATTTTTAAGAGAAAAAATATATCCTTATAGACAAAAGACATCTCTCAAACATGTAGCACAATAAATACATTATTCCAAAAATATTTTTGTATAATCAATACTGTATGGTTAAGATTGCAGCAAAATTATATTTACGTATCATTTTTATGTTCTTTCTCCTCATTAGTTTTTACTTATGTGGTTCATTTACAAACAGAGATGTTACTAGTATCTCTTTGTAGTGAAGCACTGTTCAAATAATTATTGTAGCAACTAAAATACTCCTTTGATTTTAGATCTGATTCATTCCATCATATGGTGTTCCATCACTGTGGTATTCCCATAAAGCTGAATTAATTTGACTTTATATTAACTAACTAAAATGTAGGTATCCAGGGCTTTGACCCAGATTGAGTGCTGCGCACCCAAGATCATTTTATCATTCCCCTCCACAAGTAAACAGGGGAGAGAAAAAAAAAGTTCATGAATTGAGATAAAACCAGAGAGATATCAGTCACCAAATACCCTCACAGGCAAAAGAGTCTCAATTTGGGGATATTGAGTTTATTACTAAGATAATTAGAGTACAATTGTGAGAATTAAAACAAATTTTAGAAAACTTGCCCCCAACCCTTTTTTTTGTGGGCTCTGCCTCTCTCTCCTCAGTAATGAAGGGAGTCAGCTCTCCATGAACTTCTCCAGCAAGTGTCCTGTCCTTGGACTACAGCTTTTCACCAACTCATCCAACATAGATCCCTTTCCACAGGATCAGTGCTTCAGGAACAGACTGCTCCAGTGTGGGTCCTTGCCATGGGGTCACAAGTCCTGCCAGAGATCCTGCTCCATCCTGGGCTCCTCTCTCCGAGGTGTCACAGATCCTGCTGGAATCCTGCTCCAGCACAGGCTTCCCATGGGGTCTCAGCCTCCTTTGGGCATCCCCCTGCTCCAGCCTGGGCTCCCCAGGGGCTGCAGGTGGATCTCTGCTCCCCTGTGCCCTCCCTGGGCTGCAGGGGCTCAGCTGCCTCAGCCTGGGCTGCTCCAGGGGCTGCAGGGGAATCTGAGCTCCAGAGCCTGGAGCAGCTCCTGCCCCTCCCTCTGCACTGCCCTGGCTCTCTGCAGGGCTGCTCCTTGCACACATTTTCACCCCGTTCTTCTCTTTCTCTTCTCTTTCCATGCAAAGATTCTCTTCATTTCAACAGAATTATTTGCTGTTTCTTGTTATGGCTCCATTGGTTGTAACCATAGCAAGAAAACAATGAAACCATAACAAGAAAACAACAACAAAAAAAAATAGCAGTGACTGATGGTGGTTTTGATGTTTTTGATGTTTGATAGCACGTTTTTGTTAATTTTGGGTTTTTTTCACTCTGTTCTTTTCTTCCCTACAGGACAGCAGTACAAATTTTCAGCTAAAAGAGTTAAAAAAAAAAAAGATGAATGAACATTTAGAAATTACTTAAAGTAGCTGCAGCATTAGGTAAGCAAATTGTAGTATTAAACAAATCTCGTTTGTGCTTAGCTACAGCATTATTGTTTCACAAGTAATGGATACCATTAATACAAAATATGAGCCTTTGAGGAGGGTTAAATTCAAGAGAGAGATCTGGGATGCTTGTTTTGCCAAAGCTAATTTCTGAGCTGATGGCAAGAACATCATAACTGGGACGTGGCTGCCTGTTTAATGACAAGTCTATCCTACACACTTGCTAGCACTATCCATAACTTTCACATCTATGAAGGAACAGAGCTGGTGTTCTCAAACTTCCCACAGGACATAACCCTGGAAGTACCTGTGATCAAGTTTTTTGCCAGACAGAGGTTAAAAATAAGCCAGAAGGCAGGAAATGCTGAACATGACTCACTGGTGTCAGTGTTCATACATTGTTTTGAAGAGTTTCTTGGCTATAATTCTTCCTTCAAAGCAATTTCCTACTAGCACTTTCTAACCTGTTCCAGGGTGGCTTTTCTTCCACAATATTCTCCATTCATGTCATCTTCTGCCCCTCTGTCTCTGGTTTTCACATCACACTTTGCTTAGCTAGGTCTCTTATTTCAATGAGGGAGTTCAACAGTAACTTTCAGAGAAATTACTGAAAAGCTTTCTTTCACTCCCAAAACAGTAAAAGTAGCTATCTGATGTGTTCCTAAACATATTTTAGAAAAGGGTATATTATTCAGTATATTTAGTATCCATAAAAAAACAAATAAAAGAAATATCAGAAATTTAAATGTTGGGGGTTTTTAATGAAAAAATATATGCATACATGACAAAAATATAGTTATGCTAAAAAAATGCGCTTTTAAGAAGGAATCATATAGATTTAGGAACTTAGACTGTAAGTCAGAAATCAGAAAGTTTTCTGACTGTGTGTCTGTAATTAAGGTTTTGTTCTTCTTTACCAGTTATAGCTAGACTCCAGTTTTGCTAACTGTAGAACAAAAATACAATCACTACATAAACACCATATTTTCCTGTTCAAGAACCTTGAAAGTTGTTAAAAATCATGGTTTTTGGCTCAGTAATTATAGCTGATATTTCAATCAGAAGTATGATGTGCTAGAACAGAGTGAATGCACATATGTATATGTGTGTATGTATATATATATGTGCATTTTTATATTTTTATTAGAAGACACTTTGTGACCTAAAAAAAATTATTATATGAAAAAGAAAAATTGCCACCCTTTCTGCACCAGAATACATACAGAATTAGATTTTGCTTTCTGTCTTTTTTCCTTTTTTTTCCTTTTTTTTTTTTTCTCAAAATTGATCTGAAAAGTGTAGAAATACTATGAAAGTAAAAGTTTTGGGAAAGTGTTTTAAGAAGTTGTTCTTCATTAAAACATAAACCTATAAACCAAACTATATTTCAAAAATACTCCCTCCCCCAAAGGTATGTTGGAAATACATAATTCAGTTTTTTAGTCTTTGGTGTTGAAAAGCAAAAATCCATTCTAAACAAAATTTTGTCAAAACAGATCCCATGGTTTAATCCCAAGCCACTCCTAGCCACTCACTCACTTCCTCAGCAGAGGGACTGAGGAGAGAATCAGAAGGGTAAAAATGAGAAAATTCGTGGGTTGAGATAAAGACAGTTTAATAAGGAAAGCAAAAACTGTGCACACAAGCAAAGCAAAACAAGGAATTAATTCACTGCTTCTGCAAGCAGGCAGGTGTTCAGCCATCTCAAGGAGGGCAGGGCTCCATCACACATCATGGTTACTTGGGAAGACTTTCACTCCAAGTGTCTCCCTACCTCCTTCTTATTTACACACTGAGCACAATGCCACTTGGTCTGGAATATCTCCTTGGTCAGTTTGGGTCACTGTCCTGGCTGTGTCTCCTCCTAAACCCCCAAGCACTCCCAGCCCCTCCCCAGCCTGGCAGTAGGAAAAGTAGCAAAAGACTTGGCTGTGTGGAAGCTCTGCTCAGCAATAACAAAAAACCCTCCACATTATCACCCCTATGCTCAGCACAAATCCAAAATGCAGCCCTGTAACAGCTACTGGGAGGAAAATTAATTCCACCCTAGCCAAAAACAGCCCAACAGACAAAATGTCAAATTAAAAAAGTTTTTTTCTAGAAACTTTCTTTGTGAAATGACACCATTCTGATGGGAAACTTTTAATGGGGCTTGTTTTCTTCTGTTATATTTTTTATGAACAGTTATAGAAGTTTTAAATTTTAACCCCTACACTTCTGGCATCTTTCCTGTCACTTTGTGAAAATATGTGCTATTTTCAAAGACATTGTGGGCTGCTGGAGAGCAGAAGAAATCTTCAGAGAATGTGTACCAGTTTCCTTTTGAAAATCATCTGAATCACATCAGGTTCCTATCACTCATGTCATTTTCAGTGATGGTCCATGACACACACTGAAAACACAGACAGAAAAAAGCCACTTTAACAGTTTCTGTTGATTTTGGTGGTGGTTTTTTTGTTTTTTGTTTTTTGTTTTTTTAATCCCAGCCGTCTGCCAGAATGTGTTATCCTCAAGAGCACTGACAGAATAGGTTTCTTTAAAAACATGATTAAAAGAGTCACAAAATGTCAATGAGTAAAGAAAGGAGGGTAGCAAAAGACACGGGCTGTTAATTACTGCTTTACATCCAAAGTATTAGATTTAATAGTTAATTAACATTTCTTCAGATATTCCGATCCACTAATACAATGTAATCTAAATGTATCCTCATATTTCCAAGATAATTATTACTGGCTATATGTATCATGTCTCATAAAGGAATAATAAAAAATTCTCTTTGTCATGATAGTAACAATTATTTATCTTGTATATATTGACTTATTTTGGTTTCACCAAGGAGATACAGACAAATATAATTTTTTTTTAAGCAGCTTCTACAGAAAAAAAAAGAAATTAAAAAAGTGTCAGAATAAATTTTTACTGTCCCTCAAGAGTTTCACAATATTTTGAAAGAGGTGTTTCAAAACACATTGGAACAAGATATAGATGTTTCTCACATTGCTTTGACCAAGTGAGGTCAATGTTAAACTCCCTTCCTAGGGCTGACTTTGAATACCTACTTCAAGGTTAGAACAGCAATGTCCAAGCTTCACACAGTGTGGCACCCATGCTGAGATATTTACTTACTTTAAAAAGATAATCTTTTTTTTTTATTGAAGACCTACTTTTGAGAAATTTCATGTAAAAGTTGTGTTTGGCAAGGAAGCCATCTCTATTGTGTCTAAAGAGGTTAAAAATTGGTTTCTCCCTGGGGGAATTTTATCCCAGCCTAAAGTAAGATGTCTGACAGACATCTTTAGCTATTTTAAGATTATGAGATATGAATCCTACTTTTAGTAATTAACTTTGGAGTAAATAGATGGGACACCAATGAATTATTTTTCCTTCTTTATTCTTTATTTAAATTTATTTTTATTTTTCCTTCTTTATTCTTTATTTATTCTTTATTCTTTATCTTTGTTCTTTATTTAAGAAACCTCTATCTTTATATGTTTTAAAAATGAAAAAGCTACAGGTGACTCCTGAGAGATTTAGTGATTCAGCAATTAAATCTGAGATATTTAAAAAAAAAAACTAAGCAGACATTTTTTGGGGGGTTATGTTTTTGTGGTTTTGTTTTTGGTTTTGTTTTGACCCTACAAAACCCAAGATGGGTCTTACCCATCAGCAAACTTGCTGAGGGTATATTCTACACCTTCATGCAGGCTGTTGACAAGCAAGTTCAATAAGACTGGACCCAGTATTAATCCCAGGGGAATGCCAATGACCACAGGCCTCCATTTGGATTCTGCTCCACTGATCACAACCCTCTAAGCTTTTCCTTTCAGCCAGTTCTAGATCCACCTCACTGTCTGTTTCTAATCCAGATTTCCTGGGTTTACCTGTGAGCATGTTATGGGAGAC
Source organism: Urocynchramus pylzowi (assembly GCA_013397555.1). NCBI lineage: Eukaryota > Metazoa > Chordata > Aves > Passeriformes > Fringillidae > Urocynchramus > Urocynchramus pylzowi. The sequence continues at coordinate 27,000 of VZRH01002553.1, forward strand.
ATTATGAAAAGTTTGCTGATATAAAAGCAGATGACATCTACCATTTACTGCTCATCAACATGTCACAAAACCCAGCAACTTGCCCTACACAGGACAACCCCAAGAGTTACACCCTGTGCCTGAGAGCATTGTCCAAAAGCTTTTTGAACTCCAGCAGTCTTGGTGCTGTGCACACTTCAGGGGGAACCTGCTCTAGTGCTCAACTTCTCTGTGGGTGAAAAAACATTTTTCCTGATATCTGACCTAAACCTACCCTGACACAGCTTCATACCCTTCCCTAAGGTAACTGCTATGATCACAGCAAAGAGATGTTGGCACCTGTCCCTCAGATTTGAGGTCCAAAAGGACAGGCTACATCATCCCTTTTGTTTTATTTTTATAAAGATTGGTGATACATTATTCCTTTGCACTGTATATTCCTGCAGCTGTACACTGCACCCAGAGCAAAGGGACCCATGTGGGCCCCAGTGCACGAAGGTTCACTGGAGATTGTTCATCTGGAGCACACATAGGATACACCAGCACTCATAAAACAACAGCTGAATGAGCAGACAATAAAAGCCTAAATGCAAGAGGAAGTTAAATGATAAAGAGATGCTGCAGCACTGAACTTGCTTAGGTAAGAACTTTCTGCCCAGTGCCACTCCATTATGATTAATGTGTGCACATGAGGACTTTATGAAAAAGATAATGAATTGATTGTGTTCTTAAACGATGCCATTTTAGACCTGTTTGGATTCCTGCCTTCCCCGGGGAGCAGATGACCACAGTCTGTTAGCTTAAACAAATGAATGTTTAATGGTCATCTTTCTGCCAGCCAAGTGGAAAAGGGGAAACATTTATCAAGAGAAGGTAGGAAAAAACTGATCAAGCTGGCTATTCATCTGGGATTTAGGTGCTGCAAAGAGGCCATTGAGAAAGGAAAACTGCAGCAGTTACCACACAAAACTCACTTCAGGCATTGTTCAAAATGTGGAGGTCACCGAGTCCACAAATGGAGAGAATTTTACATCCTGGCTTTCTCAAAATACAAAAAGCCATAAAAGGTTAGTTTAATTACTTAACCACACAATGAAAACAGCAACAACAACAAAAAGCAAGAAGAGTAAGATCTCATAGATGATATGATTATTCTTCAATGTTTTTAGCTTATACATTCAGCATTCTGTTCAATGAAACTAGGAACTAACAAAAGCTTTTGGCTTTGTAAAGGGTTTTCTTTTCCTTTGTTTCCATTTGTTTACCTTTTTTATATCTGTTTTGCTCTATTTTTTTTTAATCACACTTAAATTTATCTCCTCTAGTCAATTGATTTTATTCTTAATGGATGCATTCCTTAAGCAAAGCAGATACTCTAACAATTCAGTGTCTTCCCATGTATTGGCTTTATTTCACTCGTTTTCAGATGTCTATTTCCAATGAGAAAAACTATCTGGTGATGAGTTCAAAGCAAACACCTAACTTAACATGTTTAAGTAACACAAGTCCTTTGTCCAGAGACATGTGTTTATCTTTCCTGTTGGCAAATCATCATCCATGTTTTTCTGCTGTTTACAGTGATTAGAAAATGGAAAAAAAAATCCTCCACTAAAAAGCACAGTAAAAACAGAAAGCAAATCTTAAGGAGCGAAACAACTCTATATTATAATAAATTTTTAATGATCAAGTTGATGTAGAAATTACTGTCTTTATGACAGTAATATTTTAGGGCCCACTGGAACAAGAGAGAATTAAGTATGTAGTAGTACAGTCTGGCTTCCAATTCAGTAGGAAACAGCTTTTCAAAAAGAAATAGTCAGTATCCTGGTGGACGAGATGAAGAGGTCAGCAGTGTGTCCTTGAAGAGAAAGCTCACTGCATGTGGGCCTCTATTTGCAGCAGTACAGTCAGAAGATCAAGCTGCAACAGAAAAAACTTTATTCTTTTTTGGTTTTTGTTGTTGCTGTTGTTGGGGTTTTATCCTGTTTTGTTTTTTTCCCCACCAATTTCAAACAATGAAACAAAAAACCCAGAGAATTTGTGGACTATCCACCCTTTGAAACATTGAAAATCTGACAGGGTCAAGCCTTAAGGTACTTCATCTAACCTTGAATGAGGCTCTGAGGTTGATGTTAGAGCAGGTGACACACAGGTCCCCTCCAGAATGAACTACTCCATAAGACTGCATGAATCTGTGATTCTAAAGGAATAATATAAAACCTCATACTAGAAGTTAATATTCATATGGGGAAAGACTTGAGAAGAAAGATGCATAAATGAAACATAGGACACACAATAACACCTACATATTGACTGTGTTACCCTTCTGTACAGCTTTGAAAAATACATAAAATTTCTTACATAGGCACTTTTTTTGAGTACTTATATAATGAAAATAAACAACAAAAAAAAAATTCCCAAAACTATGAAATAAAAAAGCTATTCTTTTAAAAAGCTGAATTCAGCACCATCTCTGTCCAATAATGGTATATATATTATGAGTTCTTCTGGAGATATTTGCAGAACTGGTCCTGTTCTCAGCATCACTCACCAACATCCAATTGTCCTTCTCCATTTATAGCTCTTCCATTTTGAAAACTTGCTTATCCTAGAGACAGCTTTCCTGTACATTATGTACCACAACATGAAATATTTTCATGCAAATAACAATTTTCATTGTTAGATATTCTTAGACGAAACTCCACCCAATGCTGAACTAGAGTCTGACAAGCACAAAGGGTTTCAGCTGGACAACACTCTAACTTTAAACTATCTGAGCAATTTCCCTGATCTTTATTCAGCACAGGCAATCAGGTATCTAGTTTGATGTCCATCTAAAAATTACTATATTCCATAGTAGAACGCTGTCCTAATACATTGTTGAGATATAGCCTGCAAAATGTTTTAAAGAATACTTCATATAAAAAATAAGTCACTAACTTCTGTTAACATATAATCTTGATTTTCCCAAAAGTTCTGGACTAGTCTTTTTGAAGTAAGTATAATCCCTTTGACTTTTCATGAATGTTGGATATCTAGCTGAAAGTATTTATGCCTTCATTTGCAGAAAATTTTGATCATCAGGGTGTGGTCCATAATTTTAACATCTCCAGAGCTAAGTGTGACCAAAATTTTGTTTCTGACTTTCCCTGAAGTTGACTTACAACTCCCAAATAAAATAATTTGGATTGTATATGCAAGTAGTCATGAACTTCAGGCTGAGCTGTACACTTTAAGCTCTTCATTGTCAGAGATTTTCTGTCAATAGATATTCTCAAGAAGATCCCCATTTAACCATGGTTGGTTTTTGGCTTTTATTTTTCCTTTCTGTCAACTTCCTCTTTTCAGACTACCTGGAGAAACACACCTCCAGTTAGTGATGTGAACCAGATGCTCAGCTCATTCGTTCTGCTAGCTACATTTCTTCTTTGTAAATTATAGACGTGCTAACCTATTTAAAACATAACTCAGGTGGCTGGTGAACCACAGCGCCTGCCAGCTCCTCAAATAAAGAGGATCCACTTACTCATCTGCTCTGTCTCCATCTGCCTGTTAAATTTGGATTAACTGCTCATGGTCCAAGCAGATAGCATAAGGATCTGCTTGAGGAGAAGAATTCCTCTGAACTCATCTTCTTTTTTTTTTTCTTTTTCCTCTACATTACCCTTTCCTTTTATAAAACTGGTTTGTTGCTCTGTGTAAATGTGACGTGATGTAAGATGAACTGCCACCCCCATACATCAGAAATTAGAAAGAAAATATTTTTTCAGAAAATAATTCCTTGTATGACTTTTTGTTTCTTCTGGCTCTTAGCAGATTGAGTATTGAATTGTTCAACCACAGTCTGTGGATAATTTAATACCCGGAACATTCCTCCTAGTGTGAATTACAGACACATTAGACTTGTTCGACAAGGCCCTGAACATATTGTTTCAGGCCTTATCTATTTCATGGGAATCTTGTAAAAATTGATTGATGAAATCCCAGAGAAATCTTTTTTAACAAACCTGCTTTTCTTGAAAAAAAATATACTAAGAGAATCGGCTAGTTGTTATCCTTCCCATCCACATCCATGTACAGACAGTGGATGAACATCAGGTGATATTTGCAGGCAGAAGGGAAGCTTCAAGCAGCATTTGTCAGGGAACACCTCGTGTTGAGTCACAAGCTGCAGAGAGGACAGCTTTCTAAAATCCTTCTCAGAGAGGTGTCTAGTTAAAACTGGATCCCATCTTATCCCCAGAGACATTTATGGGGATTTATGCTTAAAGAATTTATGTTTAAAGTATTATTTTGGTGTAAGTCAATCTTTGTGCCAATTTCTTGCATGGGAAAAAAGATGGTAACCCAAATACATTTATGCTAACAAAATAAATGACTAATTTTATTAGCAATGATAATGATAATGTTTAGAAGACTTTAATAAAAATTCTTTCCTGTGCAGTATGTATAGTCATAGCTAATAGTCTGGTGCACTGTTTTTTTAAGCAATATTGAACCAATAATATTAAAGCTAGGAAAATAATTTTTTCTTAAGTAGAGATTGATGTTAGTCATAGTAACAACTGTGGGCAGGTTTCTTTGCTTAGCCTCAAGGAGTAACCTTGAGGAGCATTCTCACTCAAGTGAGGAATCTCCATGTACAGTCCCAGAGTGTGTTAGAAGTGCCTGTTGTTAAAAAACAGGACAAGGCTTCTATATTATATAGTGTTTGACTGTCAATCATATATTTCTAGGCTGACTGTGTCAGCTTAGCAGCTTTTAGCTCAGCTAAAGATAAGTTATCAGTAAAATCAGTTGTGGGTTCCTTTATCAGAAACTTTGTCTGACACATCCTCACCAGTGCCAGTTTCTGTCAGGAAGCATTTTCTTCACATCCTCAGAATGCTTAAATTTGGGATTGGTGAGTCAGGCTGTCCTAAGCCTTCTCCAACACCAAAAGCAATGTGACCTTCTGTTCTCCATCCATCACTGATAACTTGCAAATATCATAAAGTTTGAGCTGTTTTACCTCCACTCAGGCAGAAAGACCTGCTACAGGTATGTAAATCAACTCAGATCCATTGCCTACAATTGAACACCATTCATTTTCATTACCAGAAAATCTTATTCCTCTCTTTTTTTTCCTACCTTGTACTCTATCTCCCTATTTTTAAAATTTGTATATAACTGTAGTGAATCTCAGTAAAAACAATGAAAGTACTTCAATGGCAATTTTGTGAGTCAGAAGAGAATCAAGATTATTAAATTTGAGGGGTTTTGCTCAGGTGGGTGAAAGGATGACCATTTCATTGGAAAACTGAACTTATGCAAAGTTATAGCAAGACTGAGATTCATATTGATCTTATTCAACTTTAGCCATCTACAGGAAGGGGAAATTTATCTCAATAATCATCTCAGATATCTCTCTAAATCCAGCTAAATCATTCTTTAGGGGTGCTTTTGTTTTCCATAGAGAACAAAGGCAGTCTAGACTCCAAGCATAGATTAGATATACAATGTTGTGTGGTTAGTATTAGACAAGATTAATCCAACGTTGGGAGCACAATCAAAGGAATAGAAATATCTGTTGTTACCATGTGAAAGTACAATTTTGTAGTAGTTTTCTTTTTTTTTAATGGCACTTAAAAAAAAAAAAAATTGGATGACTGACTGATATAACTACAATGATTAGAACTTGGAGATGATTTTTGAGGTATTTGAACTGAAATTGGGCAGAGAGATCATAAGAAGGCAGCAGTAATTCAGTATTGAGGAATATATAAATAGTGTAGAACATAAAATATTCTGCATTTAGCAATAAAGTATTTGGTGGGGAGGTCTTCTGGCTTTTTGCTTTACAAACTGTGCAGGTTCTAAATTGATCAATGGTCAAATGAAGACTTCCAACATCAATTTCACTGGGTGTAACATTCTTCCTGAAGTGCCACTGAAACTTTGTCAAGTGTCAGAGAAGGGGAGGCTCAGAGGGGACCTCCTTACTGTTCACTGACAGGAGGCTGTAGCAAGAGGGAACTGATCTCCTCTCCCAGGTAAAAAGCAACAACAACAACAACATAAAACAGCCTCAAATTCTGCCAAGGGAGGTTCATGTTAGAAGATGAAGGAAGAATATTGGGAATATTCAGAAAGAATATTAGGAATAAGTTCTTCTGTGAAAGGGTGGCCGAGCATTGGAACAGACAGTGCAGGGAAGGGGTGGAATCACATGCCTGAAGAGTGTTACCAGCTGGTCATGGCAGGGAATTGTCCTCACCTCGAGTCCTGTGAGCAGTTTTGGGTGCTGCAGCATAAAAAAGACATTAAGACATTAGAAAGGGCAATGAGAATACTGAAGGGTCTGGAAGGGAAGCCATGTGAGGAGAGGTAGAGGACACTTGGTGTGTTCAGCCTGGAGAGGAGGAGACTGAGGGGAGACCTCACTGGGGTCTTCAACATCCTCATGAGGGGAGGAGGAGTGCAGGCACTGATCTCTTCACTCAGCTACCAGTCACAGGACCCAAGGAAACAGTGGGGAGCTGGGTCAGGAAAGAGATTGGATTGTTATTGATGCAACAATATGAATGTAATAACATATTGCATAATTATTATAATTATATATACATATATAATACAATGCTGCATTACATAATTGAATTTTGTGCAACCAACAATATTACTTAAATTTCTCTAATATTGTGATGTAAAAACAGCAAATCTTTATGGATGAGAGAGGCAGAGTATGAAAGTTGGGATAAGAAACCTTTTGTCTACCAAGAAAACATATATGTACACAATACATTAAAAATATCTGTGAGATTGTTGATTCTGTAGGGTAACTTTGAAGGTAATTTGTTTGTATTGTTTATCTGTATATTTATTTATGTACTGCAGCAAAAAAATTAAACTCAAAATGGCTCCTGAGAGGTCTTTCCCCACATATTTTAATTTTCAATTTTGAATTTTTACATCCAAAAAAAAACCCCACACAAACATGTAAAAACACAGTTTTGCTTTTCCTGAATTTGGGTAAATCAAAAAGTTGAAGACAGAAAAAATGCCAAGGAAATGTAAATTTAAGATGTATGTGTTTATTTATATGTGTGTTTGATAGAACTGACTTTTCCTTATTTTTCTTTTTTCCATTTAATAGCCTTTATTGACAATTTAAGGTTAATCTAGTTAGGTAGGTAAGCAATTGGTTCTGAAAAAAAAATGAAATAGAGGAAACAGATAGTTTATGTTGTAATTACAAAGTTTCAACTTTGATTAATTTGTAGTCATGAGCAAGCAAAGAAAATAGAAGGATGAAGACCTTAAATAAAAATAAAACAGAAATTGTGTTTTGCAACCATGGCTCAAGCCAAGGAAAGATTTTTACTTCCTGAAAAAGAAACTACAGCAGGACAGGCTGAGTCTCGATTGTGATTTTCAAGAGGCAAAAATCATCGCAATATTTGGTTTTAGAATTTTAATTCATGAAAGTATTGTGTGTGGAAAAATAACAGATGACTACATGGAAGAGAAAAACTATTAGGAGTATGTGAAAAAATTGAGACAAGTTTTTAGAAACAAATGCTAACGATGTTGGCTAGGGAAAAAAAAAAAAGGGGGGCTTCTTAATTGTAAGAAAAATAACCAAAGATTGACCAAAAGCTAACAGATAAAAATTTCTGTCAAAAAAAAAAAAAAAAAAAAAAAAAAATTGCCACCTTTTTTTTTAAAAAAA
>VZRH01002553.1:37860-50329 GCA_013397555.1 Urocynchramus pylzowi
TATATTTATTCAATATTTACCTTCCTTCTTTCCTTCCTTCCTTCCTTCCTTCCTTCCTTCCTTTTCCTTGTTGTCCTTTGTGATGGAAAATATTGACTTATAATAATCTTGCAAAGCATAAAAATGTAAATGGAAAAATATATCCCAAAGCAGAAATTATATTTATTCACTTCAACTCTGTCAAATATACAGTTGTATGTTACATGCTAAATTCATACAGATTTTAAAAAAAAGTATATGCGCAAAGATCACTTTCAAGTGTCAAAACTCTGAAACCTCCATCAAGAAAATGTATTTTTATTTATTTGATAATCAAATAAATAGGTTAGATGGGCAGATAGAAGTTGAGGTCTATATACATAATTTGAAAATAGTTTAAACATAGACAGTGAAATTCTGCTCCCTCTAGTCACACTTTTCTATGTCCTACTCACCCCCTTCCACCAAGTGCTATGAATCCAGACAAAAATGTTTTGTAACTTAAAAAGTTTTATCATCCATGAACTCCACCGAGATCTGGGAAGCATCTGAAAAGTGTGTGAAGTCCTTGCTTTTGTCACCAACTTATCAGAAGTTCTATTACACAGGACTGGATTTTGCTTTTTGTAAGATTTCACCAAAACTGGAAGACCTTTAGATGACACATCAGCCACATTTGCATGATGCCCTGTGACAATCTGTTCACATTGCACTAAAGTTTTCTGTAAAAAATCACATACTTGCACACAGGAATAAAACAGGTTTGGGTTTTGGTGTCTTTGTCATGTTTTCTCTGTGTGATAGTTTCAGTTTACCTACACCAAACAGAAATTTTGTGAAAGATATCTTCATGAAGTGCTGCAGCTCTGCTTCCTGGGAAGTGGCTGGACATCATTTACTGATACAAAGTAGAGAGCAAACATTTTTTTCTCTTTGGTTTTTCATGCCCAAACTTTCACTTTTGCTTTAGTGGGCTGCTTTGTCTCAACATACAAGTTGGTCTCCCTCTTATTTTCTCTGCCCTATCCATCTGGTAAGTGGAAGTGTTAGAGAGGCTTGATGGGTTTGGTGGGCACCTGGTGGTCAGCCAAGGTCAACCCATCACAAAATTTACTAATTAATAAGAATATATTTTCCCCAGAGGGCCAAGAACACTCTAGGTGCCCATCAGCAGTAGCTTGTAGAGGCTTAGATTCCCTGATATGTTACAGGGGTGATGCTGTAACCTGCTTTGTCCTTCCATCAGACTGTGCCTGTGTCCAATCCTGACTGCTTTTTCTGCTGTAATTGTAACCAGTTTGATTTCTCAAACCATCTCAGCTCTATCTATGCTCCCCTGGTCCCTTTATAGAAAAATAATTTGCTTGTCTTTCTCTGCCTGAAGATTTCATAAACACTGGATCCCATTCCAAAGTGTCCCCTCCACCCTCCCCCAACTATATATGGACTCTGCAGAAACTAATAGGATCATGAGGTCTGTGCAGGATGGTAAATAGGTAAAGAGTTTTAGGGCTTAGACACAAACTCCCTGAGTTAGGGGCTGAGTTCAACCCACTCAGTTAGTCTTCCCTATGAGCAAGTTGAATAAAAGAGTTATCTTATCATCCCTTAAAATGTTAATAAATATTTGCTCATCACTGTGTTATCTAAACATCTGTGTGACCTTTGGGTGGACTGCTATTCTCCCCATTGTCTATTTGTTTATTTATGTATTTAAATAAATAGTTAAATCATGAGAAAACTTCTTAGATTCTTAGATTCTGTTTCTGCTATTGATCCATATATAACACAGCTCAAATATTAAGGCTTATGTGTTTCTATGCCATGCCAAGGAACTATCTTGAAATCTATGAATTATTAGATAAGATTAATTTAGCCATTTAATTTTTATAATGTTGATAATGTTTATGTTGTATCTGTTAAATTAAAATGAGGAAGGCGAATAATAAAAAAGATGTCTTTTACTTAAAGGAAATGCTGGGCTTAACATGAGTTTTCCTGTCAGCCTTCTGCTAGAGTTGTCCTTGACACCAAATGCCAAAACATCTTTTTTAATATAAATTATTAAGAAAGAGCATTGCATATATTTTGCACCAGATAAATTATGCACCCATTTTAATCTAGACGAGAAATAAGGAATTCCTATTTCACTGCACATCTGAATTTTGTATGGAATTTTGCACATACTGTGATGCTGGGCCCAATATTTTATGCATCAGCATATCTCATGTTTTCTTTATAAACTGCAGAGAATCTGCACACTGAGTTATGTGTTTTATAAAAGGAAAGAAAGAATCTAAAATTAAAATAATCTAATCAAACAAGGAGTGTTTCTTGGGTTTTTTCCGCCATTTCCTGCTTCTTTCTCTTGTTCTCTTTTGGATTATTTTGAATCTCAGCAGTTACATGAAATTTCACAAATTAATTTCTCAGTAAGAGGCCGAAGAAGCAAAAAATCCAGTGCACCAAATCAAATAATCTAAATGCTACTCTGGTCTCAGACTTTTGCTTGTTTGAAGTAAACTCAAGCCAACTTTTTTCTCTCTCCTTTTTTTTTTTTTTTTCTTTAATGCGTTGAATGATGTGGTTACCTTATTAATTTTCACCATGTTTTTAGTCCTGCAAAGATTGCCTCTAGCAAGGGGTATTGATAGGGAAAGATGAGAAACATAGAAGGTTAACATAGAAGGGCAGATAAACAAATAGGATTTGATCCAAAGCCTGCTTGAGTCAATGAGAGATTTTTCCATTGACTTCAGGAGACTTTGGATCTGACCCATCAGGCATTTATGTATCAATATGGTGAAATGCTGAGCAGCTCCTATGAAATGTCAGTTGTCTTCAACTCCCATCTATGTCAGAAAGAGTTAGGGGGGTTCACTGCCCTGGAGATTTGGAGTGTTTAAAAGTTAATAAAAAAGTACATGGCTGAGAGAGGAATAAGGGGACAGAGACCGTAGACTTTACTTACAACTCCTGAGAAAGCCTGTTAAAGTCAATCAGATCAAGCAGGCACAACTGCTTTGATGAATTAAGCAGAGTGAAGAAAAAGAAACAAGGAGGTAGCATCTGAAGTAGAAAAGTTAAAAGAAAAAAAACCAAAAAACCACAACAGAGTTCGGTTTTTTTTTCAGGAGAATGGAGGAAGACTCAGAGGAGCGTTGAGATCAAAATTGAAGCAGGAGGATGAATACATGGATGTGTCTGATTTTTGCCTCCTAAACACAATCTACAATGGGAGTTCAAGCATTTTTATTTTATTGTTTCATTCTCTTTTTAGCACTATTTAGTTTTCACTTCTGATTTCAAACAAGCCCTAAAATTGCATAAGGTCTCTGGGACATTTACAACCTTCTATTTCACATAACACTCCTGGGATCTTCCCTAGGGGCTATATTTGAGAGGCAAATTAATTTTGTTCACAGCTGCTGGCATGACACAAAGACTGTTTTTCCCTTCACAAATTTAACCCCTTACTATATATCTATTATTTTCTCTTATTCTCTTCACTACTGTGCCAGAAATGCTTTCCATTTCTGAGATGTGCATTTCATTCAGCCAGCCTCACAAAACCGAGGGACAGACCACCATCAAAATGGGAAAGGCTGGAGGAAGACAGAAGACCTGATTTGTGTTAAGTTACATCTTCTAGGTCACTAATCCTAAAAAGAGTCAAGAACAAGATTTATAGATTTTCATAAATCACTCCAGAGGGGATCATAAAGTCCCTCTGCCTGACTAAAGCAGGATCAAGAATTTCTAAACTCTGTTTTAGTTCTGCTCATATAAACAAAGAAACAGACCAGGCACGTATAGACAAAGAAAGAGGCACATTGTGTGTTTTATAAATAACTGCAGCTAATTAATTGAGCTCAAGCAGGCATCATTTTTCTAATGATAAGTAAAAAAAAACCTTTGAATGTGGCTGCATAAAAGTAGCATAAGAAAATCATCACAAATATTGAAATTCAACTGAATAAATTATTTTACAGTGCTACTATCTTTCCTAGCAACTCCCTGACATACACTGCATATGATATTTTAACCTTTTATGCATAAGCTTTGGTGATATGGAAAATAGTATTGCTTTTGTTTTCTTCAAAACTAAGTCATTCTTTTTCCCCGGGCCAAAACAAGGTCTATGTGTCTGTTATGCTGCATGAAAGTCATGAGAATAATATAAAATCTTTTAAATTTACCCTAAATTGTGCATTGTTTTTGTTTATATTATACTGCCAATATCTATAGTGTAAAATGTCATAAAAGTCAAAAAAGTAAAAAAAAAAAAAAAAGAAAGAGAAATAAAAGGGAAAATGTTGAACTGATTTACTGATTTTCTGGGGGAAACAGAGAAAAAGAAATAATATAAAGAATTTAGTATGGGTAACATTTCCAGCCTTAATGAAGGAAAGAAATATTAAAATAATTTCACAATGTTTCTCTGAATTTTTCAAGTTTAACAGATTTAGCAAAATAATTAGCAAAAAAAAAAAACTCTCAGGCTTTGTCATTCAGATTTCAAAATACTGCAGTGAACAAGGCATAAAGGCATAAAATACAATTCACTAGACAACAGAAAATATTTGAAGATCAAATTGATCTTGAGGAATTTTTATTTTAAAAAATCTATTGAATCTATTTCAGTAAAAGTGGTGTTTCTTCAAAAATGCATATTAACTATTGGGATATTTTCTGAACAGGGTAAAATTTTCACAAATAGTCATGGCTGAGACCATTTGATGAAGGATGAGCTCAACAGTAAGTCACTAAAGATGGGATTTATTTAAATTGATTTCATAATGTGGTTACTGATAGCTAGTTGTGCATATTTCCTTCACAGGTACTGGTGAGATACACCTGGAACATACAAATTAGTCATTGATACATGAAATAAAATAGTCATGCCCTGGAATTATTTGCTTTATTCTTTCTGCATTTCTCTTTCCTTCTCCCTCTCCCTTCCTCTTTCTCTCCCATTCTCAAGATCTTTCTCCTTCTTATCCTCTTCCTCTGTCTCTATTTCTCTTTCTCTCTGTCTTTTCAGTACAAAGGAAATTTATATGACTACTTAGATTACTTGGTTAACATGCAAACTATTAAAGGTCTGATAAAAGTCCCTTGAGTTCCTCTTAAGTAGTATAATAAAGTTGAGAAAATACCAATCTTTTGATTCTGCCATGATGTAAATTGGCATTATCCCTATTTATCAACATTTAAAGTCAATGTCATATATATAAAATCTACTTAAGATTCAACCCTTGGGATCTTAAGACATTGGTCATTTTATTAATGTCTAGTGGTATTTATTTTATTTTAAAATAAATTATCTGATTTATTCCAACTTTTTTTGGCAAATTATTTTATTAAAGAAACAGTCAGAATTAATTCAAGGAACAAAAGATTTAGGAAAAACTTATTACAAGAAAGCTCATGAGAGTATTTAGGCAGCTGATTTAAATGAGATTTGGGGTTATTTGTGGCAGATACATTGTTTTAGCAGCTATGGATATGCTACTCACCGTAACATGTTGATGTATTATCAAAGGGTGTGCTTGTGCTGCTTACTCAGGACGTTGTAACTACCTGAAAAGGGAATTGACCTCTGGTTTTCTTAAAGAAAAATAAATAAAACAACCTGCCCTCATATTTGCTCTTTATTACTCAATAAGTTGGTTTTTCCTTATTTTTCTTTTTTTTTTTTTTTTTTCCTGACACGAAATCAAAGTCCATCTAGAGCTCTCTTTTGGAAGCACATTCCCACAGTTTTGCTGCTGTGCTCGTGGCTGCTGAGGAGCAGAACTCGAGTGAGTGCTGCTCTGTTGCTGCTGTACCTGCTGCTTCCTCTGCATCCATTTTGCATGTTATCTGTGCTGTCTAAGAGGGTCTGATAGCGAGGTCATTATGACATCTTGGCTTGAGGGGCATTAAGGAATCCATTTTAAGCCAGCAAAGAACCATTGCTATCGTTGCTCTGCGGTATGATTAATAATTATGAAGTTTCTTCTCCCCCACCTAGCCTTCCCATACTATATGTTAGTACAAAACCTTGACCTTGCAGAGAAAGATAATAACAGAACATATCTGTGGTATCCATGTGATTAATACAGCAGTCTGGGAGTCACAAGGAGACTTATGGAATACAACTAAGATGCTTGAATACATCAATGATCTCTTCACGTTGTTCACCTTCTTACTAAATAATTTATCAGCTTAATGATAATCACATTCAAGTATCATAATTACAGCCAACTCTTTAAAAAACATCAATTCAAAGGCTGAAAATGTAGCCATTCTTTCTTTCTCCCTCCCTCCACACTTTCCACCATTAGCTATTAATGCCAAAATATGGTCTTTATTCATTCCACTGACACAATATAAAACCAACGTAGATTTCCCATTTTTCATAAAATTTCCATTCGCACTATTAGTTTCGCTGATAGCAGGCTGGGAAATGTTGTTAGGCTACAAGATGGACGACACTGAAAAACCTCAGCATGTTAAGAAGCCATAAAATTTTATTCAGTTCATTTACTGCTACAGTCCAGTAACCCTATAGTAACAGTGTGCTATTTTTATTGTGTATTTATTTAAAGCTTGAATATTCCCTCTTCTGGGCCATCTAACCAAATTACTCAGGTTTTCTAACGAACTCTATTGTAGAAAGTCAAGAGTGTGCTTCTGACCCATGAGTCCTTTTTCTTTCAGATATTCTTGGAAGAGTAGTCTGTTGTTTCACAAATGATGAGTTATAAGGAAAAATTTTTAAAAAGTACAAAGCAACAAGCCATGAGTAAAAAAAAAAAAAAATTGCCTTAAGGAAGAATATAGGGATAGGATCACAGAATCTGAAAAAAAAATTTAAATCTTATACTGAGACATGTAGGCATTCTATTCTCAGAGCAAAGGATCTCCACATATCTTTAGTGATATCTTGAAACCATTTTAACAAGTAAAAATACATCACCCTCTTTCTAGATGCAGGCTTCTGTCCTACAAACAAATTAGTTTAAATCCTGTTATTCCAGGTAGCTCCTGATAACTACTTAAAAATAACAAAATTTGTTTATATGTGGTAGTTAAGGCAAATGGCCTAAATAGAAGGGGGGGAAAAACCCAAAAAAAACCAAACCCAAAACCAACTAAGTCATATCATTCTCTATATGTAAATTGTTGCCTTTTTTTTTTTTAACTTATTTTTTGTCAGTTTACTTATTTATTTGTTAGCCTCGCTGTTAAAACTTATTTCAATTAATAGTGCTGAATAACATTTTGAATGACATTTCAACATTTAGTTTGGGATTAGAGAACACACTCACCAAAAAATTATATTAAACAGGGGTTTCTGTTTTTTAAATCTTACAAAATAGCTAGGGAGTTTAAGGCCAATGACAAAGGGCAAGTGAGGTAAACCTCCAGAAGTAGCACAAGGCTAATGTGAAGTGATTGGAGACAGAATGGTGAGAAGTGGTCACAAGAAGAAATCTCCCTAGCATTGCTGACTTTCTTGTGAGGATCACAATAGACAGAAGAATCAGAGTTTTCTCTAGTACACAAAATAATTTAAAAAATGTTGAATTATTTCCCACAAAAGAACCCAACCAACCCAAGTCAGAGTGACCAGAACTACTGCACACATGCAAGGACTATTGCACACATGCAAGACCAGAACTATTGCACACATGCAAGACTCTTGCACATCATGCAAGGCTGATCTGCTGGAGGGCAGGAAGGCTCTGCAGAGGGCTCTGCACAGGCTGGATCCATGGCCAGGGCCAACTGTGTGAGGTTCAACAAGGCCAAGTGCTGGGTCCTGCCCTTGGGTCACAACAAGCCCTGCAGCTCCAGGCTGGGGCAGCGTGGCTGGAAGGCTGCTGAGTGGGAAGGGACCTGGAGGTGCTGGTTTTCAGTGTCTGGACGTGAGCTGGAGTGTGCCCAGGTGGCCAAGAAGGCCAATGGCACCGGGCTTGTGTCAGCAGCAGTGTGGCCAGCAGGAGCAGGGCAGGGCCCATCCCCTGTGCTGGGGGCACTGGTGAGGCTGTGTTCAGTTCTCCAGTGCTGTGCTCACTTCTCCACCCTTTCTCAACAGGAAAGTATTTGATTGCTGGAGAGCGCCCAGAGAAGGGCAACAGAGTGGGGAAGGGTCTGTAGAGTAAGTCATATTAGGAGCAGATTAGGAAGCTGGGGGGACTCAGCTTGGGGTAAAGGAGACTCAGTGGACACTTTACTCTCTACAAATCCCTGAGAGGAGGTAATTCAGGCTATTTTCCAGAAAAAAAAAAAGGTGACAGGATGAGAGAACACAACCCCAGGCTATGCCAGAGTAGGCTCATGTTAGACATCAGGAAGAATTTAGTCACAGAAGTGTTGTCAAGCATTGAAATGGGCTGCCCAGGAAGGTGGTGGAGTCAAGATCCCTGAAGGTGTTCGAGAAATTACTGAATGTTGCAATTATTGCTATGGTCTAATTGGCACGGCAATTTCACACAAAGGTTGGACTCAATGATCTTAGAGGTCTATTCTAACCTAAATGAGTCTGTGATTCTGTGACTAATCAGGCCATGGCACAAGCAAAAAAATCCATTCTGCAATCACCCATGCTATTAAATAATCAGGTGAGATTGAGCCTAGTCCATCTACTGCTCTGTCAGATTTCCTTCTGACACAGTCTGGGGTCAATATGATTTTGGGCTAGTAGGTAGTGTGGGGGTGGCTGATTGGTTTTGAGAGATAAATTAATATCTTTAAGTCCAAGCTGGGCTGGACCAGAAAGTGGTTCACTTCTGATTTCACCTGTTAGCATAGCTGTAGTCTTTGTTTGCTAACACCTCAGCAGGAGGGCAGGGTGCCCATGGACTTGGGTCACCAAGGTCACATTAGTGAAGTGAGGACAGAAAAGTGTTGCCCAACAGAAAGTTGTCCTCATTTACACAGGTGAGATCCATCTCAGAGACAGCCATATGAAAACAGGGCATCTAAGTTATTCCATCTGGGCTCCCTATTCAACCCAAAGGAGCCATATCTGCAGAGAAATTCATTCCAACAACCAATCATTTATTTTGCAGCAGACTAAATTGTCCTTGGGAACAGCTTAATGTCTCTTTAAGAAAGAACCTAGATGACTGTTTGAAACTGGATGCTTAGCTTCCAGATGGCTATATTTACACCAGATGATCTTAATGCATGATTAGAAGTTGCCAACTACACCTAAGTAATGAGGAAGAATCTATTTAACATAGAATAAAGTAGATGTTCATAAATTAATTATGAGAGCCTCATAAGGACCAAGCATGACTGTACCTACAAGACAAATTGTTAGCTGGAACAGCTTGCAAGCTGCCTTTTAGAAATTCCTGCCCATATGAACAAGGAGGATCTGACCCAAGATGTTGTTAACAACAAAGTGTACACAATCTGTGGCTCAGGAAGTCTTAACCTCACTGATGACTGGAAAGTGAATATATAGCGAAGGAAAAATATGCTGAATACTTTCAGCATGTGTCAAAATCTTTCCATTGGCATCTGCACCCTGATTCAGAAACCTGAGAAAGGATCAGGTGCTTTGTATTGTCATTCCTACAAACACATTCCACTATATTAAAAAACAAAGAAAAAAAAAAAAAAAACAAAAGCCACCCAAAAACCCACAAATACCAACCAAACTAAAACCAAAACCAAACCAAACCAAACCAAAACCTCAAAAAACCAACAAAATGACACCCCCCATAACACCTTCAAAAATCTCTTTGCAGTTTTCCAGAATTTTTTTTTTTTTCCCAGAGATTTTTTTTCTTCCAAGCATGCAATCCATGGAAGAAATTCCTCCTTGGAGCTGAAATGAAGTATATTTCCAATGAAGATATCATATTTTGTTCTAACAATTTTCAGCAAGAGTGTGTCCATTAAAATTCTTGTGAACTGTTCTACCTTTGTGATGTTCAGAAAATAATGTCTATTTTACAGGAACTTGTGGTGTTTTCATATGGATTTAGATTTCAAATCAAGACACAAAGAAGAAAGAGAAGTTGATATTTGAAATGTGTTCTGTCAACACCACCAATTCATTTTAAGACAAAAGGATCAAAATGTTGGATTTCACATTGAGCAGTGAGTTGCATTCAGAAGCATCATAGAAGTATAACCAAAAATAGGTACAAAATTTTAGACTCAGTACATATAATAATTAATGCCTGATGTTATAAGTATTATACTAATCGCCATTATTATGATAGAGAAGAAGTTCAAAATGCAATTTAAAATAGAATATTTTTCCTTTTTCAAAATTAGACAATTTAAGATTATGGGAACAGACGGAATGCATAATAATGTCTTCTCCCTGGCTAAAGGTCTTTGGAATGCCATATTTCTGTAAAATATTTCAGTTGGACTGAGCGTCAGCATTTTCTCATGTAAAATGGTCATGTGTATTTTGTCTGTGCTATTGATTTTCCTCAGATTTTGAAAAGTGTTATAAACGTGTTTGATGGCCCACTGGACACTGAAACACTTTCAACACTTTCTTCTAAGTACAAGATTTCTGTAGTGCACATAGGTTTCTTTTTTTGGGATGATGGGGACAAGACTTTACAAAGTAGCAGAAACATGAAACAGAGGAATAAAATAATAGCAATAATAAGAAATAAAAGATAAAGCCATCAGCAGCAATTTAATTGTCTTGAACCCTGAATTGCATCATTAACAAAATCTGGAGACTCACTTCTGCTACAGCTGGGAAGATTATGATTACAGCTGGTGTTATGAAGATATTGCTTTCTCCTAGTAATGGGATGAATTGGACACATAAAAGTATATAGAGTTTGTGTCGCCCTACCCCCAGGCCACAAGAGAGAGGGAGCAAGATGTGTCCATTTACATTAGGGTAAAAGGCTTTGAATGTGTTTATTCCAAAGATCTGTGTTAAAGACTAAGAGGTCATGAGGAATATGCCACAGACATTTCCCAAGGGACAGGGAACATACATTAAAATGAAAAGAGAAACATGTACAAATTAATCAAACAGTGACTATGGGTGCTTTCAGCATCTTTAACACTGGTTGGGGAACATTTAAGAATCGATATGTGTAGTAAAAAACAGCCTCTCATAGCAAAATGTCACACATGCTTCCCAGAATGGCTAATGTCAAGTTCCAAACAATTCTACTGACCAAAGCAAAATGAAGCAAATTCAAGTAAGTAAACCAAACTGTGTGATTAACTGGGATTGAATGCAACATTTTTGAAAGGGATAATTTTCCCAATCAAGAGAAGGGCCCTGATTTTCGCAAGAAAGGAATGTCAGACACTGTTTAGTGCAGGCTCTCAAGCACAAAGAACTTCATGGGATTGTGTGGAATGAATATGCTGCCTGTGAAGTCTGAAATGTTATACTACAGTGAAAAAGCAGTACCAGCATGAAATGAGAAAACCACAGATTTCCCTTTTGACTGGTAATTTAGGAGATAAATAAGGAAAACAAGGATTAGAACACAGACCACCTTTCTCTCAGTGGAGTATCAGAGGCATTAGGCTTCCAAATTATGTTTTCTTTTTCATGCTCTCTCCCTATGAATATTGATGAGCCAGTATGTAGCCAGGAATACCTCAACAGGAGTCACAAATTTACGTATATTTAGGGGATAGGGCTGTCCTTGGGTAACAGAAGGACTCATTCAGCCTCAGGAAGGATGATTCTTAAGTAAGTGCTTTAAGCACTTGGTTATAGAGAAGGAAACATGAAAACTAGGAATAAATCAAAAACATTGCAGAAAATTTTACCTCTTGTCTCTAAACAAAATTCCCAGACCTACATGGTATTCATCTTCCTAAGTGCTGGTTTAAACAATGAAATGTGGCATGTAATGTCCCAGTAAAAATCCTTTATGTATGAAAACGGAATGCACCATGATATTCAATACTTGTTCTCACTAAATATCTAGGAAGACAGGTGGCAAATGTTTACTCTGATCTTACAGCAGTTTAAGAAAAGTAAAACACAGAATGGAAATATATATCTATCAAAGACATAATAGAAAAAAAAAAAAAAAACCCAACATGATGGGGATTTTAGAATAAAGAAGTATAAACATTAGGCAAACACAGTGAGAGAAAAATAAAAAGTCAGAAAACTATACAGAAAGGAGGATGAGTACAAGCCTCAGAAGAGCCTTTTACAAATCAACATATCCAAGACACATTCCAGGGAAAAATAAAATACAACAAATCCGTAAGACTATTATTCAAAAAGAAGACTCTTTGCCCCAAGGCTGTAGCTGAGGCTGGGGCTCATCAACCCTTGCTCCCTGCTGACATAAAGAAAAGAATTTCAAATAAGAGAGTTTGAAGAACAAAAGGCGTGAATCTCAAAGCAACTAATGAAAGGAAGAGCAAACTCCACCTCCCACTCGGAGTTAACTCAAGAAATAGGAGAAAATGTAAAAGCAGAGCAGAGCTTCTTTTTCCCCTTTTCTTTTGTGAACTCTTGAGAGAGGAAAAA
>VZRH01002553.1:72842-89976 GCA_013397555.1 Urocynchramus pylzowi
AAAAAAAAAAAAAAAAAAGACAACAAAGATGGCATTTGAGATAGGAATGCAATCTTACTGCAAAAGTTTAAAGTGTGAGATTGAAAAAAGCAAACCAAAAAAAAAATATCACTGAAGTGAAATTGTGGGTATCTTTCCTGGACTGGCTATGAACTTCAGTGTTGAAAATTGTGCTGCCCTGCATCTGCTTGTTTCAGATGATGAAACATGATTTTAAGTTCATTTATTTTTCAGGGCCTGAAAAAA
The DNA here is from genome assembly GCA_013397555.1 of Urocynchramus pylzowi. Lineage (NCBI taxonomy): Eukaryota > Metazoa > Chordata > Aves > Passeriformes > Fringillidae > Urocynchramus > Urocynchramus pylzowi. Next base: position 73,089 of record VZRH01002553.1, read on the forward strand.
AAGTTGAGGTAGAAACCATGTGCTATGCAATGTTGACAATGCTGAAGAGTTTCTGCTAATGAAGAGTGTGTGTAAAAGGGTGGAGAGTCATGAATTATATTTTCCATGTTGCGTGTCTCTACATTAATAGCTAACTGCTGTGTCTGTGTTTATGAATACAGCCAAAGATCATTATTGAACAGTCCTGGAGCATAAAATTTCCACCTGTCCTACCAGAAGGAAATGTCTTTCCATTTTATGCTGTTCAATTGAACTGACTGTTCAGGAGAAGAATTCCCCCAAACCAAGAGAAACAGAATGTGGCTGCATCCACAAGGGCTGTATGTCTCCTCAAATATCAATACAGTAGTTTCCATAATATTAACATTTGGGGGGAGATTTAAACACACAAAAGTTAGGAAATTTGGCATAAAACCTGCCATTCACTCTGTAACTCATTTCTCTATGTGAAAAAGAGGACATGGTGTTATTTGCCATATGTGTGGCTATAACATATCCTGGTGAGCTGAGGTTAGACTTGCACCGGGAAACTCCTTAATTCTGTGGATTTAAATCAGACCTATAATGCTGGCATAACAGTGAGCAGTGTCCTCAATGTACAATTTGGTTTGATGTGAGAATCTTTATCTGTGAGTTGTTGCTATGGGAAGCTGTTGCTAACTTCTACTGAGAGAGTAAAAAGGATTCTGTTTGCATATTTAAAAATATACACAGATGGAATATGTACATACACAAGCACACACAAATACATATGCATTGACATAGACATCTATGTCTATTTTTATATTTTCATTTATATAAATTGTCCATAAGAAGAAATTATGCTTAACTGGGTTATTGACACATCTTATAAACCAGAAAGAAACAAAAGTGTTGTTTTGTTGGTTTTTTTTTCCCTTTCAAAGACTGGGCAGTGCATTGTCTAGATGGGAGCCCATTAAGAGTGGACTGTAATTGAGGCTGTAAAATACTCTCTTTACTCTCTTTTTTTCCCCTTTTCAGCCACAGGAAAGGCTTTACAAAATACTCAGCATATTGGCTGCTGAGGGCTTTTGACAATCAAGTTCCATCTGCTCAGTATTGTGCAAGATGAAATATACATATACAGTCCAAGCCTTGGAGAGTGTATAATATGATCTGATCCAGGTAGGTGCTTCACTGACTATCCATTTGACACATGCAGTGACCAGATCTGGGCATAGAAATCCAGTATTTGCATGAATTTCCTGGCATATGTTACGATAAGGATTCAGAAACTCTTGAGCACACCACTACTGATTTTTTTTTTTTTTTCATTGATTTCTGGACCAGACAAGCCTCTCTTAGTGCTAGAGGAGCAGTCAGTATATAACAGATAAATACTTCTAAAGAGCACCATATAAATATATGAGCAGCTAATTGCAATTGAATATGGTAGAAACCAGGATTTTGTGCAGCTTTAGGGCTTAAGACTTGTTTTTAATTTAAATCTCATGCTGAAATAAACGCATATAAACATGCACTTTATAAAACCTTCTGCATCCATTATGTTGAAATTGAAACTGAAGCTCTTTCCTCTCCTCTATTTATGGTCAAAGAAGGGTCTAATGACTTTACATTCTATTATCTTAATTTGGGGAGAAATATCCTGGCCACCCATCAGCTGAAGGGATGCCACTACACTTCAGGTAGAATGCTTTATTCTGTTGATACATTTTCCATGCTTTTTTTTGTAACCTGTGGAAAATATATATATACAGTATATATACAATATATATATATATACATATTTTCTGTGGAAAAATATATATACAGCCGTGTCTTACAAAGCACAGTGATGAAAATCCCACAACTTGGTTTTCTCTATGTTTTCTAGAAATGCTGAGAGTTGCAGTGTTAGCTTTGTGGATACTGTAGTACATAATGCCTGGTAACTCTGGTGTCATTAAATAACACTTACATTAAGACTCACTGTATGATTTTACTGCCCATCATAAATCTGAGCATTATGAAATAGAAATCTAATGTCATAAACTTTTTTCCCCACTGAAAATAAACTGTTAAGACTGGTTGTCTTCATCACTCTACAAATAAAACGAGATCTTTTCCAACACACATGCTGATGGCATGCACTGAAAACCAACTTTACAGTAAATAAATATGTAGAATATATAAAACCGAAACATCTTTCCAGAAGGGCCGTTATCCTTCCAAGCTTCAGCACAAGACAAAAATAACAACTTCCAAGAGTTCAAAAAAGGCATTTTGAGTGGAGTTTTCACAGATCATTGAAAGGTTGAGGTTGGCAGGTGTCTCTGAAGGTCATCTGGTCCAACCCTCCCTGAGGTTGGACCTCATCTAGAGCTGGTTACCTGCCAGGGCCACATCCCAACTCAAGCTATGGACTTTTTTCTGCAATGCACTAATTTCCTCCAATAAAATTAGTAACAGTAACATAAACCTTTTGTTGGATATCCCGAGGTTCTTGCCTAAACGTGAAAACAAGGAAATTTCCAGTGATGTGTATAAAATTCTGACATTATGCATAATTTATGTAGCCAAACTCCTAAGCAACCTCAGACTACAGCCAGTAGAGTCTGTCACTCTGCTCTAATCTTAGCTAATCTATTAAAGTATTTATTAGCACTGTAACTAAGGGATACTGGGGAATGGGGGGAGCTAAGCTCTAAGTGATGTGTTTTCTTAACTAATTTAAGGATGTATGTGGGATTTTTAATGAAATTGAATTTTTTTGCTCATTCTTCACACAATGCTGTACCTTTCAGTTGACAATATGTGGCTATGCCACTGCCTATATCAAGCATTATAGTTTTGTTCATCGTTTCTCTAGTCTCTCTTTCTCCTCCCTATTCCCCAGAAGAAAATGAATAACAGTAATTTCAGCAATGTTTCCAAATAACTGTGGCAAACTTTCTCCTTTGTTAATTAAGCTAAGTGAAGAGAGATATTTTGAGAGTAAATGAGAATTTTCCTACCCTTTTTCTTTTTCATCACTCTTAACCTTGTACTACCAACAAGCTGATCAGAAAGTAAAGTATATTCTTTAACATAAAATACTGACTTGGGTTCGTTTTTCATCTTCCCGTCACACCATCCTTCCCTTGTCCAGCCATCCATGATGAAAAGACATATTTGTTTCCAGGATTGTGTAAAAATGGGCAGGAATCATGGGGATAATTTTTTTAAAAAAATGCAGCAGCCTTTGACCAAATATTTAATGAAAAAATGTATCTGTGTAAGCAGAGTGTTTTGCAGATAGCTACACAGCTGGACATATAGACAGACTTTTTTTTTCTTTTTCATTTAATAGATCAATGAAAACATTATTTCAATTGGAGGTCTTGAACTTCAGATAACGATAATTGGAGTAGATTAATTACATTTAATAAGACTATGCCAGTTTATGCTAGCTGAGGATCAGCTGCACATTTTCTTCCTTTTTAAAGAATTGGACTAATTTTGTGCTTAAAAGATGAGTAGATTTTTTGAAATTTGTTACTGAAAAATGAAGAAACATCCTGCAAATGAAAACTTAAAATGAAAGTGGTAAGGTGGACAAATCAGCAAAAGTAGATTTTGCAATGAGATCGTTTCTTCTGAGAGTGTTTTTAACCTTACTGATAACCTGTTTGATTGCTGACTATTTAAAAAGAACAACCTCACCATGCATAGCTATTAGATTTTCATTGTACAGCCCAATCTTGTAGATTGTACTAGAACATCATGCAAATATTTCCATTCTGCCAGATCGCCTCACCATCGTGGTTTCTCCTTGTAACATTCTTCCATGATCTGATGAATAAAATCCTTCCCAGACTGTGATAACAAAGTGGAAAGTCTTGCTCTAGAGTGACCCAATCAATTTATCTCCAAAATAGACAAAATAATAAGTACTTTTAGCTGATGTTTCCACCTCTCAATATTAATGAGATATATAGATCTGTTTCTGAATCATTCCTATTGTCAGAAAATAATGTCACAGATCCAGACTGACATTCAGGAAAGTGTGAAAGGCTATACTTAACTATAAATATATCTGATTTAACTGAAATGTAATTCCATTTCAAGTAGTTCTCAAGATCTCTTTTGGACTAGAACACCGAATTCTACCAAGGTTTCAGAAAGAAAACACAGCACAAAAACCTTAAAACTTAACATGGAGCAATGTGATATAATGTAAGGGAACACAACATACTATAACATATAATAATGTAGGGCAAACCCTGTCTTTTCCATCAGGGAACAGTATTTTCCTGAGTTAAAAATTGTCTTCACTCCAAATGAAAGGAGCATTTTATACCAACCATTATGAAGCAAGGACATAGAGTGAATAGCGGTGCTGCAGAATAGCTAACTTTAGCTCTAACAATGGCCTTTGAGCCATCTACTCAGGTACTTTTTGTGACTTGATGTTATTAAAGTTTTTGTATCAGTCTCTTCTTAAAGTTTTGAAAGGCCCAGACACCCAGAGGCTTCCTGACAGAGGCCATACAGGTACTTGTTTAAAGTTCAATAATCTTAAAAAAAAATAAAAATCACCAACACCTTAAAAAATAAAATTTATTTTTTGGTTAGGGATCCTAATCATAATTAAGGATCAAGTGTTTCTTTTATCACCATTGCTGTTGTCCATAGCTAGCATTCTCAATGGTCAAGTGTCACGAGTGCAATCCCTGAAGTTAAGAGACTCATTTCTTTCCCTCTCCTTGCCCTTTGACAAGTTGGTAATTCAAGCTGGCCAGCACAATGGTGCTTGAATTCTCCAAGTGACTTCTAATTTTGGAAATGCCTATTTTGACTGTGTTCAGCAATGTCTATTTCTTCCTTAATTTCAGAAGGTCTGAGCAATAAATTGTCGGAAAATGAAATGTTGTGGGTGCTCAGCATATAAGGTACAGGTCAAAAGCTCAAACTTGGTGAAAGCCAACATTGTGGCCATTGCCTTCACTGCATGCCATGTAGGTCAGCAGTTGAATGCATATATTGACATTTTTTAAGGCAGTAGAATAAAAGAGCAAAAAGCCCATAACTATAATAACAACTAATAAGTAGTAGAGTGTGTGGAAATATATCTATGTCCAACAATATATTCAACTTCTATTCATTTAGTACAGATACAGGGTAAAAGAAAGCCCATACAAAGAAATACAGCAAAAGACTGGACCACAAGCAAAATGAGTAATGTATAATTCAATTTTTAATGAAAGGACACAAGACAAATAACAAATGTCAGTTAGGATAATAATTTCAGTAATGTTTTCATTCACAATTTAGCACCATCTATAACACATAATAGTTTTAGGTTCTTGGGAGGTGGAGGTTGTTACTTCATATACACTATCAGGTAAGAATATGGAAGTAGACAATAGAAGAGTAACTGATACTGTGATCTATGTTTAATTTTGCCAGGTATGTATGTAATATGCAATATGTTGCATTGCTTCATTGATTCATTATCTTGGATAATTGTGGCTTTTGAACAAAGTAAAGGAATTTTTCCTTCAAGCTTAAATTTTTCTTTACCTTATATTTGCATTTTCATATACAACATGGAAAATTCAGTAAAATGAAGATTATCCAAGGGGCTAAGAAACTCTGCGACTACAAACAGTGTCTTTCTTTTTCACCAGTATATCTCAAAGCCCTTTAAAACTCACAACTAAATGGAAATAATCTCTTTTACACTCTAGAAAACAAAGCTAGAACTCATGGACAGATCCCTTTCTTCCAAGAACCAATGTGCTGTCACTGCAGCTACACTGTCTCTCAGTGTTTGGTTTTGTCACAGGCAATCACAGAACACGAGGTAGGACCATGCTTTAAATCTTTCTCATATGGCTGCATGTGTTTATTCATTTGCTTCATAGTGTTCATTTCAAGCTACAGAAGCCAGAGGCACTGGGATGTTTTACAGTACATCCCTGTTTGGCTGACAGGGTTCTTGATCCAGCACTTTTGATACATTTTTAATTGAATTTGGCACTGTTGTGGTAATGCCTCAGGTTTGTAAATTTTTAGTCTATCAACTGTGTCCTACTTGGGTTCTTTTATTGACTTCAACATCTGAGTTTTGAAGTTTTCTTTTTTTTTTTTTTTTTTTTTTTTTTTTTTTTTAGTGTTTTAGGACAAGAACAAATCATTTTATGAGGCAAAAACCATATGGATTTATTTTAGCAAGACTTGGGTCAGAAGGAAAGCTGGACAGAGAATAACTTAATGAAGTTCTGCAAAGGCAAGGGCAGGTCCTGCACCTTGGGAGGAAAAACCCTATGCACCAGCACAGGCTGGGGGTGACCTGCTGGAAAGCAGCTCTGTGGAGAAGGTCCTGGGGGTATTTTGGTGGACAGGCTGTCCATGAGCCAGCAGGGTGCCCTAAGGGCCAGGAAGGTCAATGGCATCCTGGGGTGCATTTGTAAAAGTGAGGCCTAGGGAGGTGATGCTGGTTCTACACTCTGTATTGGTGTGTCACATCTGGACAGCTGTGTCCAGGCCCGGGATCCCTAGCTCAACAAAGACAAGGAGTTATTAGAGTGTGTCTTACAGAGAGCTACAAGATGGTGAAGGATATGCAGCACCTCTCTGCAAGGAAAGGCTGAGGAGCCCCAAGAAGTGATGGCTGACAGGGAACCTCCTGAGTGTGTGCAAGTATCCGAATGGGGTTGTCTAAAGGATGGGGCCAGACTCCAGGAAAAGAGGCATTGGGAACAAAATCAAACAGAAAATCTTATCTGAGTGTAAAGAACTTCTTTACTGTGCGGGTGATAGAGTATCAAAACAGGCTGTCCAGAGAGGTTGTGGAGCTTTCTCTGGAGATATTCAAAACCCACCTGGATGTGATCCTGTGGAACCAGTTCTAAGTCAGCCTGCCTCATGATTGGATAAACTGATCTCCAGAAGTTCTTTTCAGCCTTAACCATTCTGTGATTCTATGAATACCGAAACAAATACTGAAATCTTTTACAAAGTTAAATCTGAACTGAAGATTTCTGGATTCAGCCCAAATGACGCAGAAGCAGAAGAGCAGAAAGCTTTGTGAAGAAATCTGTCTGTGTTTTTCTGAAGCATATGGAGAAAAATAAGGCTCCTGCCTCAGAAAATTCCTAACAGAGAGTTTAAAGCATTGGGTAACAGGCCGATTGATTGCACAGGAGAAAAGGACTGTTTCCCTGTTTTATGCATGCCATCCAAGAACATAGGTATTAAAATACCTTAACATTTCTACGTGGGTGAGGAATAAATAGTGAGCAACTATAATTAATAACTATTAAAGCTGTTTGACTGATCATATCTTCTGGCTTGCAAAATCTTTTATGTGCAGGTGTGTGCATTAATGAAATCCATTAAATTCATATATTTCAACAGATAGTAATTTACGATCTTTTATAAGATCTGTCATGAAACACAGTCAGAGATATAGGATTGTCTCAGTGCATTACATAGCAAATTGTACTCCCCTTTCCTCTGAAATGACTTGACTTTAGAGACTAAATATGAATGTCAATGCGTTGGACAGCCACATTCGGTATACTTTTTGCTCTACCATTGCCTGGGAATGTGTGGAATAAACCTTTTATCACCAGCAAAGCTGACAAAAGTGAACAATATTCAAAGTGGCTGGGGGAAAAAAATGTGTGGGAGTTCTATCTATTTCACTTCATACATAAAAAGACAAAGAGATTGAGTGTGTAGCCCTCATTTATGAATTGTAATGGCTCTCCTATGGGTTGCTAACTATTCTTTTTGACTTTTATTTGTTATTTTGTTTTTTTCCTCTTGGTACTTTCGTAGAACCTAAGAAGATGAAGACACAAGCCATTGTTTTAGCACTCCACATCAAATTCAGAGAACTCTTCAGCCCTGGATAGGTATAAAAATCACTCATTAATGTCAATAATAAAGGTTATATTTTTGTCCTGAAAAAACGCAAACTGTCAGTGTGTGAAGTAAAAAAGGGAAATAAGGACTAATTAGAACAGAAAATATAAAGGAAAAAAAAAAGTCTTATGCCTGGACTTTAATGAGTTAGTGGAGGATTATAGGTAAACTATGTCAGCTCTTAAAATACTACTGACAAACCTCTAAGGGAGGCTTTTGTCCTGCTTGTCTATTTAACAGCACATTGAGATTATCATAATTAAGTATAGACAGTCAACACATTAAATGGATTAGTATCTGCTGTATATACAATCTTCCTATAGTTATCTAATTATACATTTATTAAGGAAGAGCTATAATGCTATCACATAAAACTTGAACTTTCACCTTTATTTTAATGAATGAATTCACAGTCTAGAAAACTCTGCCATACTTCAGTTGCTAAATATGACAGGTCATTAGCCTCTGAAAATCCCAACTCACTGGAGTTTGTATCCATCATCATAAATGTAGACCATCGAGCTAAAGCCCGGAAGAAAACAGAAAACTTCTTGGTCCTGCTGATTTCTAAACACCTGGGATCCATTTTGTCTGTAGGATGTTTGTCTACAGTTTAATGCCACAAAATCACTGGTAGTAGGTGACCTTTTTATTTTGCTTTTGAAGGAAAATGAAGGGATAGATATGATTGAACAGAAGGGGAAATGGCATTGAAGTGGATTGGAGTAATTTGATGGAAGGGACAGAGGAGTAAGACAGAACAGCTCAAAAATATGGACACAAAAGTAGTGTATGAGAAGGTAAAATTGTTGTCTTTCTACTTTATAGATTGGTACGGAGGACAGAAAGGGGAAAAGGAGAAAAGCAAGAAAGAGCTATGTAAGATGTATAAAATTTGATACGTTTCAGAGCAAAGTAAACAAAATGATCAAGGAGTTGTAGGCAATGAGTCATGAGGAAAGATGAAAAGGAATAGATCTGCATTGCTTGGCTAAAGCTGACTAACAGGGAAACTTTCTTCGAGAATACAGAAATGGGTTCTTTAATTTATATGTCTAGATTTCTAAGGACATACAATGAAAGGGAACTTCTGAGATGCTTTCAAGGTAAGTTGCAAAAACAAACATTTATTTGAAATGACCACCCTAACTTAGAGAAGCATGGTGTTATGCAACAAGGAGTTATGGGATAGGAAGAATATCTCAAAACAGAGTACAGCAGGACTGTGAAAAAAAATCTAAGGGCATGAAAGCTCCTGGCTTGACTAGCAAAAGTGAAGTTTTCCATAGTGTTAGTTATGATTCAGAAGATCCAGATCATTATCCTGAGGTGGAGGACATTAATCAAATAAGTTTTGTGCAACTAAAGCGCATTAAGATTTCACTTAATTTTTTTTTTTTTTTTAGCACAGATAATGTGAAAAAAGGGCAAGCCAGAATAGCATGACCTTTTGGGCACAATACATTTCATCAGTATTGCTGTAGCTCTTATATGTGTGTGTTTTTATGCCCATATATGCACATGTATAAATAACATTATCAAGGAGCTGAGGTGAGGTCTGGGATTCAAGAAATTGCCCTTCATCCACCGTTTCTGCTGCAAGGTCAGCTGTTGCTACAGCTAAAACAAAGAAAAAGTTTGAAAATTTCTTTCAAACAAAAAAAACACAAGATGGGTAATTGTGCAGGTCACTGATTGCTCTCCCTTTGAGATTCACAAGTCCATATTTGGGGGAAAACATTTATTGTTGTGCCTGATTGAGGTAAGTGACAGAAGGAAACCAAGAGTAAAGTCTGTGAGAGAGAAGCCCTGATTTTCCCAGTTTCCGTCCTTTCACTTCCTTCTATACCACAAGTGCCTATGATTTTGAGAGATGCTTTAAGTAAGAGACTCAGTCTTTGGGGTTAATAATGAGGAGTGGGGAAGAGTGGTAACTGTGAAAATAAGAGTGAAGGGCAGTTGTAACTTTGGACTGACGTTGAGGGCTGCCTTAAAAGAAGCTTGATAAGGTCAAACTAATAAACTTGAGAGTTGCTCAAGGGGAAACCAAATTCTGGAGCTGTGAGACACTTTGACAGATAATTAGCATAAAACAGGGTGAGCACCCCACCACAGAGAAAGGGAAACCATAATCACAAATAGAACTAGATAAGTCAAAATGGTAGACCAGATATTTTCCTTGACCTGTCAGGGACACCCACAAGAATTAACAAGGACAAGATTAAGTCCATAATTCTTAAATGATGGGAGATTCACTCAAGGCTGTATGAGTCAATGATAACAAAATGCATAAATCTGGTAATAGCTGATGCATTTTGGCTTCTTTGTAAGGACTGTGGGGCATTGCTAAGTGACACGTTATGCATCTGAAACCTGTCTGTTTCTGTGGTACAGTGTGGGTTTCCTTATCTGGTCATAGGGGTTTCTGGCAGTTTCACTAACTTTATGTGGACCTGTCCACTACATGATTGATATGTTAATTTCATACAAGCTGACATTCAACAGCATTCAACATAAAATCATAGAATGTTTTGAGTCATTAGGGACATTAAAGATCATTTGGCTCAAACCCTTTTCTATGGGCGGGGACACTTTCCACTGTCCCAGGTTACTCCAAGGCCAATCCAACATGGCCTTGATCACTTTCAGGGATGGAGCAGCCAGAGCTTCTCTGAGCAACCTGTGCCAGAGGCTCACCACCCTCACATGGAAGAATTAAGAATAAAGAATTTCTTCCCAATACCTAATCAAAACCTCCTCTCTTTTCCATAGATCTAAATCTACCCTCATTCTTTTTCAACATCTGTTAATGACTTACTGCTTTTATTCAAATGGGGTTTTTTTTGCAGTGTCCTTTCCAGACTATGAATTCATAGTCAGTCAGAATTTTCATTCAGAAAGAAAGCTTTCTTTCTTTCTTTCTTTCTTTCTTTCTTTCTTTCTTTCTTTCTTTCTTTCTTTCTTTCTTTCTTTCTCTCTTTCTCTCTTTCTCTCTTTCTCTCTTTCTTTCTCCCTTTCTTTCTCCCTTTCTTTCTCTCTTTCTCTCTTTCTCTCTTTCTCTCTTTCTTTCTCCCTTTCTTTCTCCCTTTCTTTCTCTCTTTCTCCAGATGTAATTCTCATCTTTCAGACCTTACATCTTTAACTCCTCTGCACTCTTCAAGGTCCTTATTCTTGGATTTTAATTTGTCTCTATTTAGTCTGCTAAATCTGCAGAAATGGTTACTTAGAAGACATAAGATAAAATGCAAGGAGCAGATATTGTCATTTTCACGCCCTCTTTCCAGTCTACTTTGCTTTGCAGATGACATGTAACATAAAAATTTTAGTTTTCCAAATCCTTTAATTAATGCACAGGTATTCAGTGATGCTTATGACATAAAATTTTGCATATGGAGTCACCTGTAGCACATATGTGGTCTAAATTTGCCTCCATCAGAATTTGTTTTGTAAATTAAAGGCTATTCAAACCCTGAATGAGATACAGAGGAACTCCTTCTTCACCTAACCTGTAAAAAGTTTCATGTATCTTTGTCTTAAGACATTGATAATAATGAGTGTCCTTGTCTGAATCAGGACACCAACATTGCTGTTTCTGAAATAAGTATCACCTTCACAAAGAAATCTCACCTCACTCTGAAAACCTGACAATAGATAACAGTGATCCTTTCCCTTCCCACCCACCTTTCCACAATGATATTTTAATTATGCTACTGCTAGATCATGGACAATCAGGGCTTAACTCATACAAGGAATCTTTTTATATTAGTCCTTCTGTGATTTTTTTGGGGAGAGATGGTTTTGTTTTGGGTGTTTTTGTCCGGTTAGTTTGTTCAGCAGGAACTAGAAACCTAATTTTTTCCTGTATTCTTTTCCAGGCTTTTGAATTTCACTTCTTTTGTAATCATCCCTAAATATATTGGTACATTTCAGAAGAACACTCAGCTTTTGGTAACTTATGAAACCATTCAAAACAAGGTCATAGTAGAGAGGTTTTGAAGAGGCTGTGTTTTATTCACCAGCATCCTTGAAGCCCACACACTAGTTCAGAGTTTCTTTGCAGAAATTCGAGTGACTGTGGCATACTTCATCTATCTTAGGATCCATCTATCTATATACCAAAACTTCATCTATCTTATGATCCATCCCAAATGCATTAGCTCTGATGGGAGTACAATGACCAAATCTGTACTTTACATAACTTCCCTGGCACGTGCTGCACCTTTCAACAACCTGCACATCAAGATTTTCCTGAGATGGAGGTGGTCATGTTTTTTTCTTTTTCTTGGAGCTATCAACTTGAGACCTCTTTGCCCATCATCCTGTGCAAATCAGAAGTAAAATGTTGTCATTTTGACCAGGTTGCATTCGCTAATGCAAATGACAACCTCAGAGGTAAGTAAATGACAAAAGAGGCACTCATTCCGAATATGCTCATTGCTGTGATTACATTTCTGCTAAGCATATAGAATCATGGAATCATTGAGGTAGGAAAAGAGCTCTAAGATCAAGTCCAACCATTAACCCAGCATCATGAATTTACCATTTAGCAGTATTCTCAAGTGCTGTATTTGCCTGTTTTTTTTGAACACTTTTGGGGATGACGATTCCAATACATCCATGGGTAGCTTCTTACAGAGCCTGCCCACCCTCTCAGTGATAAAAATATTCCTTATAATCCAACCTGAACCTACTGTGGCACAGCTTGAGGTTCAGTCCTCTTGTCCTGTCCCTGTTCCCTGGGAGCAGAGCCCAACCCCCCGGCTGTCCCCTCCTGTCAGAGAGATGTGCAGAGCCACAAGGTCCCCCCTGAGCCTCCTTTCCTCCAGGCTGAGCCCCTTTCCAGCTCCCTCAGCCACTCTTCATCAGACTGGTGTTCCAGAGCCTCCCCCTGCTCCACTACCCTTCTCTGACATGCACCAGCACCTCTCTATCTTTCTTGTTGTGAGGGGCCAAAAATTGAAGACCATACTCACGGTGAAGCCTTACCAGTGCCACAAACGTCCTACAAACACTTCTGTGTCACAGAAAATTTTGGAAGGCAAGGGAGTATATAGAAGAAGGTGTATTTTTTTTAATTATTTCTACCTTTAAATGCAAAGTGTTGTTTAAGATTTTTGCTCTAGCAGGAATTTCCTGTGTGCAAGCCAGAAACAATATTTGTAATACTTCTGTTTATCTGCGCGTCTCCCAGCAGACCTGTTTGTAAGTCTGCTTCTGTGCACATATCTTTGTGTATATCAGTCTGTTTCTCTTCCTGCTGCCTCTTTCTCTTTCTTTTGTTATGTATGTGCTGTCTCCTTCCCAAATCCCTTATGCTTATTTTCCAGACGCATTTATTTATGTTCCCTCGCTAATTGAAAATCTCATATTTGAAGTTATTATTCTGATTGATGTCTGTCATTTTGATCAAGCAGTTGCTCACAGATGCTTTGTTAGAACAATTTTGCTTGTTAGTTTATCACCATCCATCTCCCTGCTGACCTTCTGTGATGTTAGGTAGCAAAACCATTAAATATCTCCTGCAAACAGAGAGGCAATTGGCCACCATCTCACAGGTGCATGGCTGTAGCTACAGCAGCAAAGCCCTGGACATTCAGCTGTGTAGGCAGGTTCCATCTCTGGCTGTAATGAGGACTTTCAAGACACTGGAACAGGGGAAATTGCTTGTCATAATGTAGTAATGTAATCGTTCCTCCTTGCAGTTACATGCTTTGGACATCTAAGTAGGGAGGGTGGTTTTGAATTCTATCATGGTTTTGCATTCCATCATGGTTTTTCTCAATAGCTGGAAGTTCAACTCTTCAATCCAACACAAACTGTTATGGTTTATGAGAAAATAAATTTATTAACAACAGAAGGAGAAATGAAAACCACCTAGAATTAAGTCCACTAAAATCCTCCGATTCTCATTTTTAAAGTTCAGATTTTCAAAGCTGCTGCACTGCAAACTCATGAGTATTTCTGACAGAGAAGTTCCCTTGGTATCTAAAGTTCTGCTCTGAGCATGCCAAGAACTCTGGTCTTGACAGAGTGAGATATCTATTTTATGTTTAAATCCTCCTGAGATTCACAAAACATGCATGTCTCTGCCTGTCTTGTGTGAAGGATTTGCTCCCAGAGTTATACATTGATATGTATTAAGAATTTATTGGAGCAGGGACCAGAACCCATGTGTTCATCTCCCACATGACTACCCAACCCAATAGACAAAAGAATCTTGCTTATTCATTCTTTCTGTCTGGCCTGATGAATATTTCATTTTATCTTGCAAAGTGGAATAACTTCAAGAAAGAGACTCTAAGGATATGTACCCAAGAATACCCAATAACACAATAGTCAGATTTATCTCCCAGGAAAGAAGGCACATGAATTAAAGGCCTTGAGCCAAAGAGGTAAAACCATCCTTCTCCTTCATAAAACTGCTGTATTGTAAAAGAAAACATTACTTCCCACCACATAGTGCTTGCAGGTCTAGGATAGGTTACCTAACCTACGGATAGGTTTCAAGAACACTCTGAGACTCTACAAGGAATATGTGGGCTGAGTATTTTATGGGAATGTTTTTTTAAAGCCATGAAGGTCATTCATACAGCAACCATCAGTATTTTGTACAAAATGGCCCTTAGAATGAAATGGTTAAGATCATGAAGGGGTGATAGAAGACAGATCTTTTTCTTCTTGCATTTAAAGCCCAGTCTTCTGAGGGAACTTTTCCCCCTCAAAGAAATCCACAGAACTGGTGTTTGGGCTTACTTGTATTTAACAAGATTGGCTTGGATCCTTGCATCAAGAAGGAAGTAAATTGGAGTCTCCCAGTCTTTTGGTCTACTTAGAACTTCCCTGCAGGCCATGCATCTGCTTCACTCACCTTTCATAGTTTTAGGAGTGAGCTGTGGCTCTAAATCCTGAGTGAAGGGTAGAAGTCCCCTGTAACCCTAAGGAAAGTCTCTTAGGATTTCAGAAATACAAGTCCCCTCTTCCTCTTTCTTTCAAGTGGTCACTTTTGGTCAGAAATATGTGTATTAACTTTTGAGTAGTTCTCTTCATCTTACTGCTGCCATGGATCTGCTTATGCAAGTTTATTTTGTTTACAATCCCAAAGGAAACCCTGAGAGATTAAAAAGAAAAAAAAAAATGGAGAAAGGCTAAGAGAAATAGCAAATGGGAGCACAGTGGAAAAAGTGAAGACATTAGGAATGAAAGATTCTTCTGGGAACACTGTTCATAATACTTCACTGGTTTATAACATTTAGTTGAATAATAATAAAGACACCAGACGTAATTTACCTGTAGTAAAAATTTTAAGGTTTTTACTTTAACTATACACTACAGGGTAGAAACACATCTCTTAGTTTGTGTGGTTTTTTATGTTTTCTTGAAAACCAAAGCTTCCTGGAAATGATGTGAGAGAAACACTCCTTGTGTGGGATTTTGTACTTCTCATCTGCATCCCACTTAGTAACATGTAAAGAGATGTTCAGCTGTATATGGGATGTAGAATCCATGCATCCACTGTTGATACAAGAAGAAACAAGACTGTGCACATAGTCAGCAGGTATAGGTAAGTAGAAAGCACAAATATCTCCTTTCTCAAATCATGACTCCAGAGGCTCAGAGTTTTCTCTTGCAAAAATGGTGTAGCACAGTAGTCTTTGCACTCATCCTCTTTGTTTCATCCAGAAATTCATCTCTGTTATTGTAACAGTAAGATCAGCTTGGCTTTTAAGTTCATGCAGACTGGTCTTTAATCATCTTGACTCATGTTTTTGAATATAGACTTTTTCTTTAAAAAAACAAAAAGGTGGGGCAGATCTCAAACAGGTAAGACAAGTATATGTAATTTATGATATTACTGTTTGGTTGGTTGTATTCTGTTTGGTGTTTGATTTGGTTTTATATTGGTCAAGTTAAAATCTGAGGCATATTTCAAGACATTGAAATATGACATGCCTACTTTTTTTGTGATATATACTTTTAATTCAGAATGGGGTCTTTGATTTCATATGAGATATTTTATAATTGTGTATTGTTAAAGACATCAGAGCTATGCTAAGGTATTTCAATGTGGTTACACTGGAGATAAGTTTTAGTGGTAGTAACTTCAATATCCAATAACCATGTAGCTTTCACAATCAGGGGAGAAGAACTTTATGGCCTTAAAAACCTTGAAAGATTAAATTCCAGGTTGGATTTACCCCTTGTACACAATGAACTTGACTTGCCTTTAGAAAGTATATCTTTGACATTGAAAACAGAAAACTTGTAAAATGGCAATCAGACAATCCTAGTGGCAAAATAAATCTGTAGTATTTTTCTTTCACAACATTGTATTTGTAATTGCAACATGATTTATCCTGTCCAAACCTATGACTAATGAGACGCAAATAATATGCTATCCATAAATTAGTGTGAAATCAAATCAGTATTGATAATATTTGCAGTTGTTTTTAACTGGAAACCAACACTTTAAGTGATTAACTCCAAATTTTCTTCTTCCTTCTTTTTATTGTTTTTCATGGTAGTTACAGACAGAGCTTTTAAGCTAGTCAGGGGAAAGTATATTATTTCCATCCCCCTTTTAAATACTCTATAAAGAACTCTATCATTCATAATAGCTTTGTTTACTGCGTAGTACAGCATGTTCTAATTATCACCTCTGCCTCACTAACCATACGGTTTATATTCTCATACTCATCAGTTATTTTTATGCCCCCTGCAGAAATGAAGAGAACATTAATAAGAATAATTTTTTCAGGATATCATTTTGGGTAAAATTATGAGAAATAATGTACTAAAGCACAGAGAGACTCAGCCTTGTTTTAAAGTCTCACAGGAATAATTGAATAATTTGTTCTTTCTTTCTTTCTTTCTTTTCTTTCTTTCTTTCTTTCTTTCTTTCTTTCTTTCTTTCTTTCTTTCTTTCTTTCTTTCTTTCTTTCTTTCTTTCTTTCTTTCTTTCTTTCCTTCCTTCCTTCCTTCCTTCCTTCCTTCCTTCCTTCCTTCCTTCCTTCCT
>VZRH01002553.1:109189-121188 GCA_013397555.1 Urocynchramus pylzowi
TTTTTTTTTTTTTTTTTTTCCCAAATAATATTTTAATTCAGAGGTAACTGTGAATAGTTTTCAGATGAGATTCAGGTTAGAAAGTGTCTCTGCTCCTGATATAGTACCGGAATATTTGATAATACAAAATCAATATTGAGCATGGTACAGTAAAAATAAAAAAACAGCCCAGACCCTGTAAATTATGAATATTTGCTTGCCTGGCACAGGGAAATTCTGGCACATCCTTGTGTCATCAGGCCACAGATCCAAAGGACCTGGCTGCAGAACCACATTAGCATCTTGTTGTCACTACTAGCCTTGGGTTATCTATCAGGCTTGTCAGTTGTGCTTAATTCAGCTTGAGGTTAGAAATCAGCCCCCAGAAATGACTGTGAACATCAGTGAACTTTGTTCAGAAAGTTGTCTGCCAGTGTTAAAAGAGTAACCACTGACTCAACTGCAGTTTGCTGTGCCAGACCTTTCCCTGGAATATCAAAGGAATGCTCTGGGTTCCTTGCTCTAATCACAAGCTTATGAAATTTAGAGAATGTTTCTGAAATCGCTTCTCTGTGTACTGAATGTCACTACTTCACCGCAGAGGTCCCTGATTTATACATTGATGAAATTTATTATTGTTGTTGTTGTTATTATAGTGACCTTGTATGAATTTTTGATCCATCATATTGAAAGCCAGATTGGAAAATGCAATGACAAGCACCCTCTACTGCATAAAAAGTCAAATGTGTTCTTGAAAAGTACAATGTACATAGAACGAGTCTACGGAATTGATCAGCCCTTTTTGTTGGTATTTGTCATCTAGCAGGTTCAGCCCCTAAAAGGAATTTGTTTGGCCTCTAAAACTGGAATTAAGAAGAGCTTGACTTAAAAGCTAAAAAAAGCTGTGTATCTGTATTATTACTTTATTGGAAATAGTTACAATTCTTGCTTGAATAGCGTATCCACTTTTCATGGCCAACTTTAAACAACGTGCAAAAGCAAGATAGATTTCAGAGAAAAGCTTTACAGATGACAAATGGATTAAATATGCCTCGTCATGAGACTTTCAAGGTACCTGATCTATTTGACTTATAAATGGGGAAGACACAACCATAGGTTATAAATAAGTTTCTTATAAATGTAAGAGAAAGAATTTGAATAAAAGAGTTTAGCAGACAAAATAAAAATAAGATTGAGTGTGTGTAAGTTGAAGCTGGAGAAATTTGAACTATAAATAAAACTAAGATTTAACAGCAAATGTAATGAACAATTTGTGGGAATGACATGTCAAGGGTTATGTTGGATTTTTCATCACGAGAAATGTTTAAATCAAGGAGTTACCTCAACACTGGAAGAGGTTGTCAAGAGAAGCCATAGAATCTCCATCTTCAGAGATATTCAAAATGTGACTGGATATGACCCTGAACAATCTTATCCAACTCTGAAGTTGTCTCTAACTTGAAAGTTTGTCCTTGTTTTGAGTCAAAGGTGTCCTCCATCAGAGGAAATGTCTGTTGTTTGAAACTTCTTAAAAGTTTTGTCTTGCTCTCCCTCTTCATATGTCAAAGGACTTGTGGGTTGACACAGGAATTATGACCTTCAGAAAAAACAGTGACTGAGAAGGAAAAACCAAATCCTGTCTTTTATGATACCTCTACCTAGGTGGCTTTTTCTTCTTTTCCTTCCTTCATTGCTTTTCCACCTGAACAGCTCTGACTCACTTGTACTGTCATTTGCTTTCTACACAGCATAAAATTGAAATAAAAGAAGCACTAATAAATACCAAAAGAACTACTCAGCTTAGCAAATTGGCTTTACATAAGGTCAAAGAAAATGCATTTCTGAAACCCTGTCACTATTTATTCCTGAACATTAGCAAATAGCACTACAAAAGGCCTGGGCTTAAACTATTCCTTGACTAACCTGTCTGAGCAGGGCATTAAATAGGCATTTGTTCCTCTTCATATTTCTACTCCACTTAAAGACTACTGCTGCAAATTCTTGTCCAGGTCTTCAGCCTTCTGTATATACTAACCAGTTTTCTGGGATGAAAATTCCCCTGTTGCTTCTCTCAGACCTGAGTGGTTAAACAGTAAATTGAGGCTCTATCTCATGTTGAATACATGCTGGGAAGTCACGGCACTTACCTCTGTAACACTCG
Organism: Urocynchramus pylzowi; assembly: GCA_013397555.1. NCBI lineage: Eukaryota > Metazoa > Chordata > Aves > Passeriformes > Fringillidae > Urocynchramus > Urocynchramus pylzowi. The sequence continues at coordinate 111,330 of VZRH01002553.1, forward strand.
GTTCAGTGACTGGCATCTTCTTTGGAATTTCCTCCTTCCAGGTAAGTCCTCAGAAACTGAGGACAAAGAGTTAATCTTGAAACATTGCTGGCTGGCCAAAGTTTGTGTACAAGATTTTCGTAAAACTCAAGAAGTGAAATTACAGGCTTGAAATTGCAGTTCCAGTGGAACCATCAGCAGGGTATAGTATTTTTCTCCCATCCTGTGACTAAGCATATGACCTTTTTTTTTTNTTGCTAAAAAAGAGTATTTTTTTTTTTTTTTTTTTTTTTTTTTTTTGTCTTTGTGTGCTGGAAGCACACAGGACTGCTTGACAGTGTGCATTTTTGAGCAGCTGAGGCAGAATGGAAGTAAAGCACTTGAAACGGTCCACTGGTTCCTGGCTGACAGCTCAGGTTTACTGTAGAGGCCCATTGTCTTAAAAGTGTTACAGAGAAATTTTGGAAAGCTTTGTTCTCTACAGGCATCTCCCAGTGTAACAGAACTGTAAAGAATTTGAGCTTTAGAGAAGTAACCACTTATGTTTCTTTTACTAATGATCTCTTTTGTGCTGTTCCATACTTTTCAAAAGTCTTGGGTGAGATGAATTAGCTGTCTCAGTACTGAACAGTTGAAATATATTAAATATTTCTACATTAAGAAAAAATATTTTGTTTTATTAGGACAAAAAATATGTTGGGAAAATGCTGTTTTAAAAAATAAAAACTGCACATTTTTATAGTTGTGTTTAAAACTCAGTTTTGTTTAGTTTCTGAAGATAACCCTTTCATTCAAGCAAAGCTATTGGGTTTGCATCAGTAATTGATTTGAGGAAAACCTATGATGGTGTTCTGCATGAGGTCAGACTCAAAGATCAGAATGGTGGTCTCTGGTCATTAGATCTATGAATCTATGAGAAACCTAAAGAGAAGCCTGTTTTACATTCAGAGACCCTCTTGAACATCACATCAATGAATTATCTAAAAATAAATATTCAAAAGGGGGGACAAAATGTAATTTTTCTATAAAGAGAGATCTTTGTTTTTTAAAGTGAGTTAAAGGCTATAGAAGGGACAACAGTGATCATTTGCAGCAAATTTCTGAGGTTTCTGTGGTTTTTTTAAATAAAAATAAAAATCTTGCAAATATATCTAGGTCTTCATCACCCTTATTTTCTCTTTCTCATTCTCTCTTTCTCTTGTCAGATATAACTAGCTAACTTGATCCTCACAGACTTTTCCCAGTAAAAAATTTCTAAAAATCAAGAAGCCTGCATGAAATATTCTGATTTCTGAAGTACAGTCAAACACTGTACTTCGGTGAAAATATACTTAAAGCTTCTGTTTTCATCTCTTCCACCGCTCTGAATATCACAGTATAATCTTAATAATTCCTCATTTTAAGCCATTATTTCCTATCACCCTTCTCCCAGTCTTTACTTTCAAAACTCAGGTTGCAAAATGTCTTTCTGCCCTTATTATTTTCTGGGACTCCCCCCAAACTGCCAAGTTTGTTCTTGCCTGACATACACAAAATAAGGGTTTTTTTTTTCTTTTTCAGTAAGGGGGGAGACAAACGTGAACTTTGCATTTCATATAGGGAGCAATTCCCACACTCATTTGAGAGCACCTCTGCTGTCCTAGATCCACATCCAGTGAGTTGGCTATGCCTTCCATGGATCTGGGTTATATCCTTATATTATCCAATATCTGGCTTATATCCCAAGATGTTTTCACATGCTCGTGCCTGTATGAGGTTTGTGTGCCAGGGTTTAAGGAGTGGTGTGGGACTAGAGGGGAGAATTATGTGAGGAGCTACAAGAAACTTCCCCCATGTCTGATGGAGCCAATGCCAGTCAGCTCCAAGATGGACCAGACATTGGCCTAGGCCAAGCCCATCATCATGCCCTGGTGAAGCACCTCTGGGTGAAAAAAAAGCAGGAAAAAAATTTGTAAGGCAGCCATGGCCCTGCAGCCCATGGAGATCCACAGGAGAAGAGAGATTCAGTTCCAGCCTATGGAGGACCCCATGCTGGAGCAGGGGGATCCAAAATAGAGGCTACAAACCTGTGGGAAGCCTGTGCAGAACAGGACAAAATGTTTCATGAAAATAAATAAACAGCTGTCATTTTTCTGCAGATACCACTTATGCATCAAGCACATATATTTTTCTTTTTCGTCCTCCCTTCCCAGGTATGTCTAGGCAAACCATTTCAGTGATTCAGTTTCCAAGGTCCTTTAGGCATATAAAGACATTCCTAAAACTCAGGAGACACTGCATTATGGCACAGGAAAGGGAAAGTGTTTCTAGGGCAGCAAATATAGAGATAGGTATGGATGTGTGCATGTGTTTTAGAAGAAACTTTATATAGCATTGCACTTTGCTTATCTTTCAAATGAAAAAAAAAAAAAAACCTGTCTCTTTATTCTTAATATTACCTGTATTAATCTCTGCTGCTCAATACTTTGAGGGGATGGAGTGTTTACAAAGAAGAGTAATGAAGCTGGTGAAGGGTCTAGAGCACAAGTCTGATGAGGAGCAGCTGAAGGAGCTGGGGGGGTCTCAGCCTGGACAAAAAGATGCTCAGGGGGCACCTTCTTGCTCTCTGCAACTCCCTGACAGGAGGTTGCAACAACATGGGATTCAGACTCTTTTTTTCAAATAGCAAGTGATACAATGACAGAAAATAGCATCAAGTTGTACCAGGAAAGGTTTAGATTGGATTGCAGGAATAATATTTTTTCACCAAAAGGTTTATTTAATGTTGGAACAGCCTGCCCAGGAAAGGGGTGCAATCACAATCCTGGTGGTATCTGAAATGTGCCAGTGTGCTGCTTAGGGACAAAATTTGGTGGTGGGCTTGGAAGTGTTAGTTTTATGGTGGGTCTTGATGACCTTAAAGGTCTTTTCCAACATAAATGATTCTATGATTCTGTAGGAATTTCTCTTTTTTCCTGTGAGGCACACCAGGAAAGAAAATGTATCTTTACATTCTAAAAATGTAAAGATACATTTTTAGAATGTATCTAAAAACATGAAGAAATTCTTATATGTGAACCAGACACTTAATAATAGCATGTACATAATTGAATTCATTGGCCTAAACAAGCTAAGGAACCAAGTGACCTGAGGTCCCTCCTATATTGCAAGGTTATGTGATTCAATAGTTTTTTTATATAGAAGCTACTGATGAGATTTGCATAATTTAGATAAAATTCTTTAACACTCCTGGATTCCTCCCCATTTGCCCTAGAGGAAGAATAAACAGTTGAAATATTTAAAGTTATCTTACAATACAAGATTTTTGTTGTACAAACATCTACAAACCATGTTTAGGTGATTGATTCTTTAATAGCTCTGTATGTAAACACATGTTCAAGTTAGCTTGGCTTGTTTTATTAAATGAGTCACAGTAAATCACCATTTACTCCTTCACATCTTGCACCAAAAACAAGGTTTACATGTTAACATAGGCCTGAGGATTAAGGTTTAAACTGGTGTTCTTTACTTCTTCAGCAATGTGTTTGTTTCACTAATGGTCAGTTAGTGCAGCAGCATGCTGTAACAAATGAAACCTCAGTGGCACAATTCAGATGGATATGGTCACGATTTAACCCCAGCTGACAACTCAATGCCACGCAGCCACTCTCACTCCCCCTGAGATGGGCTTGGGACAGAGAATGGGAAAAGTGAAAGTGAGGAATCTTGTGGGTTGAAATGAAGACAGTTTAACAGGTAGAACAAAAAGCAGCACACACAAGCAAAGCAAAACAAGGAATTCATCCACTACTTCCCATGGGTGGGCAGGTGCTCAGCCATGAAATGAATAGGCAGGAAATGAACTCTATCTCAGCCAGACCCAGCACAGATATGCATATTTGTTTTAACTATGGTTCAGAGAAGGGTTATTTTGAACTCTCCAGGAGTCAAAAAGTATGAAGTGAAAATGTTTTTCAGTTCTTTTTTAATAAACTCATTTTATTTTTCTGGCATCTGTCCCTCCTTTATTATGGGGACATGACAAACCAGTAAGTTTACTTTTAGAGGTTCGGTTCGCTATTTTTTCTCTGGTTTTCTATTTTAATCAAAACCTAAATATGGTAAGATGAAATTGTGTTTATTTTGTTTCTGGACACAAAGTAATTTCTATTTTATCTTATGTTCATGGGGAAGCCAAGTGTGCACTGACTTCTCCAGACAACAATGTTTTCATAATGGCAGAAGGGATGCTATTTTTACCACATATGTGGCATATGGTGAAGCCTACCAGAAATCTCAAGTGCAAGCTTCTCAAAAGACCACAACCCACAAACAGTGGATTCATTTGAACTAAATAATAAATAAATATGTATCTGGATTTTCATTTCTAACACTGAAAGAAATATCATCAGGAGAAAATATTTTAGGTTTTGGTTGATCCATGCACTTCTTAAGTGATGTTGAACAAGACTGATTCTTGATATGGAGCCTATTGAATTCAGTGAAAGCTCCAGCTTGAATTTAATAGCCAGATAATTTCATTATGGCTGAGCAAAAAATGGTCACCAAAAAAAAAATGGGAGTGTTGGAAGTGAGAAAATAGATCAGAGGCTCAGCTGAGTTCACCAGTATGCCAAACACTGAGCATTAACTCTTTAAAGATTTTTCTCTACTCAGTCTGTTTCGGATATTCTGCTTGGAGTACATTTTTTATACACAGCAACCTAAAAGCTGTATAACAAAAACAAACATTCAGGAAAAATGGAGCATCAGGATGAAATAATTCTCTGTAGTTTAACAGAAAAGAGATCTGCTTCTCAGGACCATATATGCCAGGAAATTCTCTAATAAGAACATGTAATCTGTCAGCAGTGCATTGAGAAAGGTTTATGCTAATAATTTTGATACAAGATTTTTTTTCAGAACTGACACAAATGGTGAGAAGTGGGAATCTTCACAAGTTTGTATGCAGAGCTGTTCACACTTAGTGTAATTCTGCTCATATCCAGAGATGGAGTCTTGGTCATTAATCAATTTCGTTAATTCTTAAGAAATTTAAACATCTCTAAGTAGTGGTTGTGAGGGTTTATATATGTGGCACCATGTTCAGCAGCTAGACACAGATATATTTCCCAGATAAAGTCTCTAATCTCTCTGTCATTTTCCTTGCTCAGTGAGTTTGGTCTCATTTTGTGGATGCTCCACAGCAGGGAATAACTTTGGGTGTTCTGTATTTGCATGGAGCCTAGAAAAGGGCAGTCACAGTCCAAAGCATACCCTCTAAGGGACTGTTACACAAACATGTAAAGAATAATGACAATAATAAAAATGTCTACTAACATGTTAAATTAAGGAGAGCCACCTGCAGGTAGCTGATAATCATATTAAAGAAACTAGTGAACATCTGTAATTCTTTGTCCCCATTTTTCATTTGGTGAAAGAACTGGGTCCTAAATCCAGCCTTGGTTCATTGTGTATATTGTAATAGCAGTGTGAAGTAGGGAGCTGGGCATGGGGTCTGTGATAGCTGAGAATGTGTGACACTGGTATAGGCAGATGATGGCTGCTTTTTCTCCACTACTTCTTCCATGCAGTTTAAACAATTTCTGGGAAATGCAGAAGAAAAAGGAAATAAATTGAAAGAGAGAAAGAGAGAAAGAGAGAAAGAGAGAAAGAGAGAAAGAGAGAAAGAAAGAAAGAAAGAAAGAAAGAAAGAAAGAAAGAAAGAAAGAAAGAAAGAAAGAAAAAGAAAGAATCAGACAATTGTTGAAATGTTTGCATTTCTTATCTCACTATAAGAAGAAATACCACCAACAAAAATGCATACATACATACATAATGCAGAATAACACTCTATAAAGATAGTGCACTGTTTTATTTATTTTATTTCTGATCTCTTAAAGACTTCTAATGTTGACTCTGACATTTGGAGATCATAAATTACTTTCTAGTAAGCAACACTCCTGCTTCTCATATTCACGGTTTAAAAATAAAAAAATACATACTTCTTTTTCCCTTTTTAATGGTTAATTAGGTCACTAATCAAAAGAAATTCTTAAGAGGAAAATGAAATGTTGACATTTTGCAATTATTTTCTACTGTGAATAATACATAAACACACTACTTATGGTTAAAGTGGCTTTCAAACCCTTTTTCTGCCATTAGGGCATGAACTGACTGCAGAATCAGTGTATTTTACTTGATATATTGCCACATTATCTACTTCAGTGCTTCCATTTAGTTTGGGTCACTTACATTTCATTATACTGTACCTTGGCTGAGTGCAATAAAAAAAAAGTTTATTGCAACTGCAAGCTCCTAATTAAACATCAGCTGTAAACTGAGCTACCCATTACAGATTATATATATAAAAAGATTATATTCTTGGGAATCACTCTATCATGCAACATGATTAATATATATGTGTTCTTGTAAATAGGAGTTGATTTGCTGTATACATAATGGATACGATTAGCTTTTTGTTGAGACCCAAGATATCAAAAATAAAGGGATACATAGATTTCTCATTCAGCTATCTTGTTAAATATGATATAAGCATGTATATCCATACACAGATAATGCATGCAGAGTTGTGTTTGGCTTATTACAGTGTTCTTGGCTTCTATCACTGTGGGCACTGAGAGATTTGAACTTATAAATTCATGTCCAGGGTAAAATTAACCTCATATTTGGGAGTGAAAATTAAGTTATGTAAGTCAGTTAAAAATTTCTCTTTCCTACAAAGAGAAGGAAACTGATCTTCAGAAAACACTGTAAGCAGATTTCATAGCTTCTAGCAGAAACTTCAGATGGATCTCATGAAAGACACATTTGAAATTTACTTGTATTCAATATAGAAGAGCTAATTTTTAATTGCATCACTGAAAAAAAACACTTTGGCCTTAATTTATACAACAAATAAATATTAGAATATTCTCTTGTTTTCCAGTGGAAGAAAATCTTATTGATACAAAAAAGGAAGTCTATAAAGTTTCAATGAATGGAAGTGCATGTCCTAAGACCAAAAAATCGTAAATTAAAAAATTAAATGCCAGCAAATTTCAATTTCTGCTTCCATCTTTCTTACTATTTTTGTATTCCCACCCAATTATGTCAGTATAAACTGGTTTTGGGATCATGCCGAGAACCATTTCAGCAATTGATGTGTTTTCAGAAATATTTCTTTTGTGCTTTGTTTTTTGCAAGGTATTTATATAGATTTCTCAGAACTATGCACATTTTATCATGAAATGGAACATAGATCAACTACAGAATGCAGGCTGAAGAAAGGGTGTTGGAAGAAGCTAGACTGAAATACATGATTGATCCCATTTAATTATAGTTTTAGTTAGTGAGATTGAGTGTTGCTATCCTTGGACTTGTACATTTACAATGCAAAGAGGAATTTTTTCTTGGGACCTTTCAAATCTCAGGTGGGAAAGTATACATCCACATTAAAAATTCAAATTGTTTATATTTGTGACGTATTAATCTGGACCAACATATAAAGAGGTATAAAAATTCTGTTTTCCACATAGAAGTGCAGCCCACTGTTTTTGTAAGTAGAAGATGTAACAATGGGATTTGGGTCACACAAATGTAGAAGCCTTAAAACATGCTACCCTCTGTGTTTGTCTGTGCACCAGTGCTCAGACAAACACAAAAATCCCCATTTAAAAATTTAACATCTGAAAATCAGATATTCAGTTATGCTCATTATCAGAAAAAATTAGATAGAATAATCACCAATAAATATTCATATCATGGAAATTTGATACTAGGTATCTGGTGTTGCCATATTGTCCACAAAACTCAGGTGTATGAACACAAAAAATGGGATCTTTTAAGCACAGAATCCTGTGCTGTCCAGTTTAGCTGGATTATCTTCCTTTCTCACTTTCAGTCCCCTATCTTGAAAAAGAGATAAAAAAAATATCAAAAACATTCTTTTCCCTAAGTGCTGGAAACACATCCAAAATACATGCCAAAGAGGCCTAAACAGAAGAAAAAGTAGAACAGGTATTGTTTATATGTTTATTACCATCCTATCACTTGTTCTTTTAGACCACCATTCTGCATAATCCATACAGAGACTGTTGACATGATTTCCACACCCCACAGCTTTAATTGGTGCAAATTACATGAAGCTATTGCAGTTTCTCCAGCTGAGAATCTGGCTCTGTTATGCTGGAGGAACGAAACTTTTAAAAGAGAAATAAGGGCTAAAAGGAGAGATTGCTTCCACTAAAGTCTGTCTCAAACTAAAAGAAAGCTGTCATATCTAAAAACAAATAAACAAAAAAAAAAATCCCTAAATATGGGGATTTTGCAGGCTCTCTCTCACAAAGATGGTGTAACAAAGACAACAGCTTGACAATAGCAGCTGCTGCATAGAGCAAAAATTAGAGGACAATGTCATTTCTAATGATTTTTTTAAATGAAAGAATTAAACTGAAATAAACGAGATGTCCTAGGTTTTTGGAGTTTTTTTAAGAATCTGTCTCTCTGTCTTAGTGTTTATAAGTGGCAATGCAGGCAGACGACAGGAACATATGCCAGGAAGGCTGAAATAGACAAAGCAATAATGGAAGTGGGATTTTTTTAATTTTTTTTTTAAGTTTCATACAAGCCTATGCTTTTGTCATATTTGTATGAAACATATGAAAAAAACCCCAAAATGCATATCTGTCCATGTGTAGACATGTACATTCCCACACTCACAAAGAACACATTTTTATCTTTATATCCACACAGAGTTTCACATTTATAAATCAGTATCAATAAAGATAAATACATATTTAAATATTATATTTTTAAATTATTACATATATAGGTGGAAAAGGACTCAGTTAATTTTCGAAAGAGAGAAAACTAATAAAAGCCAGTAAAATTATGTGCCATATAGGATGAAAACCAGAAAAACAGAATTCTCTTTTGAGACATAATTCTCAGGTTTTTCTTTTTTTTTTCTCTCTTGGTAACTTAGAAGAACAATTTAGATATTTAGTTGCTTTCACAGTACTCTAAAGCCATATGTTTCTATCTGTCCTGCTGGATGTACAGAAAGGTCTCTTTTATAATGACTCAGTGCTATTCAGTGCAATTTCCTCACTTAAGGGCAGAAAATCTCCCTCAACGAAAAAAAGGTTCTTTTTTTCAATCTAATCTTTCCTTCTCTGCACTTTCAGTAACTTAAAGGTTGCCTGAAAGTTATTTATTTGAGCCCAGTAAAGAACCACCATTAGTATCCCCCTCTGTAGAAAATCCTGTTTGGATTTATTGATTTTAGATTAATTGTATATAGAATAATAGATTTATTGGATTCACTTAACTATGATATTATAGTGCTAAAATGTGATTTGTAAAAAATTGTTTTTTAAATAATCAAAGGCTTTCTACTGCATGCTTTTCATGATTGTGTTATTTCAACTTATTCAATTTAAAAAGAAACTAAAAATAAGCTGGAGTCAATGGAGTTCAATTCCCTAAATTTTCCATTACCTATGCTCATATTTTGTATTAGATGTGAATGTGGGGAGTAAAACTGTGATTAAAAAAAAAAATATATATATAAAAAAACCACTTCTTTTTTTTCATGAAGTATAAATGGTATCTAAACAACAAGGCATCCAAACTGCTTTGAAACACGCCACAAATTATGGTCAGAGAAGTTCATTACATAAAAGCACAGCAAGACTTAGTTCCAACATTAGTCGGGGTTTGTGCTTTCAAAAGATTAATTAAATGAGGGAAAATTTGGCCTTCTTGCCTATTAGTGCATCCTGAACCCTCTCAGTCATACAGGGAGAAATGCTATGCTCTTGTATTCCAGCTGCATCTAGTCACAGTTTCATGTGCAACTCCAGCCATGAACATAATCTCTTTTTTCTTTTCTTTTCTT
>VZRH01002554.1:0-127085 GCA_013397555.1 Urocynchramus pylzowi
ATATATATATATATATTCCTCTTCTATGAGAAGCTGAACTACAAACACACTTCTGCTCTGTACCTTGGCTGGGACAGACCTTTAGTTTTGTGGATGCATCCTACCTGGATTAACTATAGGTCTTTTGCCATATTGCTTTGCAAAAGTACCTTGTATCCTTCTCAGGAACCTGAAGTCAACAAAGCAATGGATAGGAAGGATTTTGGTGAATTAATTGGCTTAGCTTCTGATATTTTAGTTGACAAAATTAAACAGAGAAATCCCCAAACCCACAAAACCTAGAACAAACCCATTCCCCAAACAATAGCCTTTTCAGTCATTAACTGGGAATACCATGCACCAATAGGATTATGATGCCTGCAAATGCACCATACCAAAATAAAATTAGTTTAAAAGGCAGGCACAATATCATCATCAGGTAGCTTTCTTTTGGGTGGAAAATAACTTTAATAACTTAATTGTTGGAACTAGTATAAAAATATAAATGCTCTCCTCCCCCCAGTACAGCAGTGATTGTGTTAAAAGGAAGACCTCTGGGTCTTGAAGGCTCTTTTGGTGTTCCCACCCTATGAAAAACAAGGGCTATGGCCCACAGCTGGAAATCAGCAATGCAGAGTGTTGAAATCTCATTTAGAGGTGGGTGTATTTCAGATTAGAGAACCAAATGGGAAAATTCATTACATGGAAAGTTAATGCATCATGCTGCCTAGGAAGGATATTGAGAGGTGGCAGAGGAAAATCAATAAAAATTGAAGTGCAGGCAAAATGTGGAGTAGGAGCTCCAAAAGGCAAAGAATTTAAAGTTACTATTACCTTTCTGGGACATGCTTTTTGATCTTACTTAGAAGGAAATGACATAATGGGACTTTACTCTCTATTTTGGGTAGGGACCACTGTACAGTCTGAGGAAGAAAAGAGGGTGAGACATGATTCAAGCAGAAAATTTGGGCAGGGGTAGCCATGTGCTCAGAAAACACCAGCCCTGCTCAGGGCTGTTCATTGCTGAGGCTGTCATTAAATACCTGGCAATAACAAATATCTGCTCAAAGCACTCAGAGTGGTGGGTTCTAAGCCATTTGTGACAGAATGGACTTTCCTGATCTGGCTCGACGTCTGTGGGGGTGCAGTTGCCCCAAAACAATTCTGTGAACAAACTGGAAACCACCAGGAAGGCATTGGACTGAGTCAGCATTTTGAGCCATGTGTCTCTGACTTTGAGGCCATTTACAAAATAGGCTTTATCATTTTGTGCATTGTTTTTTTTTACCCAGCTACATGCAGTGACAGGGGCATAAAACCAGGAAGACATAAAGGCATAAAAAGTGGGGGTATACTAGTATTCCTTATTTAAGCACTTTGGTGTAATTTGAGCAATTTTATGTAATTTATATTAAATTATCATGTTCTTTTTGCTTGTCATTTTGGAGCTTGTTCTATTTCTCTTTGTCTTATCTTTTATGTGAAAAAATTCCAGCTTAATATCTTTTTTTTTTGGCAGCTACATACCTTGTCTTTGTGGTGGATACCAGCACAACAAGGTGTTTCAGGAACTATTGAAGCTGATGAATCAAAGACCAGTCATTGATCTTCACTGGGGACTGGAAGGTGCTGAGCCCTGGCTGATCAGCCACCCATGGAGAAACTGGAGGAGAATTTTGACAAATAGAGAAAACTGTGTTGTGACAGGGCTCTGCTCATCTGACCAGATTAGCTTGAGTCAGTTATTCCTAAAACATGCTGCTAGGAGGTCAATAGTGCTTTTGAAGTCCATATAGGATCTATATCCTGAGAGTAAACAAGCATCCTTTTTATTTCAGAAAACAGAGGAGGAAGAAAAAGGTGCAAAGATTTACTTATGGCAAATTTCACAGGCTGCAATCAATTTACAGGTCACTGGGAGACTTTCAGGCAAAGGCATAACATATGTCTAAGAGACTCTAAGTAAGAAGCTATCTAGAAAATTGGATTTAAGTTATAAGGAAGCTTATTTAAAGCACTAAAATTCAGAAGGCAGAGCCTTTCATAACCTAAGGTACTGAACCTTTAAGAGTTTTTATGATTTCACCCCAGTCCAATAAAGGTGTTTTTCAGCTTGAAGTCTAGTATTAAGCAGCACTGAGGACTTTCCTTGCTAGTTGCAAAGTGTGATAACCTTTCAATACCTTGATAAATAAAGTGTCACCTTTTATTCTGTGTCACCATTTTTATACAGCTACATATATTACAGCTACAAGCCAACAACCTCTTTTGGTCACAGTCACACTGTGACAAAAAAGAGTATTCAGAGTCATCATGAAATGATATTTAATTTAACTGCAATTAAATGATATTTTAAATGAAAATGTTCATCTGATGGTTAGACTCAGAGTTTGTCCAACAGCTCTGACACTGAGCCAATACCATTGGAGGGAATGATTTGAACCTGTTAGGAGAATGAAGCAGTGTGGTGCTGATGGTCCCATCAGGCTGCTTGTAATGAAGGCCTTAATTTATTGTTTTTCTATGGTTTTCTGTTCTTCTTGATTGTGTGCTGATGAAACACAATAAGCACCTTGTTACAGAAAAATGCTCATTTATTTAGTACATGCAGGACACCTCCATTCCATCCCTCTTGTGCACCCCATAGCACCCCACAGAAAAAACAGCCTGGCTTTCCTGAAGAGATCACAAATTCCCTCCCATGCATTGGCTGAGAGAAGCATAAAGATCTCATTTCATCCTGCAATCAAGCTCATCAGCTCTCCCCTTGCTTTTCCTTCTCAGCAAGGAACTGGAAAGGATCACAGCCTTCCCTCTCATGGAAGGGACCTGCAGCATCTCAGAACTCCAGACTGACTGACAGAACCTCATGTTGGGAGACTCTGGGGGTCTTTGTGATGCATGGCTGAGAAGCCACTCCTTCTCTGTCATGATGGGAAAATATTTTTAAAGAGTCTGTACTAGATTTATTATTTGGGCTTTATTTGCAGGTTCCCACTGTTGCCCCAGTATCTCATTCCCTGCCTGAGCAGAGTCTGCTGCTCTCATCTTGCAGACAGGGCATCATTTTAGAACAAAAATCCCAGTGAAACAGATGATGGGGGGCTGTGCCATGTTCCCTATATTGAGCCTTGGGCTTCCAGCCAATAATGCCTTCTCCCAAGACAAAAGACCTTCTGCCTTTCTTCTGATGTTGACCCAAAAACTCTCTCTTTCAGCATCTCCTTAGACAAAGGAATAAAGTATTTATGATTAGTTGTAGTGCAAGGATATTCTGTGATATGGAACACAGGACCAACACAGTTTGTATTGGGGAGTGACAGAAGTGATGATCTGTGCAGAAAGCATGGCTCAGAGACACAGAGACAGGGAAATGTGAAATATTTGAAACGGCTCCCATAAGAGACATGGAACTGAAATGCAGAATCTTTTCAAAATTCAAAACCATAGCATAAAACACAAATGAAGCAGGCGTTGACTCCTAAACAAGGATTTCAAGACATACGGAAGATAACAACTTTAGAAAAGAAAAGCAAGCCCAGTGACTGTCAGATTGATTGAACACAGTGTTGGAAAGATTGCTTTGTGAGCATTGCTTCTTAAAGCATTACAAAGTCAGAAAGACATCAAAAACATTGATTGGCAGCAAAGGGGAACAGAAATCACCAGTGATCAATAAGGTGGCTGCCAGCAGGTGGGGATGACATGTCAGTGCAGGAAGCACTTTGTGGGGCTTCAAGTAGCTAAGTAATAGGACTGGGACCAAGCCATTGATCAAAATTATTTTTATGTTGTAAAAGGTCTTGAAAATAAACCTTCTGGCATTTGAATCCATTTAATAAAAAGGCTGCTATTATTTGTGCCTGCTTAAGATGACTGCTAGCAGCCTCTGGAAGCCTTAAAGGCTAAACTTGTTAGCTATTTATTACAGAAGATGTTGGGATCTCCTGATACCACCAATTAATTCAGGCATATTGTTAGTAGTGGGAAGTGCTGGTAAATCATATCTCTGTTGCCAAAATATTAATGAGCTACTTACTACATCTTTCCACTTGATCCCAGCCAGGCCTCTTCCCTGAGCATTCCCAAGGATGGAATCCAAGTACTTTCTCCAAGTCTTTGTCTTTTCTCTTGCCCTCCACTCCTGCCTCTGTTGCTCACCAGGATGTCTCAGGAGGAGCAAAGGCCTCGTGGAGCAAGTGCTGCACGACCTTGGCAGTGCAGGGACCTCTGCCCCAGTTGCTGTCTGTGCAATGATGATCTGGCTGGCAGCAGCTGGGGCTCACCTCAGAGGTGCTGCTGTCTAGTGAAAATGCTGGTTTTTTTTCATTTAAGGAGCTGCCTTGGGTCGTTCTGATTTCTGTAGATGTTGCAGAGCTGTTTTTCTTGTTGCATGGCTGCCCCAGGTCATGTTCCCACTGCCTGACCCCTACCATTTTTTGTGGCTTGTCAAACTCTGGTTTTTGTTGTTTCTATGAAAGATGTAGGAATAGTTATAGCCTTCCTTCAGGAGTGGTGATTTAAGTACCAGGAGACAAGAGCCACAGCCTCTCTGCTCCTGCCTCTTCCAGGCCTCTCCCTCCACCATTTCACTAGGCAATGCCCCAGTTCATCCTGTCTTTGCTCAGATTTCCTGCTCACTGACCTTCCCCGTTTCTCTCCTTTTGTCTGTCTTCAGCGGGGCTACAAGTTTTTGTTTGTGTGGCTCTCTGTTCCCAAAATGAGATGGTTTTAACCCTGCTGTGAGCAGACTGGGGGTGTCCTTACCTGGTCCCGGTGTATCTGTCCCAGACCTGCATGTGTGTGCCTTGCAGCTGATCGTGTTGGCTCCTGTTCAGCTTGCCATCCTCTCCATCCTTCAGGCACTTCCCAAACAAGCAGTATTTACACAGCTTTTCCCTCATAGTTGCTGTGAAGTGTTGTGTACCCACTTACCTGTGCATGCAGGGGCTGCCATCTTCTCCACGGACATGAAGCAACCAAGCTGGGCAGAGGAGCCTTCCCCTGGGTGCCTGCTTCTGGCCTGGAAAAGGTTTAGAGGGCACTGGAAGTGCTGGAGCATCCCCTGGAGCAGGTGTGGCAGGCTGGGAAGCAGCTCTCTGCTGCTCATCCATGAGGCAGCAGGACCTGCTGGTGGGATGGTGTCGAGCTGCTCCTGGGGTGCAACATGAGGCAGCAGGGGCTGGAGGGAGCACCCTATGAGGTGGGGGGCTTGGCAAGGGTCATCAGGCTGTTGTGTGGTGTCCTGCTGATAACAGTCCCCATCCAGTGTGCCAGGACCCCTCTTCCTCCCAGTCCCCATCCAGTGTTCCTGGATCCCTCTTCCTCCTCGTCCCCATCCAGTGTTCCAGGACCCCTCTTCCTCCCATTCCCCATCCAGTGTTCCAGGATCCCTCTTCCTCCCAGTCCCCATCCAGTGTTCCAGGACCCCTCTTCCTCCCAGTCAACCAGAACACAGACCTTACAGGTGAGAATGCAGCAACAAAAGGCAGCAGATGTAGTGTATTGATTTTAATCAGCAATTTCACATCACCAAGCAGTTTCAGTTATTGATGTTTTTGTCCCTGTGCAGGTGCTGCTCCAGAGGCTGAGTGCTGCTGTTTCTGAAGGTGCTGCCAGCCTGGGCAGCCACTGTGCCAGCAGCATATTGCAACAAAAATCTGTCCACAAACCTGAGTGGCTTCCCTCCAGGAACAACAAAATAGGTAACACAGCCCTAAGCACAGAACCAGAATGGGAGGTGGCGTGTGGAGCTGCCAAGGTTTTGTTGCAAAACACCAAGAGCATCGATGGCATCACGTGTGTCCACCTCAGTGACAGCTCCTGGCTAAAGCAGCAAGGAACTGTGACTACTAACCCTCTCCATGGGGGATTTTTGCTGCATTCTCTAGGATTTGGAACATCTGTATCCCCCCAATCTGTCTGAGATGGGAATGAGAATTTGCTTTACCTGCCAGAGTGCTGGGGTTAGCGAGCAATGCCATTCATCACAGTAAATCACAGGGTGATGGTGGCTTGGGGAAGCCCCTGCTCCTCCAGGCTGGTAAGCCAGAAATAGATCAAAGGAAGGGCACGTCAAAGGAGCTGGCAAGAAAGCTCAGGATCTGAGGTCCTGTTTAGAATGGAAGCTGTCCCCTGTCCAAAAGGGATTTTGATGGGTCACTGTTGTCTGGGGAGGAGCACTGATGGAAAGGGATGGGGTTATTTACTGGCAGCTCTCTAACAGTTGGAGACAATTAAGAAGGGAACAGTGAACTCCACTGTCACTGGCAGTTCCCAGCTGAGTACTGCTTGGAAATTTGAGATCTAATTAAAGCAGGCCTTGGATCTCATCATTCCTGCATGCCTGGGACAATGAAATACTGACTCCTGCATCTGTTCCTTGTGTGTACCCGATGCAAATAAGTAAGAAGTCCGTAAATACATCAAAAACCATACTTTATTTTATGTATAGCAATACAATTTACATATTAAATAACACTATAATAGAATGATTTGATATAGTTTAACATAACAAAAAGAAGATTCTTCAAGTTACAAAAAGCCCCCAAACAAAAACCAAAAACGAACAAAAATTCTCCCTCAAAGTACTCCCTCCCACCCTTTCCCCAAACCAAACACCACATTTTTATTTTTCTTCTGAATGGATCAATGAGACAAATGTATCTAGTGACTGGCTAAGTCTAAATCCTGTTGCACACACTGACAATGGAATAAAAAAAAAAAAAAATCCAACTTTCACAATCACTGCCCCAAAGAAATGACATGTGTGGAAATCTTTTTTGGAGTGTGACGATGGCATCTCACTACCTTGAAACACAGAAGGTTTGTATTCACATAACCACCACAGAACTAGGAAGGAGGTGAAACTAGAAAAAAATTAGCTTTATATGAAAATATAAAATTCTATGATTATATACCATAGATACAAAGTTCCCAGAAGATGCTTATCTAAGCAACAAAATATTTACAGTTTTAATGACTTTGCTATTTTAAAAATGAAGGAAAAGAAAATAGGAGTACACATGAATGCTTCGGTCTTTAGAAACAATGGCTGCTTGCTAGTCTCAAGTGTTCTAACAAAACAAAAAAGTCACTACCCCAAATGTTGGAGAGTTGTGACATTGTATAAAATTGACTATCTCCTCTTTTGGAGACGTTTATTCTTAAAACTCAAGACATTTTTCTTGAAATTAATTATCCTCTGTAGAAAATGCTTCCCTTTGCAAATAGTTAACAAAAACACTAAAAACAGTTTAACAGCTAAGACAAAGTAGAGGCCAAATCTCTTTATTACAGTTCCTCTCTTTCCTTATTTTTGCATTCCTTCTCCTTTGATAAGAGAAGCCAATGCAGTTCACATTGTTAGAATGGCAACAAGGAGAAGAAGAGCAAAGGGGTAACAGTGAATTACATCTGAAAAAAAAAGAGAGAAAAAGAAAAAGCAGAAAAGCAATGCAGTAGATTAACAAATAGGCATTTTCCCTTCATATAAAAGTTCACTGGCACCATTTGAACATAAACTTCGGAACAAAAGGTCTGATGTCAAAAGACATGAATTTGAGAAAGACTGCTAAATCTTCAAGACAAGTACAGGTTTTTGTTTTTTTTTTTTTTAAATTAAGTTGGTTTTGTTTTGCTGAGAATTAGTAGCATGTATCTTTGGTAGAATCCATATCTATACTTTTTACCTTTTAAATAAAATACATCAGCTTTAAAAAAGATTAATGAGAAGGCAGTTGTGCTGTATCATAAAAATTCTTCTAATGTTCCAATGTATCACTCTGTGTTCAAGCAATTTGAGCAGTCAGAAACTGGAAACACAAGTGAAATTTTGCAGATCCTGTAAATGACTCCACTAACCTAGAGCAGACCCACTATACAGAAACAGTCACTTACAAGGATGAGTTTAAAGGGTTTGGATTTTTCTTTTTCCCTGTTTCTAAATTAGCAATTGGAAACAGACACTGAAATACTAAGGACAAATGCTGTGTAAAATGAATGTTCTTTAGACATTGCTCCTGCAGAGGACTCAGTGGTCTGAGCGGTCCCACCGGCTCCCCCAGACCTTCCTAGCAAAGCCAAGCTCACACACAGGAGTGTTTGGAGGATGGGTTATTCTGAGCCTGTCACCTATTTCAGATGTTCACATGACACAGAAGCTTTCCAAGCATTCCCACTTGGAAAGCTTGGCTGCTCTTATGGTCTCAAGACACAGTTCACGTCTTTCACACGGTCTGTGGGCACAGGACACGTGCAAGACATGGAGAAATGGTATTTTCTAAATGTAGACACAAGTGTGCTTCAGTCCTTCTGTTCCTTATTTCTCAGGGCTGGTGCTGAGGACCACACTCTGCAGTGACATAGGAATGTTCTCAGGTTCTCTTAATTTGCAGACCTGCACATTGCTTGGGAACCTTTGATGCTTGAAAGACATCCTGACTGAATGGCAGGAGCTGGGTACAGCCGAGGGGTTGGGGTCCCAAAAGCAAGAGGTGGTGATTTGCTGAGCAGGACTTGGGCTGGACACTCGTGGGAGCATCAGGAGAGTTTATCAGTGCTCATCTCTGAGCAGACATTGCTCCTTCTGCCACTCACTCAGTCCCAAGGAAAGGGTGCAAACCTGTGTAAGAGAGCAGAACTGCAGCTGCTTACAGGAGGATAGATTTGGCTCTTCTGTGTGCTTAATCCTGACCTTCATGAGCAATTTCTAGCTTCACCTCTTCAAGCCTCATGCATCACTACCATCTATCGGCTACCTGGCTGTCAGCACAGCACTTAACTTACAGCTGGAGCTCCCTTATGAAATAATCCATGGAGAACTCATAGAACATTATTTCCCCATGGATTAAACCCCAAACAAGTATTTCAGGTGTTGGAAAATGCCAATGCAAATGCATGGATTTCCAAAGCATCTACTAAAGTTCAACCCCCGCAGCCTTCATTCATTGATGTTTAAAACTTGTGAGAAGGTAAGGGATTAAACCAAGGGTATTCAGGCAGTGTGTCACAAACCACAGTTATCTTCCATCACATGCTACGGAAATGAAAAGTAATCACCTGAAAGTACTGAACAAATCCAACCTCTTGATGCCTGCAGTAATCTTTGTGTCACTTAGTTGTGAACTAACCTTCCTACATCTCCCCAAGAACTTAAAATACTTCTAGATTGAGCTGATCCAACTCATGAGTCCCTTTGTGCTACCAGCTGGCATTGGCTGGGTCCAGGTTCAGGACTGGGGGCATAGGGGGGCTCAGCAACCTCTGAGGCTGGTGCAGGCTGGCCAGAAAGCCACTCAGGAAAACCTTCCAGCCCTTGCTGGAAGTTCTCTCCCACTTGAAAACTTACTTAAACCATTCTGTTACTGGGCTGTAGTGACTGGAGGGCTAGTCCTAACTCCTACTGACTCCCACCTCCAAGCAGTGCAAAGGGGATGCAAACTACAATCTTTTGAAACATTCTGCTCTTATTTTATCTGGAGTAGCTGTTGCTGGACGCAGGATTTCCCTATTGAAACCATGAGCTTATTAAATTGTTTGGTATTAGAGGGGGTATTACGGTATTATGGAGGGATTTAACAAACTAAAGAAGTAAAAGGTGATTCTGTAGAAGGTTGCTGATGAATCCTTGAATACTTTGAATCTTTCTCTTATTAGGATAAAAGGCCAAATGTTAGCACACACCAGTTTGCACAGCTCCTCTGCTCTCAGCGAGGCCATGTTGGTTTACACCTTAAGAGGTTCTGAACCAGCATATCTATTCTCAATATCCTTTTAAGCAGTTTGCTTTCAGCTTCCTTGTGAGTGAAAATACACAGAACCTTGCCAAATGGCTGTATTTCAGCAAGACTGGACTGGCAGAAATCACTAGGTTTACATTTAAATCAAAATAAAAAAGAAGTTGTAGTATTTCGACAAGTCCTGAAAAATTACAATGCATGTTTTCTGTAGTTTAGAAGAAATTAATGCCACATATAAGGGATAGTGCCTTCAACTGTCACCAAGGGTCAGGATGGCTGAAATCACATATTTCCTTTTCCAGGCAGACTCAATAACCCCTCCCTACTCAGCCAAGCTATGAAGAGCACAACTAATCTTACTTTTCAGGAGAATTAAGCATGTGCTTACTTCTTTTGTTAAACAGGGATTGACCTTAATTGACCAAATACAAAGGAAGAGGGAGCCAGTGAGGATGCAAACTTAAACACTCCAAACAATAATTACTGACATAATCTGGGGGAAACCATTCTATTGGCATGGGAAGGAAAACACAATAAACTAGGTTTTTGCTAAAGTATTAGTCTGGCAAAAAAAAAAGAGGGAGAATGTAACTTTATAGGTAGTTTTTTTATTAGTTTGCTTCACCAGTAAATATGGATCAGTACTTTATGTTTTAGCACTAAAGTATGAAAATTACACACCTGTAAAAATGGCATCTAACAGTTATGAAATTAAGAAACGCCTGTCATCATGTAACATACCATTAGGTGTGAGGTCATATTCAAGAAATAGTAAGGAAATTAGATGTGTTTAAAATATTGAATAGCTTAGTAATGTAAAATATTGCTACCTTTAATATATCTGAAAACTGGTCTGAATTTAGGTTGTCGTAGATTTCTCACTGTATTGGCTCCGATGAAAATAAAACCAAAATATTTTCCCATTACAGGGCTGGTTAAAACCCAAAATCAACATTTTCCTGAATACATGGGGAAACTTTGAAACTGTAAATTCAAAACTTATCACCGCATCCCACGTATGAATTGCATCTAATTTATAATTACATTGTATGTAATTTATATATTCCATGTGAAGCAAGTCTCAGGCCTGTAAGTGTACAACACAGCAATTTGAAACAATACAGAAATAATTGTTTCAGCTCCACAAGGCTGTTGGACCTTCACTGTAGCTAATAATCACCTGCCACGTTTTGTCAAGAAAGGATGAACACTGCTCATCCACTCCACTGGAATGCAGAACACCATCACCAAAACTTTGACATGATCACTAAATAATAAATATGGTATGAAGGGGTTCAGTATCTGTTGTAGAAAGAATCCATCTGGCCTAGCATTCAAGATTTAAGATTCCAGGGTCACTGTAGTTAGCAAAACTTCACTGCATTTAAACAAAACAGAAAAAGCGTATGCTTGTTGTCATGGAATGTCACATCAGGGCTTGTCTTGTATCAGGATATTATAGGCAGTAACACTGATCATATAGTGCAAACTAGATAAAATTGCGTTTCACTGTGTGAAATAAACAGAGGTGCAAATGCTCAGTAGGATACCATTAAGACATAAAATGGCAAAAAATAAATATCAAAACTTTTATCAGTGTAAAAAAGTAATTGGGTTATTGTATAACCTAGAGTCTGGCAAAAAAGGCCTCAAAAAAGTTCACTCAGTCTTCAGAAGTTCTACAAATTAAGTGCCTTTTCAGGTTTCCAATTAGACAAGAGACTCCATGCTTTCTGCAGGATCAGATTCATCACTGGCCATCACAGCACCATTTTTGTCCAGTGTCATGGGACCATTTCCATTTTCCTTAGTGCTGACCAAGCTTAGCATTGCCTTATAAAGAAACTGGTACTGTTCCTGGAAAAGAAAGAACAACTTATTTCAATCCTTTGAGTGTACATAAATGAATGGCACTTTAATTTGGCATTTCCAGGGAAGGTCATGGGCATTCATTACCAGAAGCAAACACATAGCAAAGAAATAGAGTTAGAGCAATTACCTCTGTTCATCCAGTTTAACCTTGTCAACCAAAACTCCAGTTTGGGGTAGAATATATTATTTCTGATATACTATTAAATACTTCAGGAGGGCAGGACAAAACCTGAGGCCACATCTCAGCCCCAGGTCACTTCCAGGGTGGCAGAACCTTGTAGCACACACACTGAGGCAAAGGAGATGCTCTTGCTGGACACTCAGGGAAGAGCCTCATCTCCCTGCAGCTTCACCTGCCCTGAGGATCCCTTCAGACCACAACGTGCCAGACCTAAAGAGCACAGCTTAGCTCCCAGGGCTGGCAGGCAGATGGTGACAAGCTGCAAGGTCCTTCTCTGCTAGGACTTGCCTGTATGATGCTCCCCTCCAAAGTATGAGAAATAAGTTTAAGTGCAAATCAGAGACTTACAGTGTGGCTCTGAGGTTAACAAAAAATGACAACTACACAAAAAAAGTTCAAATGCAAACTCTGCTTGGTAGCAGATGCTGTAGGGCTTGATTACATACACAATGCATGCTTTAGTTCATGCTTTTGGTCTCAGATGAAACCTGAGACCATCTTGTAAACCAACCAAAACCTTGTAAACCATCTATTTATAGTCCATTTAAAGACTTACAATGTCTGTAAATACTCCAGGCCGCATAAGATTTATCATCTTTGCCACCTGGAAAACATCGACAGCATTTTCATTCTCCAGCTGCTGAGACAGAGTGGTAAGGGCACATAGAGTTCCCGCTGACACAGCTCCATACCTGGAAAACCACACCAAAATGAAGAGTTACTCAGAAACACATCAGGGCACTGACACAGAGTCATGGAAGTGTTGTTATAGACTATTTCATTACTGTAGTTCCTCTTTGTATTTACTAAATGCTTGTTTTATAGTGGCTAATTTTGTGTCATTTTAATTCATAGAAGAAATTTGATGGTACACCAGTAATCTCAGGTTATCTGCACTATTCAACACAAAGAACTGTATCAGCAGCAGCATATGAGCCATTCCAAAATACCCAGCCTGGAGACCATAACACTGAAATCAGTTCTCCCACACCACATGGGCTGAGAGCATCTGCATTACAGTGGAGTGTATTTTAAATTCATTAGTGGGAGCTCAAGCAAAACATGAGTGATTAGAAAGAAATGAGACTTTGCCTCTTCCTCCACATCTGACAATTGCAGAAAACTAATGCAGCTCTGTGGTGCTCACAAATAATTGGGGCACATCTCAAAGTCTTGCCTAGGTCTGATTCATCTGTAAAGGCAACATCCCTGAGCCAGGCACCCAGGAGACATTACAGATTTTGAAGAGTTGAGATGTGTTGTCATGTAATAAAATCCCAAGCAGCAGTTATTCATCAGGAGCACAACTCAGTCCTTGAGATATCCTTGAGATACAGGTCAGATAGAAACCTCTCTGCTGCAAGCCTGGGGGTGTGCTTAGGCTGGAGGTTCAGGTGTGAGGCCCACCATGAAGGATCCTACACAATAGCTTCTGAGGAGCCTCCACTCTCCTCTGCTCTCCTGGTACTCAGGAGACTGAAACTCTGTCCTGGCTGTGCTATGGGTCTGCTCTGTGACTTTGAGAAAGTCTATGTTTAAATGTTCCCATTGCTAAATGGGGTCATCAGTGCTGACCTGCTCTCTAAGCCACTTGGAGAGCTTTATATGAAAACTGAAATAATCAGCAAATGCTGCAATACCATCTTGTATTGCAAGATTACCACTAGGATTTGAACAGCATTCCCATGGAAATCAAGACATATGCTGACTTAATTTTATATGATTTTTGCAAACTCAAGCTCAGTTTACCTAGAAATGGGAAACAGAAATCAGCTCACAATGGATGTGCTCTGTTGGATGCAAGGTCTAGAGGAGAAGCAGAGCACCATACAGACTCATCTACAGGGACAGTGGACAAAGTGCCCAGTGCATGTACTTGACAGGACACAACTAAATCTTTCTGAGGGTGTAATAGCATAATTTTCACTTGGGCTGGCAATTTCCAGATCTCAACAATCTGAAGACTTTTCTTGCAGAAAATTGTGTGGCAGATCTGTACGCAGTTGCCTACACTTGGGCAGTTACATTTAAAAATCTTGACAACTGTCTCAAGTTGGAATTTCTGAACTTTTAAAAATGTTATCAAGTTCATCCCACCATGTACTTCCTAAATACCACATAAATTTAGTTATCTGCAAATTCATATATTTGGAATTAATCTGCAGTTGTAATTATTAGTAGATTATGTGATATAGTTGTTGCATGTAGCAAAGGGAAATTTTCATTTTCAGCTACATTTCCTTAGACTCCAATTAAAAGCAGAATCCACATTATGTATTAGGCATAAAGATAAAATCATTGAATATGACAAATAAACCAAAAAAGCAATGTACAGAAAGAATGACTCAGCATTGCTTGGAATGCAATTTTGATTTTCTTTTTTCATCTAGCAATGAAATGCCCAAATCAATAATGTTTCTAATTTTGTAAAACATAATCTTAAATACTGCAAGAGCAGCAAAACTTCACTTCATACTACTCAAAGCATGAATATTAAAACCAGCCTGGAATTAATCAGTGCTGGTGAAAGGCAACAGAGCTTAAAGTCTGCATCAGCAAGGCAGGAGGAGGTGGTGGGAGAAAAACTACTTGCTGCAGCCCAAGGCACCATTTGCAGGAGTCAGTTGGGAAAAACCTGTTGCAGAGCAACACCTGGATGTGCAGGGAGAGCTCTGGCAGCACTGGTGGAGATGAATGTCCTCCTGGGACGCCTGCTCTGACCACTGACACACCAGAACGTGGCAGTGAGGCTTTTGCAAAGATACCCAAGACCTTCCCACTGATTCTGTTTTGTGGCAGTGGCAAAGTCTGACAGGCTGCAGCACAGGGGGGCTGCAGGTGGAGCAGGCGTTTGTGCTGGCTTGGTGCTTGCTCTTAGGACAACGTGAGCACTGTCAGAAGTTGGGCTTCCTTGGGATTTTAAGCACAGAATGACTCCAGGAAGTGCTCTGCCCACCAGGAAACAGACCCTCCAAGGAAATCAGCTCAGACCCAGGCTCCAGCCTTGCTATCATGGTATTCTGCAGCTCCATAATGTGTGCAAGTAATAATATACAATGCAGTATTTAGCACACTTTATAACTGGGTGTTCAAGTATAGCTGGTGAGACAATGCTCACCACTGTGCTACAAAAGAGACAAGTATTGGGGTATGCTGGCCTGGAGTCAGTGGGCCCCCTCCCTCCCACTTGGCACTGTATGGACCCCATGAAATATTTTCTGGGAAGCAAAATGAGAAAGAATAAATTTGCTTTTAGAAGACCTGGGCCCCTTATCACAAGATACTTCTGCTGCTCATCATGAGACACAGCTGAGCTGAGCTTGTTTTGTCTTACATGGCACATGAAACCTGAACTGTTAGAAAGGAGCCTGGGCTGTTTTGAAACTTGTTTCCATCAGCCCACTTCAGGCTCCTTAGAGCCTTATCTAAAGCAAAGCTCTGCTGGGTTCTGAAACAGGTTGTAGGATTTGCTTGGGATACTTCCAGGAGAAGAAGTACCTAAGATTACAACCAACACAAAAACTACACTAAGCAAAATGTATTTGGCCTTAAATGCCCACTGAAAACTTATCCTTGGAAGTTTATATATTCTTAATCTGTTCCCTGGACTACTAAACCCCACCTACTCCAGGACAATTAAACCCCATCTACTCCATGCAGGAATGGACATCAGTCCTAACAAGTGTCTTTCAGCTGAGTGTACAATCTGCACATAAATGGGAGAAAAGTGATGACATACTCATCATGAACTATGGTGGGGCCATCCCTTGTTAAGGCCTCTTCCTTGATTACATTGATAAGTTCAAAGGTACTGCTTATGGGAGCGTCAGGGTTTGGCCATTTGGGACACTGAAAGTGGCGGACTTCCAGAACGTAGTCATCCTGCAACGACAAACCAGCCTGGCATTAGCTTCCTCCACTTCACCCCAGGGACAGAGAGGAAAGAGCCTCACTGCAAACTGGAGAGAAATGTTCTTCTTCCAAACAGTTTACACAGACAGAGGACACACAGCTCCAGCATCTCTGTAACAGTGAGCACGCTAAAATAATGCAAGTTTGAAAAAATGTTTAATCAATAAAAGATTTTGTATTTGAATTCAGGGCTCATATCAAACCTCTCTCAGAGTCCTTGTGGCTCAAAAGTCAAATTTAAATGGGCTTGCAAATGAATGTCTTGCAGCAAAGCCCAGCTGCAATCCAGGTAACAAACTAGAAGCAGGTTTATAGTTCAAAATAATCATGCTTACATTTTTATGCTTAAGACTCCCAAACAATTAAACTATAAATGCTGAATTTTGTAACCAGAAATGAGACAATACACCTTGCTAAAATCACATGTCTTCACTTTCAAGCAAGACAGACAGTTAATACTAGCCTTACTAGCTAGAGGAATCTACCTGGAAGTAGAAGATGTGAGAGGGAGAAGGAGCCAATAAGAATACCTTTCCCCCGAAAGCAACATGCATCCACATACATTTACAAGTAAATCCTTTTCAAAAATTTTCTGAAATCTTCTTCTTCTGTATTTAAATGGCATCAATATAATTTTGGTGAAAAGTAAATTTGAAGGTTTACTTTACCTGGGTAGCTTCAAGGATAAAGTCATGGATGATAATTTGCTCTTCATTAGAGAGGCACAGTCTGTCTTTGCTGATAAGGGTCACAGTAAAGGCCTCACAGTTCATGGATTCCTCACGACTTGGCCAGTACACAAATTCATCTTCTGCCTGGAGAAATGAAAGAACACACTACTGCAGCCTTTCAGATACCTTGGTGCAACTGAAAAATCCAGTGGATCAAAAAATTGCTTTGATAAATAGAGATGATCAGGAACTGACCTTTAAAAAACACTTCTGTCTAAAACAAATTTACTATTACAGTAGGCAGTAAACCTGCCAGATCCTCCCTTTGTGTGTTCAAACAGTAACATCTGCTTTTTAATTGGTTTCACAGGGAAATGGTTATCTTAGCTCACTCATACTTAACCTTTGTATTGTATCCCAGGCTTTATGACCTCCTGCCTACACAGTTTTGTTTGAAAGTCAGATATTTGTTTAGAAAAAACTCATTGACCTTTAAAAATTAATGACTTGTTATTTTTAATTTGTATTTATTGTGGTCTAATCCAAAACTCGAGGTGTGTGGATCAGGCCTAGGTAGGAGATTGATGGATACTTATGTAGGGTTTGAATTTTTAGGAGTGAGCAGAGGAGTGAAGTGGAAGAGAACAACCCAAATATTCTTAGCCTTGAAAAACACACTGGCTAAACTTAATGCAAGTTCTCCAGCAAAACACCTCTACTAAAGGGACACTGTAAAACCTCAGTGAGACTGGGAAGGCTGGAAGAAGTTCAGTGCTGAAGTAGCCTGACTGGCAGGATGTAAGTCAAAGCTGTTCCTTAAAACAGCTGTCATGTCAAAGCCGTTCTTTAAAAAATAACTGTGAATTCCTAATGTGATGCAGAGAAAGGAAATTATGGTCTGTCACCACCTACATGCAAAGTCTGTCTCTTCTCCTGGCTTCAAAGGTATATGTCCTTGCAGAATGAGCACAGAAGTTGCCCTGGCCACATGCACAGAGCAAACCCATGTCTCTGGACATCCCATCTTTCACTCATGAGCAAACATGAACTATGAACTGATGTCATCCTGCCGTGGCCTTGCACATCCCTCTTAAACCAAGTGTATTTCTGTGGGTCTGCAGCTCTGATACACAAGATACTGTTGAGATTTGTGCTGTCAGTGTTCGTTCTGAAAATGTGACTTAAGGTTTTACATTCTTACAATTCTGCCCTAAATAAGCAGAAGTACTTGGAAGCAGAGTAATATGGCCGAGTGCCAGGCCAGGGACAGACAGGTCCTCATACAGCTACCTTCCATTCTTGTCTTGTCCTTTGGCATTGTACATCCAGCACCTTGGTGCTGCCTGAATCCTGTGCCACCCCTTCTTGCCAGCCAACACATCCCACACTGACCACTGAGCCAAGGCCAGATGCCACTGCCTTCCTGGCCACCTCCACCCTGGGAATGGTGAAGGTGAAAGCATTGTGGTTAAGCCCAGCATTCCACATTTACCCTTTGATCACTGTGGTTCTGCAGAGCTATTTCATGTACATGTGAAGACAAGATCAGCCTCTTCATTTCCACCTGACATACTTTCATTTCGTAACCACTTTCTGATCCAATCTAATGTCTCTGAGCACTCCTTGCAGTGCTGCACTCCCTTTCATCCCCACACACAAGCAGCATATTGACTGCTGCCTCTTCAGTAGCCCCTCATGACTGCTATTTTCCTGCTGTAATGAAGGTGGTTTCTCTTCCACTTTCAGCTACAATTGTCTATTCACCTCAGTGATGCGTGCATGAAAAAACGAACCGATTAGTTCCTAATCCTTTTCAACACGCCCTCTTGAGATGTGCTAGTAAATCTGGAAGTAGTGATTAGCACTTCACCTGTGTCTCCTTATTCTATCTCTCTGTCTGACTCATTATTTCCACTTAAATTAACATACTTGTTTGCTTTTTGCTTTCATTAAAAATGGCATGTGCAGCCTTGCACAGTCATAGTCTTGCACGGCCTGAGGCTTAAGCTCACAGGCAAACAAGCAATTACCCTCCTGTCCCTACCTTGCATTTCTGCTCCTCTCAAAGTCCCTACCCATAACCCCAGCCTCTCCATACCCCCAGTGCTTGCATCCTGCCAGGCAGCCCTCAGGAGCCTTGCAGATGCTGACAGCACTGGTGTGCTGTGCTATCTGTGAGCACTGTGGTCCCTCCAGCCCTGGATGTCCACAGGTGAGTGCAAAGGCAACAGCAAAAGAACAGCCCCTACACCATTGAAATGATCTTTTTGTGACCAGCTTATGGCAAAGTTTGAGTAGGTGGCTCAAAAATTGGCTTTGCTTTCAGGCAGAAAACAGCCCCAGCAGGCAACTGAGTGACCCAGTGCTGTGCCCAGCTGGGCAGACAGTGGCACCATGCAGGAAGAGACACAGGCAACTCACCAGGCTCTGGTTGTCCGGCAGCATGACAATGATCTGTGCATTGTGGTCCCAGATCATTCGCCAGAAATCTTTAGTTGTATGTGGCAGTGGATGTTGGGTTATGATGAACTCGTTACTCCTGTAGTAGCCCTTTGGCAGCAAAACAAACACACAGTTACTTACTGCCTCCTATACTTTTAAAGCATTGATTTAATTTCTGGGGACACGTAATGAACCTATTTCATTTTACACCATGATATTTTCACACAGACTATATTTTCTTAACTCTATTTCAATTCTACTGAGTCCCTACTGCTTTAATTTACTTTAAATCCCAGTATCTATTTGACTGTATCTTACAGAAATACACATTCCATCTAAATGCATCTTGTAATTAATTTTTTTTAGGCAAGAATCTTTAATAAAACACAGTTAATAGCTTTACATTATGGGGAATGTGTTAAAATCTCATCTGTTAATACACAGCCATTACATACAGAATTAAGACAATTATAGGCATCTGGTATTTAGCACCTTAGAATTGATTTTACTTTGTAATTAGGTGTTGGCTTCCTCACCATGATATAAGAGGCATTAATGTAATCTGTTCCCTTCATTCCAGGCAGTGGTGCCAAGCCCACTCTAGCACGCTCAGCTATAACAGTAAGGAAAAAGAAAAACACAGAGGAAAAAAAAAAATCAAAGTCTGATCATGGCACAATGCAGAAAGTAAGAATTTCTCAGCCGTTAACAAAGCAAACAGTGCGCAGCTCCCATCTCCCACAGGAGCAGGCCCGCACTTTAACTGCGTTAAAGCACTGCCTGCTAACACAGGATATAAAAGAGAATGTTGCACAATATTCCCACAAGGACAAAGTAATTTCAGGAATCAAATTTTACTATAGCAAAGATTTTCACAGCAGGCTGAATTACCAAATAACAGTATATGCAGTGATAACAGGGGATTTCGGGTAATTCTTGTGTGTAGTGTTCCATTTGTCTCCAGCAGCACACAAACCCAGCTGATTTATTTTGTTTTCCCTACCACTCTGTAGCACTGCCAGCTCTCACAGGGTGAGAGAACCTCCAGAGGCAAACATCTTCCCTAATGGGGAACCTCCCAGAAGTGTGTGCTCTTCTGCAGATCCACGCTTCCCTGTGTTTGAGAGATGGGTTCAACATCATCCTCAAACCCTCTGACAACCCCCAAAAGCCAAACTGAAATCAGTGCAGCTGCATGACACAAAGGGCCAAATCAAACAGCCTATTTCTAGTGTGTTCCCATCTATTTTTAAGATGTATTCTGATGACTTCCCTTTTTATTAACAAACTTCATGATGGACTGTATCTGTGCCACTATTACTCTGTGCTAGCTTGGCTATCATATGTCCTCTGTGTCCTGTACTCTGGGTTATGTGATGGGGATGACACTGTGCCCATGCTTGGTCTGGTGCAAGTTCATATTGCTTGACAGCCACGCACAGATTCCATTTTAATGACTGTGAAACTGTGTCCTCGGGCACTAAATACCCTTAAATCTGGGGTGGCTCACACAGAAAATCAGAGTGCAGTAGCTGAATTACAAACAACTGGTGCAAATCACTCTGGGAGATCTCACCAGAGCTGGGAGCTGCTATCAAAGTAATCTCTCAGTATTCCATAAATTTATCCCCTACCTAATTATTCAAATTCTTAAGCACTTCAAATTAACATTTCACTTGGACAGTCTATCTGGCTGACACTGCAACTATTTTCTTTTGTTCAGTCTCATCAGAGTAATACTGCAAGACAAGACAGCTTGAGCTGAACAAAAGATTACATTTCCCCCTCCTAGTGGCTATGTCTTTTCATGCATAACACCGGGAGAATTCGGTACAAAAAGTTATGCTAGGCAGTAATCAAACCGAAGATGTGATCTTACATGGCACAACTGATGAGTTCCTGTTCTTCTCTTTGTTGCAGTCTTTCTGAGCACTGAAGCATTCCACGTACTTTGCATTACACTGTGTAACCAGCTGAAAGAGAATAAAGTAGGAAGTCAGCCCTCAGAGCGCTCTAAATGAAGAGAGGAGGTTTCTTTGCCAACTCCTGCAAAGATGCATTAGTAGAAGAATAAACTGCATTGTTAAACTTGTTTAAAGTACTCAAGTTTCCAGTGGAAATCATCCTTTTGATACAACATGTTTAATAGATAAAAAGATCTCTGCAGCTCTCAGCTTTGCAACACCTTGCATATGAAGTTCCATCAAAATATATTTTCACAGAACACTATGTTTCATTATCTTTGAGAATATATTTCACAGAATTTCAGATATGTTTAGTCAGAAGCAGGTCTCGAGGAATAAAAGCTAGCAAAATAGAACAACAAAACTTTAATATTATTTTGTTTTGGTTTGGTTTTTTTTCTAAAATAATAGCCATATCATTCTTGCAAAATGTCTTTTTCTGCCAGGCCTTTGGGGAACCCACCACACTGGCATCTGAGATCTGAGACCATGAGCTACATTCTCTAGTCTGCCATGTTCATTCTGTGCCTAGAGGCACAAAGAAAGGCAGATTTGTATTTGAATACTCCACCAGTAGATAGGAAAACTCTGCCAGAGCAAAGAGAGTAAAGGTGGCTTTCACATCTCATCTCCTGCACTCACACCTCGTTACTCAGCGTCATTTTACTCTAAGATGGCTGAATGTAAATTGCTCTACTGGGGCATGAGCACAAGTTATTTTCTGCCAGCTCTGTGGCAGCAGCAGAAACAAGAGAAAGATCTAATAATTGTTGCTGGTCACATCCCAGTTTGAAATGCACTCTAAACAAGATAGCACTCAACTCATCTGTACACTGGCATAAGCCCCATTAGAAGTTATGGGGATTCTAAATAACTGTGCTATGTTGTCAGAGAAAGTAATTTCTGAAAATGGCACTTAGGGTTTTTAAACTTTGGCACGAGTCATCAGAAAACATATAATTTATAATTGTTTGTAAAAGTGCAACACTTTTTAAAACAACAAATCTTTGCCTCCTCCTGCATTTTGTGTGGGCGTGCATGCTCTTGCACTTGTTTCTTTAATTTAGTAATTAAGCATCTGGAATGTCTTGAGTGATGTCTGAGATTCCTACAAGTGAATTCAGATTCATTTTTGAATAGCTTCGCACCTGGTGTAATTTAACAGCTTCAGTTCCTTGGGTAGTTATTGGGTAGTTATTAACTGAGTGAGTTTAGCTGTGAAAACAGATGCCATGTGTCTCCTTATGATACAAACTCTCACAAAATATTTTATAATGTACTGAAATAAAATGCAATCAGAAAATCTTGGGTTTCAAGTAAGAGATCTGGGAAAAAGAAATTACTTTGGCCAGGAAGGAAGCAGCTATGACATAGAAGGAAACACAACAAGCATCATGATTAGCAATGAGAAAGGCATATTGTGTTTCCTGGTCTTAAAACACTTGTAATTCCTTATCTACACTGATGAAATAGTAGGTGGTGCAAAGAACCTCATCTCTTGTCTTTTCCCATATTTATCTGTATGAGAGTCACAGTTTGGAGGAAGACTTCCAGCCAAGCTAACCACAGACTTGGGAACATCCAAGGCCCCTTGGGAACAGGGAGACCAGCAGCACAGTCCAAACCAGTGTCCATGTCCCTCTTCTCACCTCTGACTGAAGAGCACGAGCACTGATTTCCAGCAGTGAGGCTAGGACTGTATGGGACTGAGCTTCTTAAGATGTTGTGCTGGGCTGACCAAGTTTTCTGGTTTGGTTCCTTAGCCATGACAATAGACAGTGAATACAGGCCATAAAAAAGAGGGTAGGAAAATTAGATCCCTGTGGATGGCAGTGATTAAGACTTACCTTGAACTGTTTTTCTAGCCGTGTCTTCCCTCCTATGCCAGGAATGAGGATGCTGTTAACATAACTGTGCAGCTGGTTTGCAGACACTTCAGTCTCCTTCCCAAGGATGGCTTCCAACAAGGCATCATGAATAAAAATGTACTGCTCCTAGAAAAACATCAGCGTGTCAGGTGGACATTTGAAATAGCCTAAATGGATGTATTTGTCTGAGGAGCAGTGCACACTAAAGGAAAGGGTGTGAAAAACCAGCCACTCATGGAAATACTGCCAAATTCAGAGTAAATATTTATAAATGTAGCACATACAACTCTGTATAAGTCAAAAACAAAATCTGAAGTTTCTGGTCTAGAAAAAGAGAGATATTCTAGTGCAGAAAAATATCAGTAATATATTCAATTTTTACAGGGATGTGATTGGAAAAATCTATTCTCTTTTTGACTACAATGCAAAAATGAACAAGGCTTTAAATTCAACCCCACTGCATTTTTTACCTCTGTCTGGACGAGGTAGTTGCGCTGCGTCCTGATATGTTTCAGGAAACCCAGGACATTAACTGTGCTTTTGTCTTTTATCTGCTGCAGCATACTGTCTATCACAATGTAGGTACCAGTTCTGCCAACACCAGCACTACAGAAAACATAAGAGAAACCCATGAAATACAGCCAGATGCAAATGCAGAAGTAGCTAGAACAGAGCTAAGCAAATATTCACATATTCCTGTTCATGGGCTTCCATTTTCCTCCTAGCTTCAACCATTAAAGTTTCCCAGCAGAATATTTTGGGCTTCTGGAAATTTTACCAGGTATGTTTCTCCCTTCTTTGAGTATTTCTGTGCTTCAAGATGAGGCTGAACACAATACAAGCCATCACATCTGTGTCAGCAGCATGAGGATAGGGCTGTTGTGGTCCTGGACTTCACACTCTGGATATTCACACTTGGCTCCTGTTTCCACTGCTGCAGTTACTGGTGTTGGCTGGATGAAGCCATTCAGAGGTCCACCCTTTGCCAAGCTGCTGCTATGCTGGATTGCCAGGGTCACTCCAGGCTGTGAGATGGCTCTGGCTGGCTTCAGCCTTGAGGTAAACTTAACCTGCAAAGTGCAGCTGGAAATGAAAGTGGTACCAGCACTATGGGAAGGTATAAAAGGGGGCTAATCCTGTGGAGCCAGAGCTCCTTACAGGGAACAAGAGCAGTCCTGGGCCCAAGAGAGATGGGAGCTCTTCAGAGATTCTTCATTTCTGCTGAGGAAGGAGCTGTAACCCCCATCATCCTCTCCTCTTTGATATAGTGCTGTGCAGCCCCCTCACACACAGTAATGAAGACCACATCCCTGAACTAGTGTATTGACTGATCTATTGCTGTGACTGTAAGTGCTGGTGAGGATGAGTGTGGTTCATTGGCAATTGCATTCCCAATTGTCCACGTATCCACACTGTTGGTTCCCAGCAGATGTGATCCTGCCCCGTCCATGCACTGAACTGGCAGGCTATAGACAAGCTTTGACCAAGGAGCTTTCGAACTACATCAGTACAATGTAGTTCAGCAGTTCAGTATCATGGCTATAGCAAAATCTGCATCAACTGGGAAGCTTTTGCATTGGAGCTCTTTTAAGACATAGGCAAAGTAGAGCTCGTGTCTATCCGCACCCCATGGGGCTGACACACTGCTCCTGTGTTAGTAACCTGCAGTGTTTGTGTTAGGTGGCACGGAAGAGCACACACTGTGCTCTGTCTGAGCTTGCCTTGGGTGGTTTGTCACGGCCATCATACCTGCAGTGCACCACCACTGGTCCCATGTCCGGGGTTCTGGCTGCCGAGGATCTCCTGACGAAGGTGAGCACGGGCAGGGCGTACTCGGGCACGCCCATGTCAGGCCACTGGGTGTAGTGGTACTGAATGACAGTCCTCTCGTTCTGCCGCCCTTTGGGGTTCCCCTTCTGACCCTAGGTACGAAGGGGGCGCAGAGACAAGAGGGAGGGGAGGGAAAAGAAGCATAAAAATATCGTCAGTCCCTTCTGGCTCGCTCAGCTGCGAAAGTGCTGGACTCTGACAGAAGAAACCTGCAGTTCTGCCTGCTGATGGGTGGAGACAGAGTTTGAGAGAAAATACATGTGGGAACAGGTAATAACAGCAATTACAAGGACACTAAAGCTGCAGTGCACTTCAGAAAAAGAAATACAGGCTAAACCTTAGCAACAGGTTCCCTGTAATCCTGTCTTTACTTACTTATTTCCCACCCACCTGCCTCTCCAGGCTGCCTATGCAAACGCTGAGTTTTGCTCTGGTGTGCCTTGCGTCCTACACAAGCCAGAAGATGCCTGGATGGGAGCGGTGAGGGCTTGGCTCACCTTTTTCATCTTGGTGTTCCTGACGGTGAAGCGGCGCACGGTGTAGCAGGCGTGGACGTTTGTGCTCTTGAGGGTGACGATGATGTTGCCGTACTCCTCGCTGTTCTCCGTCGGCCAGTACTGATCACATTTCCTCTGAACACAGACACAGTTGGGTGAGTTGGGTAAGGGCCTGAGCTGCTGCTTTGTATTTGTGACTAGAGCTTTTTGAAAGAAATCATGGCTCAGTATGTGTCCCTGTGTTGTTACTTATGTGTTATGCATCAGTACATATCACCCCAGGCCATTTAAAACAAATTCTGCCCAGGTGATTTGGGGAAGTGTTAAGGAGCAACTGCTAACAAACGAGAAAATCTCTTACTCTTCCTTTTTCAACAAGGTTCGTGATCATGACAATGATTCCTGTATTTTGTTCCCAAATCATCCTCCAGAAATCTTCAAAGGTAGACTTTAAAGGTCCCTGGGTAGCAATGTAGGCTTTTGCTTTGTTGTAACCCTTCAAAGAAAACCATAGTGCCAAGTGAGATGAAAGCAGTATCAGAGCAGAAAAATTAATATTTTAAAGGTAACAAGAAAGGTGCTTTTCTAATTCAGAACAGTGAGGAATTTGGAGCAAAATTATCAGGTGAAGTTGAAAAACACAATGACATCACAAGTGAGAATGCTTCCTTCCTGGGGAAGGATTCAAAGGTAGAGCAGATAAAAACCATTAAAACAACTTACATCGACATAATTAGCATTAATGTAGTCACTGTGCTTAGAATCTTTTCCTGGTAAAGGCCTTAACTTCACCCTGCTGTGATCATCTGCAGGATAAAAAACAAAGCAGAGAAACATTAGGGAAACACACTGCAGAACTGCAGGCAAACATCCCATTTCCTGGGTATCAGGGCTGCCCTTACTAACACACAGAAGAGATTGGCCTTGGACTGGAGTCAAGAGGGAGGTGGGAGTATCTGTTCTTGGTCATCTGCTCATGTGCAGGTTGTCAGCCTTCACATCCCTTAAAGTATGTGGTTCCTGCTGGGACAGCTTCTCTTTAAAGGGCACTGGAGCCTCAGGAGCACCATTTCTAGAGTCATCCACATCACTCAGGGTAGTGAGATTCAAAGAGCCAGGGCACCCCACGGGGCTGTGAAACGCTGCCTCTGCTTGGCTCAGCTCATTATCCTCCCCTCAGTGCTGGGCTCAGACAGCTCTGCTGGCTCTGGGAGCTGAGTGAATGTCCTCACTCTTTTACCACCATCATCACACCATGAGGACAGACTTGAGGCTGTGATCTTTAGCTCCTCTTTTTGTTCCACCCAAATGCTTGACTCCGCCTTAAAGCAGGAAAAAATCATAGTCCTGCTCCTAGGCAGAAGCACTGGGCTGTGTGGTGCTTCCAACTCATGCAGAGATGAGACATGTGAGCCAACTTTAAGCATAAACACTGGTTTCATTTGCTTTCCTTGAGGACCAATGGAGAGAGAGGATCCTCCACTGATAATCTGGAGGACTGAAGTGCCTGCTTCAATGTCACCTCTCTGTACCTAGAGAGATGAGACTTCTATGTCTAAAATCAGAGCTGGGACAAGCTCAGTGAATGCCTTTGCATGGCACACAGCAAGTCTTTCACAGGTCTGGGAAATGGTCCTCAGTCAGTACCTTGATTACTATCGAAAATCTGTTAGGGACATGTATTTCCTTCCTATGCCATCAAAAGCATCAAAAGCATTCAAGATTTATTGCAATGTTTATGAACATTGTGAACTTTTTACCAGTGGGCTCTCCGTGTCTGCCCCTAAACCACAGTGACAGTGGCATCTGCCATCCATTCCGCATAAGAGAACAACAGGGAAAAAGTTACTGCACTTCCATCCCAGATAATTTGCATTCTAGAGCAGAATCCAGATTTGCAGTTCTCAGAGGGATACAGGCAAAGCCTGCTCTGTGATACAAAGACCACTATTTGTCCAAATCCTACACAGAGCTAAAGCAGTTTGAAATATAGCAGATACACTCTGTAAGATTTAGCACCTTTGGGACTGTAGGGTAATCCCAGGAATCATCAGTAAAACTCTTTGCTCCTCCATGCACTTCCCCTAGGCCAGTTTTCAGGCATTAGCAGGCAGGAGAGCTCTGATCATCAATTTATCCCAGTTATTCCTCTGCAGAACTTCATACCAAACTTCTACAACTATGCTTGGATTACAAGCTGTGAAACATTTCAAACCAAAAGCTGGGGTGAAATCCTGGCCCTGGAGAAGTCAAAACATTCATTGCCTTTAACAGGGAAAGGATCTCCCAGCCACACTTTCACATGTTTATTACATCCTGTGGAATAATGTAGCCTGGGGCCACCTGCCTGTCCCAGTCACACACACACACTGCAAGAGGAGAGTGCCTTTTTGGGTTATTCATTGTGCTTAGGCCAGTGATCACTTACAGGCCAGGATGTTGATGTATCTGTTCTTGTGCTTGTTGTCGGGATGGTTGGAATGCTCTGCAGTGATGTTCATGTCAGCCGTACAGCGCTGCACTTCCTAGGCAGAAAGATTATTCAAATGGAAAATTTGTCAGTCCAAAAACCCCTGAGCTTTCTCTCCTTTTGCAACAGCTCACAGAACCCTTGTTCAAAGTATCAGAATTTTAATTGCTGGGTTAAACACAAAGTCTTTCAGTATTGTCCTGCATGTTGTGGTCTCACACTGAGCCATGTCAGCTGTCCCTGGAGCACGGTCACGCTCCTCTCCACAGGCTTGGGGACAGATGAGAACACTGAGAGCCAGCTGTCCTCTCTGACCACCAGTCCATCATCTTCTGCACTGCATCTCCTGCCATGCCCCACTCTGTCCCCCCTTGGGGAGCTGAGATAGGGTCCCTCAGATGCAGGAGTGGACAGTGCAGTGTAACAAACTAAGAAGAAAAAACATTTCAACAGAAGACTTCTGATCGCTGGACAACTTATCTGCTTATAACCTCTCAAAATGGGGTTTCTGACATTTAAGTTCAGCATTGACCTTTTGATAGTTCTCTGCAGAGAGATGCCTTTTGTAAAATATAAATAAAATAGATCTCTGAAGATAACAACGAGGCTTTAAATACCACTGCCTGGATGCTGATTAACAGCCCTGATCCAGTGAAGAGAAGGTTGTATCCATGTATGTTTACAAAGCAGAGAGAGACCGGGGTGCTCATGAAGCCAGAGATGCAGATGTCTGTCTAGCTGGGGCTGTAGGTTAAATACCCAGTTCCCTTGGAATTTTTAAGTTCTTAATCCACCCCTTACTCTGTTCAACAACAGAATACAGAGCTATTGAAATGGGGCAATGGAGGGTGTTTTTTTTTGACTCTAAAGAGAAGCAGCCATTCCACTAGAGAGTTACACCCTTCAGAGTCTGCCCTACAAACTGAATTGCTCAAGAGTGTTTTCATCTCCAAGATACACCTTTTTAGTATCTGTTTAACTATAATCTTCCTAAAAAAGAGAACCCTCTTTTTATCACGAGCATAAATATTCTTCATTTAAAGACATATTAAAAAAAAATAAAATTAAAATCTGGAGTTTACGAAGTTGTGGAAGAAATTAGATTTATTCAAATCTTTTGTGACTCCCAGAAATTGCACCAAACAGAACCAATTTCCCCCCAGGATATGTGAGGAAATGCCAAATTACTTTGTACTTCAGACTTTAAAAATAACAGTATAGAACCTAAGAGGCAAAGTCATTAGGAGCTCACAGCTGCTACAAAGATCACGAGCTAAGTGACAGAGAAAAATTATCACAAGAAATGCTATACAAACAGCAGATGTAGGAGTTCAGCATTATGCAGACATTCCACCAAGGACTTGCATAGCAATTTTGATATCTTCCCCAACATTTACATTTTAAAAGTGCAAAGTATACTAAAACCTTGTACGTTTTATAGCTTTTATATCCATGTGACACTCTCAAATAACAATTGCTTCTCTCTCTCTCCCCAGCCCTCCATAGGGAGAAACATACTGTGCTCAAGGAGATGAGCTGAGCAAAGACAAAGACAAATCAAGCAAACCTCTCAGCTGGCCCTAATGGAATTTTCATAGTTCCACTTCTATCAAATAAAAAAACCCATATTAAAGTGTGCTCTTCCCCTAATTCTGCCTGTCAGCTCCAGTAAGCAAGGGATTTCAGATAACACAATAAGCAGGATCAGTTCAGCCTAAGTCATGGTTGGAAAAGCAGTGATATTTACATGTTAGGTTGATTTAATGCAATTTTGTTTTACCTATATTTTCATCTAGAAATCATAAAACATCACTGCTGTACCATTACAGGTCACTCCTAAAAAATACCCTGCCTGCTTCTGAGAAGCCTCAACTCAAACCCTACATCCCTGCATCACTATAAAATTCTTTTTAGAAGTTATTGGTGTTGAAAAATTTATGCCAAATGCTGTAGAATTTAATACAGATTAATCCAATAAGGTTCTGTGGAGAATACTCTGAGAAGTTATAGAATTTAATAGGGAATTACCTCCCTGCTAAGGAATTTTCTCTGACAGTTTAAATACTACATAGTAAATGTATCATTTTCTATTAAATTCTATAGGATTTTTCCATAAGGGAATTGTTGGTGAGGTTAATCATTTTAATTAACCTTTTTATGTTGATGGTGACTGTTTCCTCGACTGTACATGTTCCCAGCTGGCCAATATAATGTTAATAGAAGAGGAAGATTAAGCTAAGATGGTGAAAAACACAGCAGTGGAAAAGGAGGTCTGACGCTGTGAGAGCTGATGATCTGAAAATGGCTTTTCTTAACACATAACATTCTAAATGGTTTTTAATACTCTGGAAAGCTGTTGTAATGGTGGATTCCTATATCTACACAATGCAAAAGCATAGCAAAAGGAGACTGTTACAGAAAAGCTTCCCCCTTGCCAATATACCGCCGTTATTTTTGTCTTTTTGAAGTCTTCAGCCCTCCCCTCCAGTCCAGGACACAGCCAAGGCTTTGGGACACTGAAGCTGTCAATGAGAAGGGGACTGAGGACATCCTCCAGCTCCACCCTGGCCTGGTTTGGATGTGCCAAAAACCTGTTGGGGTTGAGAGCAGAGAGTGGGTATCCATGCTCTCCTACCCTCCAAGGCTCATCTCTCCAAATTCTAACAGCAAATTGCCAAACCACAGGCTCCCCACACCAGCCAGTAAGGCATAAGTTAACATTCCTCTGTTATTAAAGCTGAGGTGGTTGCCTTTCATCAATGCACAGAAGGCTGCAAAGAGACAAGACTAGTTGCAGTCTGTTATCTGTGCCTCTGTTCAGAGTATTATTTACCCCTTGGCAGAAGAGGACACCCTGGTGTTAATAAATAACACTCTGGAGAAAGTCCCCATCTTAATTATGCCATTTTACCACATTTATGTATATCACGTATTTATTTTCCCAGCATTTTCTGTTGCTTATGCAATGAACACCCTGGGATTTCTAAACCTTACTGGCTACCAAGTCCTTCAGTTGCACTAAAAACATCACCATTATTGCATTACTACTAAAACCTATGTTTGCAGGCAGGTCACCAGGTCAGGGCTGCTCACTGCAGCTCAGCCTAAACAAAGTCCTCTCCCAGCAGGCACAAAACTGTTACTGGCACCTTGGAGTAGGACAGATAGTGTTTGTATCACCACGTTCATAATTCATCCATAAACCTTTAATCTCTAGAATATTTCCTTTGGCTTTCCTTAATCCTGCTTAGTCTCCTCCACTGATTTTAATGATGGCTGGCTTGCACACTGCTGCTCCTCATGTTTAACTTCCCAGAACACATTACTGTCCCAGGATGAATGGATACAGGCTTTATTCTGTCCTTTCAACTTAATCATTGACAACCCTAGAAACCAAAGTACATGGTTTCAATTGACTGTTAGTTACTGTAAGAAGTGTTCTAGTCTATGCTATTATGGCTAATTTACCTTTTAATTATATTGTCCATGCTAATGCTAATTGGAATTTGATACACCCAGGTTTAACGACCCATTTTAATTGCCTTTCTGAAACAAGTTACAGATTAGTTTCTTCTAAACTTCAAAGAATTTCCATTTAAGTGTAAAATCAAACTGCTCCAGTGTCTTGCTGGCAGTATAAGGTTCTGAGCAGGATTTTTTGCTACAGTGGCTGAGCAGGAACTCGGTCTCTTGATTTGGCCTTACAAAGCGCTGCTGCTGTTGTTTCCCATTACTTCAGGCTGATGTCCTGGCAGGGGCTGAACTGTGAAAGTCTATGAATAGCAATGAGGAGTCACAACAAAGAAAGGATCCTAATCTGAGCAACTAAACCTGAGAAGATCCATAGCTATGTTTTGATATTAACGTTGATATTTTTCAGCATGGAAGTAGGTAGTTCATCCACCCCCAATATCAGTTTTGATCTATTATTTTAATCCCAAATTACAAGAATTCTGTGGTAGTGCTCTTTCTGTTTGTTTTATAACAGCAAACATGAAGACAGCACACCAACAGAGACTGCAGATAGTATTTGAAGCTATCCCCCAGGAACAGTGTAGATTTCTGTAATAATTTAGCACTGGTATAAACTCTCCAACAGCACTCGAGAGAGAGGTGACTTGGGGACAGCCTAGAAAGAGGTAAAAATGAAAAAACCAAAAGGACTCAACACAGGAATAACATCAATAGATAGCTAAAAACTCCTGTAAAATGCATGTGAGAGGAAAGGATGCTGGGGCAGAGGTGTCAGAGTCTGACCAAAGCCTTGCATTGCCCAGCCAATGGCTTATTCAATGGCTCATCCTGCCATTCCAGGCACAAACCTTGGGAATGGCTGTGGTACTGTGGTAACTAATAGAAACTCCAGATACCTGAACTTCTTTTACTGCTTCTTTTCATCTCTTAATTCACAATGCCAGTTTCTCAGGGTAGGTAAAGCAGTGAGATAAGAACTGAGGCCTCCAGCCAGGCCATGTCCTGCAGCAATCCTTCCTCCTCCAGCTTCACAGTGCTGCTTCCCTCTGGTTTCAGTACAGCAGCTCACGGGCTGAGAATACCTCTAATTAAGGCAATTTTGGTCCAGGTTATAAAACATTCCCAATGCAGTATTGCTTGCTAGCAGAATGCTTTTGAAATGGCATCTTTCTGCTGCCAAATTCCTTGGTATAGACGCAGCTATAAGCATGTGCCTGGTGTGAGCTGTGTCTAATCTGTAAGGGATGTTGGGATAACTACACTGGGTTTTTAGTATCTCAAGAAGTGTGCAGAGTGCAGCACATCTGTTTTCAATGCAACCCATTGCTAACATTCTGAGGTCCCCAGTTAAAAAGAGCCAGTGACCCCTGCCCTGAGCAGCAGTAACCATGAGAATAACATTAGCAAATCCCTGCCACATTGCTGGAAATATAGATTTATGTTATTTTCTTACATTTCAGGCCATTTAGAAGAAGGTGCCACTGGAGTATAAAGATATTTTCAATTTATGTGATGAGGGAGCTAGACAGCCTGCCTCTGAGTTCAGCGAGCCTGTTCAGACTCCAAATTGGCAATGAATCATTATGCTCACACGGCCACAGGCAGGAGAGGTCTGCAGAGATTGCATTCCCCTCTCTAACTGCTCCTGCAGCAGCACTGACCAGCCCACTCCAGAATTATGGAGGAGGGAAGTAAAACTCCCTGATCTCAAAAATCCAAATGCTGCATTAAACTGTAAAAATTCACAGTTAGCTTTGGGGATGGAAGGTGATTTCTTGGCTTAGTGTTCCTTTCTTAGAGCAAAAGGATATGATTACTCAAAAAAACTTACTGTGTTATTCCAGTAACCGGCCAGGGGGAGGGAGTGAAAAGCTCTACTGTGGGAGGTGGCACTTCACACTCTTTTTGATACAGGAATTTGGAGGGCACATGTCCTATATAGTCAGGCTATCAGGGGAATAGAGGATGACAAATGTGACATCAGTTTTTAAATTGAGATCCAGAAGGGGTTTTAGGCACTGCAGCCCACTATATCTGACTTCTCTGTGGGGCAAACTGCAAGACTCCGCAACAGAGGAGCAGAGCTAGTGAATGCCTTCAACACCTTGGGGAGAGGTCCCTCAAGAAGTCTACAGGCTGCCTAGAAGAGCAGCATATCAATTTCCAAAATGTGTGGAAAGGCCTCTCAGAAAAAAACCTGTTCTGGAGCAAAAAGAAAACTTGCCTTTGTGCACTACCAGGTTAAAGGCGGGACTCACCTGCCCAGGAATTTCCAGTGTTCAACTTTCAGTGGTGGGAACTTATGGGGATCTCACCTATTCATAAGTGGATGGGGACCTCACCTATTCATAAGTGGACTGCAGAGGAGACAAAGTGTGTTTACAAAACCAAATTATTCAGGCTAATTAGAATGAAATCTGTTTGTGAAGGGAAGCTGAACAATCTCGCAGCACTGAGTGGCTGAGTGACAAAATGGCAACTGAAATTCAATGTTGATAAATGCAAAGTGATGTACTTGGGGAAAAACAACCCTAACTATACATACATACTGACAGGTTCCCAATTTGCTATTGCCATACAATTACGAGGCCTTGGGGTCACACTCAATAGTTTTCTGGAGGTGTCAGCTGAGTGCTCAGTAGTTGTTAAAAACCAAATACTATGTTAGGAAGGAGAAAAGTAATAGAAAACTGAAAATGTCACTGAACTCTACATTAAAACCACCTGCCATATACTGTGCACAGCTGTGGTCTTCCCATCTTGACAAGGTTATGGTAAAGGAAGATAAAAAGGTACAGAAGGGACAACTCATCGCAAGTCTGGAGTGGCTTCCTCCAAAAAAACAAAGTGAATAATTTAGATTTCTTCAGATTTGAAAATGGATTCTTAAGGGGGAATATAAAGGCAGACAGAATCATGTGAGTAAACAGGGATGCACTTTGTAATGCAAAAAGTAGGAGGCACCAAGAGAAGTTATTCAATATGAATTAAAAGCAAAATGGAATTTTGTTCTTGTGGAACAAATTGTAGAATTCATTGCCATGGGATGCTTTGGACACCAGAAGCCTAAAAGGGTTCAAGAAACAATTAGAAATTTATGGAAGAAAGGTGTATCAAAGACTGTTAAATGTAATGATGCCAAGAAAATCTCTGACTAGACAAGGAATAGATATAATCTCTGCCTCAGGAAGGCTTTCAATCTCTGTTCAGTCTTGCCCTCAAACCCTACCCCAGCGCCCCTGTAAAAGTGT
Source organism: Urocynchramus pylzowi (assembly GCA_013397555.1). Taxonomy (NCBI): domain Eukaryota; kingdom Metazoa; phylum Chordata; class Aves; order Passeriformes; family Fringillidae; genus Urocynchramus; species Urocynchramus pylzowi. The sequence continues at coordinate 34,152 of VZRH01002554.1, forward strand.
GGTACCTCATCCTGTACACCATTGCAAGACGTGCTGGAGCTACCTGAGAGCAAGCCAAAAACCTTCCCTGAACTTTTTTAGTCTACTACTGAACAAACTTCAAGGTTGAATACAAAGAGTAATGTCAGAGACCAGTACTACTGATGCAGGATCTTTATTTTAAAAAGCTATTTGTTGTTCAATATTAATTTGGGTCCTGTATTTCCAATTTATATCAGAAATTGAAAATTCACAGGACTCAAAGGAAATCTTTAAAATTCTGTATATACAAGAAAGCCTAGCTATCATCAGACAATAAAGCTGGCTACTTGCACTATGATTACCCAAAGGGAATAAGGATTCATTTTAGATGTACTTTCCAAGGGAAGATTTGTGAGTTCAAAGTCCTTTTTTCCTCTCTACATAAAATGCTTCCTAAGCACATTCACAAAATATTTAGCTGTAATTACAGCTCAATTTAAGAGGAGGAGGGAGTACTCACACAATTTACTTTTAAAGGAATCTTCTTCCTGTAAAAACCAACCTAACACAGCCCTAAATATGCTGCCAAAAACACAGGAAGTGACACCAAAATCTAGCAACAAACAAGTGGAGGATGTTCACCTTCCACATTGGGCAGTGTATGTGTGTGCCTAGCTTAGTCTTTCCTTTTGCAGCTTCTACCTTAAACCTCCTGCCACAGAAATTTCTGAGGAGATTTTTGATCAATTTCTTTCTTTTTTAAACAAAATCTCATGCAGTGGCTACCTTTGGGAGGATTTATTTATTCTGCAGTATTGATCACATTATTTCAGCATCTCCTCACCATCCTCTTTTCTTCCCCTTTTAGCTGTAAAAAGCCATATTTTTTTTTATATGACTGCAGAATCCATTACCTCTTTCTCTTTTCAAAAGTTCCACAGGCATGAAGGCACGATGACTGTGGTACTTTCCACCTAAGGCCAGCAGCCCTGGGTTTTCTGTTTTAGCTGGAATCTTACTATTTTTCCATAAAACATTAGCAAAGTCTTCCCCATAGCTGGCAGCTGCAACTTCAACACATGGACCATGGCTGGATCTGACTGGATGTGAGAAGCTGCACTGCAGCCATGCCAACAGCTACTGAATAAATGTGACCTCGGGTTCCACTGCTCCTCAGCAACTCTCCAAGCTGGGGCTCTGACCTCTGAGTCAGTTTGGGCACTTGAGAAACATTTTACCTATGGGCTCTCTGAAAAATCCTGGGTTTCAAATCAGGCCCACGAGGCCTCAGAACACCAGCAATGAAGGGGAGCTGGGTGGTTCATCCCAGACAGAGATTGCCTTCTTCCTATTCTTACTCCTTACCCCAGCAGGAGATTTCCTTTACATTTAGGAAGCTGAGACCTCAGCTATGGAGAAATACATCTGGAGTAGCTATCCTGACTTCAAAGCAGACGCTCCAAGTTTTAAGCCAGCACGGAGAATAGAATTTGGTGCATGCAGTGCAGTCAGAGGATTCTAACTTCCCTTTGGAAGGGACCCTGTGCTCCCCAGAATGGGACTAATTGGCCAAAGCTCCCTCCAACTAGCTGCTACAGCACACCACTCACAGCAGGGAACTCCAGGAGGAAGGGAAAAAATAAGGCTATTAGAGCAGTGTTTTTCTTTGCTAAAACACAGGCGGAAGGTGTCCAACATTTGTTAATAGCAGTGATTTTGTGACAGCTGAAGCAAAGCTTGCTTAAAGCCAGACCAAGTTTACAGATGTGTTGTTGATTATTTTGAATAATTAAATGGTGTAAAACCCAGCTGTGATGAATAGCACTGGGGTCGCAATTCATAAATAATTGAGAAGAGTGAGTCGCATTTGATCATCCTGATCAAATTCTACTCTCTGGAGAATAAATGTTTGTCCTGAATACCATCAACATTGTTAAATGCCTCAATATTCCTGCTCAGCCATCCAGCCAGCAGTCAATTGAACTAAATCACTTTAACACCTTACACATTTGCCTTCCTCATGAATAAAAAATGTTTCTAACTTACACAACGCTTTTTTGGCATCAGACAAAGCAGACACTCTTTATAGACAGTAACCAAACAGCAACAATAAACGTTTTAAATGATCCCATTAAAAACAATTCCTGCATACAATCTTGTCTTTACAGTGCAGTAAGCAAAGAAGCTGTAGCTATAAGGCCACCCATTTTGGTTCAGTGCCTTGTTTGTAAGCAGAGCTGCTGCTCCGATTCACAGGCAGCAGGCAAACACACTTTCTTTTGCTCGTGGGGAAGCCAGAAGTGCAACTCCATGTGGTTTCCTGGGGCTTCTCCTGTTTTTCAGCACTCCCAAACATTCAGCAGGGACTGTGATTAGGCTGAGTGAAGGAAAAGTCTGACTCTGCTGTCTTACCCTGCAGGATCTTTACCATGCTTGCATAATAAGGGCTCCGTAACTCTGAGGTAGAATACTACTTTCACTCCATTGGAATTATCTCCAAATGACAGCATATTTATAGGAATAAATCAGAAGTCAGAATCTGTTCTACACAGGTAACCAGATGCAAATTTAAAAATAGTCACATTAGGTAAACACTACGAACTAAACCCCAAATCCTTTCTCCTTGGTTTTACTGGAACAAAATAATCAATGACTTCAACAGCAGTCTCTCTTGTGTCAACATAGCATGAACAAGGACTCAAGGAACTAACTCCCAGTCTGGGTTTTCATCAAAGACCAAATTCTACTACTTTTATTCATTGCAAGCACTGTTTCACTCAGGGGATATATGACTTTTCAGATGACCAAGAGGAGCAAATTCTGGAGCAAGAAGAGTAAAATAATTGTAAGAAAACCCTTGAGTTAAAAATGACTGTATCTTCATGTTGTTCTTGGGGGCTTGCAGGCAGCTTTTCCTATTTAAGAAAAAACTAGGAGGGTTCTCCCTTAAAGGCACCAAATCTGTGGTGGTTAGAACGCATCTGTAAATGTCCAGTCCCATACTGCTCATAGCTGGTAGAAAATTGGTATCATCCTGTTTCTTCTGATACATTTGAGCACTGCATTTACCTGACAGCCTCACACAGATGTCACACAGTCCCCAGTTATTAATACACAATTAGCTTTAGGAAAACAACATTTTATTGGGGGGGTCATTAAATCATACCTCAAAGTCTTCTGAGAACCCATGCTGGTTATTAGAATACAGCTCACTGATGTGTTTAACAAACTGCTTGACTGGAATTGCTTCCATATCATCTGCAGGAAAAAAAAAAGAGATACTCATTGCTCTTTGTTTCATACATAAAACTTGAGGAGAGGAAGTCTTCACTTGATATAATTTAGATCAGAGTTCCCAGGGGCAGGGCTAGTTCAATGTGCATTAATAAGAAACCTTGATAAATCTGGCCAGTTTTGAGGTAAACATTTAATTGTATTTCCAATTCTAAGCACTACAATTATAAATCCTGAGAGCCTGTTCCCTGGGATGCTGATTTACAAACAATTTAAGTTCAAGGATAATCAGCTCTTGCTCAATTTGAAGATGGCCGTGGATGGGATGAAGAAGCCTCCTCTCCTTTCACATGATATAGAAAGAACAGAAGAGACCCCAAATGTGAAAATACAGTTGACAATTACTCCCAGTAAGTTTTAGCAGACTGAGCAAACACAAAGGCCTTTCTTATTAAGGTTATTCACTTTTTCCCTTTCACACAATAATGTAGAATCCAAATGGACTTATGAAACTGCTTATAAGCAAAAGAGCAGGCAAACACAACAGCCACTCTGATTTGAGTTCTCTCTCATGCCAGAAATTATTCATGACATTGAATATTATTGAGTATTCCACTGGACCATTTGCTCTTGCACAGCACAGTGTAGTGCCACCCAATATACCAGTAAATCACCCTTATATGTCTTCTTACAAGAAAGAAGTTGAAGACTCAAACTGAAGACAAACAAGACTGTTTTGAGCACCTGGGACTCCAGGCAGATTCTAATAAAGCTGGGGTGTAGGATGGCTGCCTTATTCCTCTATTTAGCTCTCAAAAAAGGCCTGGATATTGTTATGACCACCACTGCAGTTGGCAGAAAAACTGCGCTTGCCAAGATTTGCCAGTTAATATTTTCAGTCTGGCATTTAGAAAATGCAAATTGCTATACAACTGTGATTACTTTCAGCATGTGAAATAATCTATTGCCTGATGGCTACTATTGTCTGATTGCATGATTTTATGGCAATACCCTGTATTTATATAATCCATTTAATATTCTTCTGAAGATAGCATCTATGTTATGTTTACTCCCAGTAATTCAGTGGTGTATTTTTGCTCCCATTTAGCAGACATATGGTTTGGTGCTACAGCTGCATTATAATCTGGATTCTTTTCCTTTTAAACATCTACATTATGATAGAAAAAATCCAAATATTTCTACAGATACTTAGCAAAATTTAACGATAAATAAATAGATGTGACATTTACTGTATTCAGAGTGAAAGATCTTTGGCAGCTAAAACCTCTAAGCTGTCACATACGCTTTTCATAGCAAAGGGTATGAAGATCTGTATGTGTAAATGAGGTTCTACTTTGGCAAGAATTTTATAGATCCCTGACAATCTGATTTCTTTCCAGCTGATGGCAGTTAATATTGACCATGTCATTATTTCTCTCCTTTTATTTTATAAGGTAACGCTCTAAGGTGGCTTTTTGCATCTATTGACATTTTCAGATCTTAATCAGCTCTCTTCTACTTTATTTACAAGGGCCAATTGTTAAAGATATATTTGCAATCTGGTCACCTCACAGTATAGTAATGCTACTTTAATTAACCACATGCTCATTTACTGAATAATACAGAATTCAAAACATTTGACAAGTGTATGCTCTTCTTAGCAAAAAGCTGCAGCCTGCAGAAATGCTGGCATTTAAAAATATTTAAGTGATAACATTTATTCTGTATAATATTGCGAATATAATAATCTCATAACATTTATATAAATATTTTCACAGCCAAGACATTTGAATGGAATGATCTATAAAAATCATAGAAATCTTTAGAAAGAACCTGTAAAACAGTATTTCCTCTTCTGAAAAGTAACCCATACATCCTAGATTTCCTTGAAAATAGCTTCTGCTATGATAGCAATTGCATTTAATCTCACAAGAGAAGCTCCACAGTTATAATTTGGGTTTTTTCCTTGCATCGTTTTAGCTCAGCTGAGACCAACCAAGGTAAAGGATTGGCTACAGCAGACCAGTGTGTCCAAGCTAATTTTGCAGAAGGCAGAATTTAACTTTAATTGTGATCCGTGAGCCAAAAAATACATTAGAGATAACATGCTCTCCAGTCCATTGAATTCCCACCAATTTCAAGGATGGGTCTGCACCAGAAATCCATGGCAAAGCATGGTTAGTTTTCTTTTTATCATCATCACTGCATGGTGGCAGTATGTCTCCACCTTTATAGCCACTGCTACTTCACTTCTCTCTTGTTAACTGTCCTTTAGTGCTTCTCCTTCCTTTTTCCTCTTCTGCATTTTCATTCTAACTCCCTCCAGAAGCCTTAAGCAAATGCAGTTTCTTACCCTGCTTGATGACATGGGTAACAACTACACATTAAAGAATTAAACAGGAAGTATTGTTGACATATGAGCTCGCTGGGCCAGAGGGAAATGAAGTTGCCCATAAACTCAGGAAAATCACGCTGGAGCAAATATAATTCTTACACATCAGGAAGATTAAAATCAGAACCATGAACATTAAAAACTTAAAAAAACAGTTTAAGGTTTCCAGCTTTCAAACTGGTGGGGTAACATGGTCCAACATGGTCTGTGACTGGGACAGGCACAGCCCTGAGGGAATGGGCAACCTACAGTGTGGTAGGATGTGGCTGGTCCTCCCTGCACACCCACCTTGCTCCAGCTGATGGCCACAGAAAGGCAGCTGCACAGGAGACAGAGCCTATCACATTAACCAGTGAAACAGGAAAATGCTGAAGTAATGCTGAAGTCTGAGCTGGACTTTTTCTATTCATAACCTCCAACTCCAAACTCCTACCCAGGAACACAAATCACTTTAGCTGGATACAGGCACGCTTAGCCATGGGCAGCTTGCCAGGCCTCTGGTAAAATGTATGCTAACACACTCAGCACTCTGGAATGGCCTGAGCTGGCATTATCTGGAGATGGCTGTGACCTTCTCCAGGAAAACCAACAGATGTAGCTAGATGCACAGAATCTGATTTTCCTTTAGCTATCGTCAGCCCAAAGGCTTTGGTTAAGCCTTCTTTCCATCTTAAAGCAAACAGACTTAAATGACTGTAATTCTTTTAGTCGATTGAAGAGATTAATAGAATCCTATAATGGCTAATTAGCAGCTCTCCATTGTTCTGTGCATATTCACTTTTGCACTATATACTTCCCATCAAGAAGCTGGAGTGACATTTGATATTGTCAGTGCAATCCTTACATTTTGCAAGACCTACACATTATTCAAAGAGAAGAGGGAGGTGTTTTAATAACATACCTTCACCTCTAACACTGCAGATATAATTACATTTCTGTCTAGCTTGGGTTTAGCCATCTGTTTTATCAGTGTCAATAAAGTGATTCTGGATTTACTTCACTGTGAAATATGAGCTGAATCTGGCACCATAATAATGTACTAACCCTTTGTGTTACACAGAGAAAGAAGTATACTCAGATGGACAATATTTTAGTAATATTTTTTATAATCAGATACTACCAAAGCTGGCAGGGTATGTTTAATTTCTGTGCTAAATATTTAACATATTGGTGGAGTTCCCATCTTGACTTGCTGGCCCAAGCCAAGCACCTGAGAGGAGTATCAAATAAACCCAAAGGGGAGCACAAGGCAGCTCATTTCCTGCCACAAAGAGACAATGCCAAGAAGAAAATCATGTTTGTTTAAAAAAATGACAGTAGAGGAAAACCTTCACTAACACCTCCTTTTTAAAGAAATGGCAATTGCAAATGCAGAATATTTAACACATTCCTTCATAAGAGAGACACCTTCAAAAGAAGCCCAAAGCATATAGAAGCAATAAGGTTTGAACAGGGTTACATTTTAAGTTCGGATAATTAGTAATCCTACCAGGAAGGATTTTTCCCATAGCTCCCACTTAATAAGCTGCCTTTGTAATGTTAAAGCAATAGGGGCCAATTTTCAAAGAAAAATAGGATATCCTATCAGAAATGACATTTCCACATAATAGGGTCTCAGATTCATTTTGATTCATTTATAGTCTGAGAGCTCACTGGATAGTTTAGTGGCATTGTATTGGAATAGATGGGTTTGGGTCAGGAATTAATGAAGAAGGTCAAAACCAAAGTGCTTCCTTATATTACCTTTATTTAGATGGAGTTTTGGTGTTTCTGAAGACCCGATGTTTGACACATGAAATAGTCTTGGTAAGAAAATTCTCCATGTCTTTTGTTATGTCTGTGAAGGCTTTCTGTTCTTCAGCTATTACCTTACCCAGCCTCCTAAATCCAATATACTCCCTGCATCTTATGCTTTATTCTTAATGTGAAAGCTTATTTGGTTGGTTTGTGAGTCCCTGCACTTCAGTCTCTCATTTACTAAGCCACCTGGATTCATGTGCCACGGCTGTCACGTGCCTTGGTCCATCTGCTCCCACTGCAGCACTGAATGCTCTGTGCCATCCCTGCATCCCGGGAGCACCTCCATCAATTCTCAGGAATTGAGAATGTGCTCTTCACAGCTGGCTCCAGCCAAAGAATGAAGGGATTCTCCCATTGCCCTCTCCCTGCTAGGGGGCTGAGCAGTGATCTGAATCCACCTGCTGATCTGGCTGATGAGTGTAAGAAAGAATTGATTGATTTGTGGGGAAGGGAAGGGGAAGAATTAGTTGCTGGTGGGGTAGATGGGTTGATCCTACTCATTAGGATGACAAATAGTGAAGTGACAGGGAAACTTCTCCTTCTGAAGGCAGCACAAACCTAACTTTGCTTATGATGATCATAAAACTAGTAACATGGTTAGGGACATTGATCCTGAACACAGAGAATCCACTATGAACAGTGTATCCTTGCAGTCCTCATTTTCTGCAAAAAAGTCTTCCCAAAATATCTACCAGTAGGATTGTAACAGGATTGGATTTGATCTCTTAACTCACTGAAAAATAACATATATGAAAAATGCTTTCCCATATCCATAGCAAAAAGCACCTTTCTGTTCCAAGCAACACACAACCCTGGGATGTTACTTCATCTTTCACTCTCTTACTCTCCATTCCTAGGAAGAACATTGAATGCAATCACAGGATTTTTTAAAAGACGTTTATTTATTGTCAACCACCTTCAGTAAATTTCATGGGCTTTTCTACCTTTTACAAGGTGGGATGGAAAAATTTTGCAAGCAGCTGGAATACCTAGCATCAATATTTAGGATGAATTCCACTTAAAATGGAATCTAACTGCCATTGCATAAGCTACAATACATACCAAAGTGAAGGCTGCCAGAGCTATGGCAGCAGGAATAACCATGAGGTGTGTGATATTCTGACTCTACAAGAGTAGCTGAGCATATAGAACACTGCCAGGATCAACAGCACACTCTGGGGCAAAATTCTGCCCCAGCAGAGATTATTAAAAATTCCCATCAACTCAATTGTCCACCTCTAGAGAAAAACTTAGACAAAATTATATAAACCTGCAGATTGAGCATCCTCTCCAAAGTGCACATACTTAAAAGGGCTCAAAACTTCACATGCTGCTCAAATTTTGGCACAGATTGAATTTGAAATGCCTGAGCAGACAGAAATAGCCAGCCCTTGCCCTAAGTCACCCAAATACTGGCCTCTACGAGTAATTCCACACGTAAAACAGGGCAATGCCCAGCTTTCTTCAAACCATTTTAGATTTAATGCAGTTGAATTATACACTTATATTGTCAGAGCCTTTAATTCTGCAGTATACTGGCTTTCCTTGCATAACTATTTAAAATAAGAATGCAACCGAAGCCATTGTATTTCAATTGGAATAATTAATCTTTCTGACTGATTGCATTTACTTGCTGTATAAAAATTTTTGGAGATACAATAACAGTTTTATTTGTATAACATTAGTATCATTAATTTATGATAGAACAAAGTCATTAAAAAGCCTTAGTACTGAGAAGGTGTCTGCCTTCTGTGGAGATCAAATCTCCATAAATACTATAAAGACTATGCAATAGTTTCATTCTAGGACATCAAAATACCTGCTGAATATCTCTTAAGGGTGGCATCCTCCTGAAGTCACTGACCTCAGTAATTAAGACAAATTATAAATTAAAATGAATTAAGATGAATAAGAACTCATTAAGAGTTGATTACTGTGGGCACTATTCCTCATTATTGCTCACTTCTTTGTAATCATGTGTTTATGAAGTACTATTTTTTAATAAAAAGCACCTTTCAAAGTGAAAAGGCAAGGAAAACACTTTGAACACATTTGAAAGTCCTGGAAAGATGGGCATGCTTAAAGAAAACAGGAGTCCTTTCAGCGAGATAATTGTTATCTATTTGTTATAATCAAGTCAAATGAACACAATGGCAGGCTTCTGATAAAGGGAAGACATGAAAAAACAGAATATGAAAAACCACCTGTGTAATTCTGAAGCTACATTCATCTCTCTTGCTTCAAGACAATCTACTACAATGGTATTAGCCATGTGTCAGTCAGGAATATAAAGATGTTAATGATAAAATTTTATGCGTGTCAAAATAAGAGCTCACTTTAAATCTGCTTGTACAAAGATTAGGTTATCATTAATTATAAATGTAATAGCAATACACTTCTTCCCTTTAAGCAAAAAGCCAATTTCAGCCCAAGAGAATGAAATAATGTGAATTTTCCCTTAGCCCACATATTAAACATGATCTTATTTGGTATTGCCAGCTAAGGAACACAATTTTAATCTCACACATTTCCATCCTCAGGTTCTAGTCCTGCCATCAATTACACACAAGCCTTACATTTGAGCTCATCAAGATCCAAGTCAAGGGCTCTGCCTCCCAGTGTAACAGCTCTCAGAAAAGGATGTATCTGCATTTCACATGGCCACCATAAAAACACATTTTTTTGTGTTGTAGCCAACCCCTGAAGCCTCCACTAGAAGAACCCCAACTAGACATCATACCGTAAATTCTACTGTGTACTACTGCAGGAGCAGGGTTGGTACCAGAGTAAAAGGAAGGTGGATGTTCCCTAAAATACCTTGATGTTTTCTTGGCTTCAGAGGACGGCTGTGTTTGCCATATTGCATTCATGAATTTAATTGAAGCTGAAGATAGGTACAATTCACAATATGGTGCTGGAACACAAATCCACAGGGAGCAGAGAGCAGAAATAAAGTCTCAAGCAGCTGAAGAGCACCACCTCTGTGCTCAGTGAAGAGCTTCATGCCCTTGAGAAAGAAGCCCTCAGCTGCAGTTCCTGTACCTCACAAGGCTCACTGTGCTCAGTGCACTGTCACTGTCATGGCCACAGACGTATCCTGGGCTCTGCTCTTTAGCTCTGGGGATGCAACTTGAGACAGCCACACCTCAGCTGAAAACAGTAAGATACCTGTGCTGGGAACCTGCAGTTTCCTTGTCAAATGAGCTACTCATTACTGTCTCTTAACAGAAACAGTTTGTCAAAGGGTGGATGCTACCAGAACACAGCAGCTGAGCCTGTAAAAAACACATCAAGTCTGACCCCTGACATTTGTCAGGAAAGGTTCAAGGCAGTATTCAAGTTATTGAAGAGCTAAGAATTAATAAGATGGACTCATGATGGGACTCCTTGTAACCATGAAGAGGCAGAGGGAATGAAACAGGGTCATAAGTGCCCTGGCCTTCCCACCCTGGTGGGAGTGAAGAGATAAAGCACCTTTTCATTGCTATTCCTCTATTTCCTGGACTTGTACACCCATACTGAGACATTCTTGAAGAACCATGAGTGTTTCTCCATCAGCTTTTGCCACTAGTTTTTTTAAAATACATTATTAATAAACTCCATGACAAGTTAAAAAATTCATTTACTGTCATCTAAACCTAAAACTGAACATACCATGATCTAACAACTGGGAAATGTTTATTAAATCTTGTAGTCTAGACACAGCTGAAATGATTGGCTCACCTCTGAGAAATTTTACTTATACTGAAAATATAAGATGTGAAATACTTCTGGAAAATATGGTAAATGTATCAGCTGCATTGACCAGCTGTTTTGTTCTTTATGATATGTGCTTCTCTGGACAGTGGTCAAAACTACACAGAGTTTTGAACTTTCCCATCAGGTCAAGCCTCAAGTACCTCTGTACTAATCTCACCTCAAGTCCTACTGACATCAGTGCCACAGCATCCATTGTGCCCATGGGCTGGGCAAGGAAGCAGTAAAGTCACAGCAAGATCCAGAACAACGCTCCAACCAAGAGCAGGAAATCTCTGACACAAAGGAGAGGAGGAGGTTAGAAGTGGAATTTTTATTAATTTCACTGTTTGGTATTATCTAAGTTGCACAGAGCTGCACTTCTGCACTGCTGTTGGGGAGCAGGTCTTGAAGGAGAAGAAAGGAGAACTGCTAAGAGATGCATTTTGGCTTTATGGTTGCAAAACACACAGATCTGCAGCTGTGATGCTGCTGTTGTTGTTACTTTCCTGACTCTACTGAAAAGGATCAAGTCCACAAAGATCCAGAAAGTCAGTCAGATAGTGACCAGCAATAGAGAAGACCAAACAAACAGAAGCAGGAGCAGCTTTGCTGAATGAGATCCTGCACAGAACAAATGTTTTAGAGAAGAGATCCAGGCAAAGATGATGTGCATGTGGCCAAAATTACCTGAGTGTGGAAACAAAGAGAGAAGATACAGAGAAATAAATTTGTTGGGCAAAATGGCAGGGGAGTTTTCAGAAATCTGCCATTGATTACAGATGCATAACTGTTAGGTGCAAAGCTCATGTGAGTTGAGGTTCATACCTCAGATGTAATATCCAGTGAGTGACTCAGATACTGATAACTCATTTGTCCTGTGGTTCTCTAGATCAAGCAGTGCAGATAATTATGAATAATGATAATGATTTGGATCTCAGAGAGAATTTGCAGAAATAGGCATACACCTATGGGTGATGTGGCTTCCTGCACAATAATTAAGAACATAGCCAAGGGAAGTGAAATAGAAAATGGATAAAATGATTCCTCTGCAAGAAAATTTTTTTAGATGTCACACCTGGAAAAATTACACTGTGTGCCTATAGCAGGTAGCTGGCAGTCTGATTTAGAGCTCATAGACCTGAGAAAAAAGAGGGTTTGCATAAACAAGAGCAGGACAGTGTGCAGAAATAAACTGTGCCAACACGTCACGGAGCAGAGCAGTGGCACACAGAAACACCAGTGCTTTTCTGAAACCTTGAGCTGTGTCAGGACCTCAGGACCAGGGCCAGGACCAGCCAACCCAGACCCACTCAGCTCCCTCTGCCCAGAAGCTCATGTGTGCTGAATGGGTCTTGGCAAACCTGCTGGACATCTTCAGCCACGCTGTTCTAAATTGCCATCAGTGTGGCTGCTTGCTCTCAACCAAGGGTGGACATTGGTCCACTGAAGTGTAGGAGGTAGAGGCACAGTCCCACAGGGACCTAGTCAAATTCCTTTTGTTAAGATGGAGTTTCACAATCTAACAAGGTTACTTTAAAAAGCTTGTTTCTGTGAAAATGCCACTTACATTTTGCTTCTTGTATCAACAGGGCAAGTAAGACTTTCTCACACCCTGCGGCAGCTTCCAGAGGAAAAGTTCAGAGGCTCATCATTTCATCAGTTGCCATCAGTTTAAAGGAGAATTTTGTCATTCATGTTCCTAAGGCATTTCAGTGGGCTGTCTATGTGGGAGCAGCAGCTGACGTCAGGGAAGACTGTCATCTAGCAACAGGTATATGGGGGAAAACAGCCCACTTCTACACCTCCAAACAAGGAAAATGCCTCTGAGAGCTTCAAGATCTTTCAAGGCAGTATCTCCCATATTTGGAAAAAGCCAACATAGCTGGAACTTTTCTCTATTAACTTGAGCCTCATGGCTGAAAGTATCTGTGTATTAACTATTATCCCTGCACAGGTAATAGGTAATACACACAGAGTGAGGCACTTACAGAGGGTGATTTGGTTTTCGGTGGCCTAAATAGCTTTAATGTTAGTGTCAAGATCTTCAAATTCATCAGTTCATTCTCTTTTAAGGTTTTCTGGGCATGATTCAACTTCAGATTAAGGCCCCTCCATTTGGATGTCTGTATGCAGGTGTCTCTCTATATCCATTATATCCACAAAAATGTTGTCATTAGATTGGATTTACTTGGTGGATTGAATTCACTTTTGCAACCAGCTACACTAAACCTCTTTCTAAGGCCCAATTCTTGATGTGCCCTAAGGCTCATCACCAGTCCTTGCAGATTTTTAACTACAAGGCTGCTCAAGGTGTCCTGCAGCATTTGCTCAGGGGTTGCCTTAATCTGCAGTGCCCCTTATCAGGGGTGAACAGCTCTTTCTCAGCATTACTGAGTCTGAGCAGACCACAGGGAGCACTGCAGTGACAGTAGCATCATGTCACAAAGCTGCTGTGGTCTCACAGCCTGGCTTCCTCTAGTCATGGGAAATGTTCCCAAAGACAATGTTCTGTTCCCAGTCACTTTCTGCTATGTGCCAGAATGGCTGCTGGAGAAGCACTGGTGCACATTCTGCCCTGACAGTACCTGCTGCCTGCATGGTTTTAATGGAATTTCTTCAGCCTACCCTACAATTCATATGAATGCACTCCAGTCTTAATGGACTGACTATCAAAACATCTCTGTGCAACAGAGAACCACTGTCTCAACAACACACACTGCAGCATGAGGAGATGGAGCTTTTTGCTGGTTTCTTTTATCTAAGAAAAAAATTGTCTCAATTACAGTAAAAATACTACGCATTGGCCAAAGAGGATTTTGTCTGAAGGGAGAATTTGTTTCCTCCCAGTGTCTTGTAGACATAATCCCCTGGGTTTATGCTGTGCCAGAGTCCAGCTTAGCCCAGCCTCCCCTTCTCCACAAGCTCCAAGGAGATACCACATGACAACAGGCATGGTGGGACCACTGAACTGACTGCCACAAGCAGTCCCAACAGGCATTTGTTCCTCTTGATTTCAGAGTAGGAAGATGGTATATACGGTACCAGCTATTTAAATACTTCTGTGAAAACCAATCACTGGTGGTCTAAGATTAAAACCTGTCACCTCCTTTACCCTAGAGGAGAAAGATGACTTCTTGCTAAGGATGTGAGGTGGCCAGGACATGCATTTTAGTCTCCAACAGAAAGGAGAGGGGACAATAGCATGTTTTCTTTATTTTTAGTGATACAGCATCTGACTGCAAGGCAAACTGCCTAAAGCTTTCTGCAGGAATGTAATAGCTGACCTTTTCTACTAGTTCCCATGGGTACTTTGAAAGACTCTTTCTAGAAATAAGTCACACATGTCTACTGAATAAAATCAAGGAAAATATAACTGGACTCTTTCAGTTTGCTAGGAAGCAAGTTTCTTCAGTGTCTCAGAAAAGGGTCTGAATGGTTTTTTGTAAAATGAACCTAATTAGCTACATCTTGAATCCCAGATCAATGATGCAGATATAGAATATGACAAGAAAACTTAAAACACCTTCAAGAAACAAGTACAAGCCTTTGACTGAGGTCAATATAACATTTTTGGTATCTTAATTCTGCCTGTGAGACTGACCATCATTAAACAAGGCAGCGGCTGCAAAGGCCACGGTAACACCAAGCTGCTCTCTGTCATCACAGCTTCATGGCAGCTGCATCCTGCACTTAATAATTCCCCAGGGAAATGCCTCATGAACAGAGAATAGCACTACACTCTGCTTCCAGCATCACTCTCAGTGTAGCTGAGAGGAGAATTTGACCTTTGGTAACTTTATTAATACCGAATTAACAGATGGCTTTGGACTTTGAGATTCTTTGCTTATCTCTGTGTCTCACTGTCCTTTCTCAGAGCCCCAGATTCCACCTCTACACATGGTGAAAGTGGGGGCAAGGCCCCCAGTCTCGAGAGAGCAGTGGAACTGAATATCCCTCCTCTGCAACCTGCCCTGATGGAGCAGCTGGTTTCACCCTGGATGCAATGTCTCAGTGTTTTCAAGACTTGTTACTCATGTTTTTGACATTTTGCAAAGGTTATTCTGAAATTTCTATTAAAACTAAGTGGGAGAAGTGTCTATGGAAAAATACAGCATTGGCACTCGGAGCCCCATTACAAAACACATTAAATTAAATGAAGCAGCACCGATAGAACAAATTTCTACCAAAACCCCATGATTTATCACAAGCACAACCTTCTCTTCTTTATGTAATTAATCCAGACTCCAAGTAGCACAAACACAGGAGATTAAGCCAGTCTTACCTGGAATAGGTATAATGGGAATACTTTCATTGGGGACCACACGGGGGGAACTGCTGTCCTCCACATAGAAATGAGCAGTCTGAAAACACTTTCTGTTAAAGAAAAAAGAAAAAAAAATAGATTCAGGGTGTGAAAAACGGCTCCCTGAAAAAACTTTTGCACATGCTCTGTTTCTCCATTTCTGTTCCATACTTTCAGATGTTTTAATTTTAAAACATTGATACACGAAAACATGTTTGTTTTCTACAATTACAATTCTTTTCCCAGATTCTGATGTGCTCTAATTCACTGACATCTGACATCCACCCATCATAAATGCCTCTATACATTATTGCTAAGTACTATTTAATATGAAATTATAATAATAAAAGTTAGTGGCTGCAAAACAGGTTTCAAATACATCATTCAGAAAGGAATTCTTCACACAAGAAACACATTCGGCATACAATTCAAGCCCCAATCCACCTAGGACACTCAATTTCCAGGGAAAATACACTTACTGTAAAAGTTTCTGCTGTGTAACACCAGTAATACAGCATCTGTAACTGCTTCGTATCATGATGTTCTGCTATGAAAGTTATCCTTCAAACATTAAGGTTTTTTGTTTGTTTGCTTTTTAACACTAATGCCATATATCCTTCATCCCATCCTCCTCCTGCAAACTTGTATTACATATGCTGGTACACAAAAATCCAATAGACACTTCCCTTGGGCCCCAGGACTCCTCTCTAAAAAGGCCTACAATGAAGAGCAGAACTTAAAACCACCTGACTCTTTTTTACCTGTATTTAATGCAAAGCAGAGAGCACAAGCTGGTCATCACAGAAAAGGTACTGAGTAGAATAACATCAAGAGATCCGGGGAGACTCTGCATGGTGATGTTAACTGAGGCAGGGTTTTCCAACGCCAGCGTCACTGCTCATTGCTGACTTAATGAGCTGCTTGAGGCTGGAACTGAATATTTAATGAGTCTTTCTTGGTGTGAGCAGCTATTGTGGCAGGAGAAGGGTCTGCTCTCATCTGTCGAGGCACTAAACAATAGCTCCGCAGTGCAGAAAGATCCCCCTCATTGTCGCCCTTCAACTGCTCCTCAACACCTGGGCAAAGTTTGTGGGGGCCCGGTGAACAGTGCCTTTGCCAAGCTGCAGGTTCCCTTGCTCACACACATTTGCACATGTGGCTTCCAGGCTGCTGCCCTGCAGTTCCTGCGTTTGCTGCTCTGCAGTTTGCTGCTCCGCAGCTCGGGCTTTGTGCTCTCCATGCAGAGCCCACCGCCAGAGCAAAGTCATTTGTGGTGCCTTTGTTTCCAACATCCACACGTGCCAGGGAGAAAAAAAGTCACTGAAAACCAAACCACTCTCTTAGGTGAGACCAGAATCTAAAATGATCACAGGTGCTTGCTTTCCATGCATCTGTACTTTCTAGTGCACAGGCACAGTGCTTTGTAATGCAGGCACAAGCTATGGCAGCACAAGTACAACTTAAGACAATACAGAAGCAGGAGAGTGGATATCACAGAATGGAGTCACTGTCTGAGTGCAGCTTTCTATGATGGCTTGCATTCTGCTGAAGTTATATATTTAGTGAATATACTTTTGTCAGGAAACAGCATAAGGTGAATTCACGCATGAGGATGCAAGAAGTGCAATAGTCTCACAGCATTTAAAAACATGGGTTGAACTCCCCCTGCCTCACCACTTGCTCCCTGTTCTCATTTTTTTTTTGGCAGCCTTTATTTTGGACAATGAACACCCTGGGGGCACGCAGCGGAATAAATCAGTCACACATAAAGAAGAAACTATGAATATGAAACAGGCAAAATGTTCCTGATTTTGATGTATTTGGGGCTCTTTCCCCTTGAGTCAATACTACAGAAATCCTTGAATGGCTTCTCCTGGTAATGAAGGCCTTAAAAAGGTGTTTGATAAAAAGACAGACCTTTATGCAGGGATTTACAGGATTTTTTTAAGCTGATGATATTGAAGAAAAGCAATTTTTTTTTGTTAATTTGTTATTTTATACTCTCAGAGGCTCTGAAAGGCTGGCATTAAGGTTTTTATACACAGTCATAAGATGGCTTTTTCTTAATAGCCTCAAAACATGTAAATGTGTCAGATAATCACACTGTGCAATATTTTAAGGCCCATGATGGCAATAGCTGAATACCCAGCCCAGCACAACTCTGCTGAATACAATGTTGGATTAACAATGTATTGAATTAATATTTCACATAGTAAAGTTTGCTGTAATCATTGATGTAATTAAAAATTCTGCATTTTAGTCCTGGAAGACTTTCTGCAGCTGTTTTGCAAAGAGAGACACCTTAGACTTTGACTAAAGGTCTTCTCAAGTCACAAACATCACACTCTTGTCTAATGTATATATGCAATGCAGCACTTTCATTACTTTACAATACTGGATAATGGCATGTTAGGTGAAGACATGTCTCTCAAACTTTTTTTTTCCTCCACTTGTTCATAATAGCTGTAAATATTCTAAGTTTAGCCTCTTACAGCTGAGTGTGCACACAGGCTGCATCCCTGCATTCCTGTCCCAATGACCCCTTCTGTGTTTGAGATCTTTAAAAGATCTTTTATGGTTTAACAAATTTGCTGAATTAATTTTCCAGCAAGTTCTGCTTACTGGGTCTATTTCCCATTCTGGCATCTTTCCTCTGTGCAGCTCTAGGAGGGAACACATCTCGGGGTGCTAGGCAGATGACTCCAGTTTGGATAATGTCCATTCTTCCTGAGTAAGAAAACACCTGGCCCCAAGTAGAGCCCTTTGGAAACTCACCTCTAGTTTATAGTAATAAATATTGATAGCTGCCATCAAGGCTACTGAGAGGCATTTCAGACAATCCAGTATCTGCCTCCTCCTCCAGTTTAGGATGCTCCTTTCTATCCCTTGGCATTTCCCCTCCACATTACCTTTTCCTCCAGATACAAACCTTAAGTGGCAGCAGTTGCTAAGGCTACAAGAGGCTGCAGTAAATCTGAGTGTGTATATGGGGAGGGCTGGATAAAGGAAAAGGATGAGAGCAGGAAATTGCTTGTTTTGAGCCACTGGAGAGGGGAGAGAGGGGAGTGGACGAAGGGCTAGACAAGGTGCAAATCTACACCTACTTTCACATGAGAACAACAGTCTGTAACTTTTAACCCCAGTGTGTATACATGGGCAGGTGCTTGCATATCCGTGCCCACTTGCTCAGGAAGCCAACACTATCAGCAGAAAATAACAGGCCTTTTTTCCTAATAGAAGCAGTCCATAGTGAATGCACAACTGAGATTTGTCATGGCATAAATGATTATTAAAATCTTAACAACTGAAACACTAATTTTAGAATAATTATTGTATTTCTGCAGCATTGGTTGAGAAAACAAATCATAACCTTGATTCACTTCTAAAAGATTTTGGGGAGCCATACCTTTTCTGTGAAATACCAAAGAGTCTGTTGTCTCTGAAATATGCCTGTGAGCAGTGAAGCACACCATTTTCTCTAGCCCCATATGTTTTTGTGGCTCTCTTTCCCTGGGGTACAATAACTGTGTGAGATTGTGGTGATCAGACACACAGTTGTCACATATGGACCCAAATGCAGAAGTAAAACACTGCAAGATTAGCATCTCCCCAGAGAAGCAACAGAGGCAGGGTCTGGAATGCAAAGACAATGTGAGGGAGAACATCCCCCCACCCAGAATCTATTTGCAGAGATACTGGCTGTGAATTACTAAAGCAAACTAACAGGATGCAAAGTCCAGAGCAGCAGCACCTTATTACTAAGATGAAAGCATAAAAATATGCCAAAAGATGGTCCTGATTAGCTGGGTTAAATGCTTGTTCCATCTCTGTTGAGCAAAACACCAGATTAACTTCTCTATAAGAAGAGATGCCTTGAGAGATTTTGACACTCCAAACAGGTTTCCTTGGTTATTAGTTACTAAAGCTCAAGCAGCTTCTCCCTTATACTCCTCTAAAAGCAAGGGGGAGAACAAGTTCACATAATGGCCTGAAAGTATGGATGCATTTCATTTTTCTGTAGAAGGTGGTGCCTCAGAGTTATTACTGCCTCCAATGCAAACACAGCTCAGCCACAGACAGTGGGAGTGCTGGGAATTGCTCCAAGGGCACTGCCTGGCCTTTACTCCTCCATACTGGGGCTAGCACAGGCAGCATCCCCTGATCTGTGATGACAGGCAGGATCTGTGAGCTCTGGAGCAGCCAGGGCAGGGAGAGGAGGTGCCAAGATTATGGTGAGGAACAAGCAATTGCCTGTGCAGTGGCTGGAGCCACCAGGGCAGTGGCTGAAGACAGGAAAAACCAAAGGGGAATGTTTCACATTCCGGGGACACCCAAGAGCCATGCCCTGCCTCACACTGAAGCTACCAGCATATTCATTGCTCCTTTTTCACTTGTCCTTCTTCCAGGTGTTGATGTTGGCTGGAGCAGTGTGTATTCCCTCTCCCAGGCTAGCCAGATTTGTATTACTTTATTTTTGTACCAGAATCTAGGAGCCCTAGGCTGTCATTCCTGGGTCATTACCTACTAAAGCATGACTGGTTTGGGGACAGATGCTTGAAAGGGTCCTGCAGGCCTATTCACTACAGTCAGAGCAGGGCAAATCTTGTCCTTCAGGCACCCTTCATCCAGAAACAGCCTGCCACAGACAGAAGCTCTGCAGAATATATATTTGTTAACAAAGAGGCCAATAGTCCCTGCAGCCACCCCACTTTTACACGGAGTTTCTAGCTGGTGGGAGGAACTGGAAAGATGGAATAAGAGTCAGACTAGGATCTGTAAGGGACCTCTAAACCAGGCTGCACAGGACATGGCTTAGCCTTTACCAAATGCAACCTGGATACAGGCATTCATTCCCCATGCTCCTCCATCAAGGGGGTGTCTGCAACTAACTCCTAAACAAGGATGTAAAGACAGGAAACGATCCCCTTTCACTACCTCTGTACATTCATTCTCACTTTCAATAGAAGAAAAGCTGCTTCAGATTCCCATTGAACTGTTTTGCATGTTTTTCAGGAGACACAATTAAGATTGGTTTCTGCTGGCACCAAAACCAGAGTATGTATGCAGTCAAGTGTACTAGTAACACATGGCTCTGCACTTTAAACTAGCTTCACTATTCCTTGGCAAGCATTTGTCATTGTCAGAATTGGCAATGACTCCTCAGAAAAGAGCACAGACTTCAGAATAACAGAAGTGCTGCAAATCACGACCATGTCACCAGCAGAGCAGTGGATGGGAGCCTGGACAACAGCTGTCTGCAGTCTGCACTGCCCTAGCTGGGGTCATCAGTCACTGATTTTTATGAGCAATAAAACTGACTCAAGTGTTAAGAAGAAAAAGAGGAGAGAAAACCACACGAAAAAAGCTGATCTTATGAATATGAATAAGTGACCAGCATGGAGCAGTGATATTACATTGATTGTATCAGAGAGACGTCTGCATTTATTATTTTTGGCCAGAAAATGGCTTATATTGCCCTAATTTTCTACAGTTATTTTCCTTCACAGGTCTTAATACTTAATGAACAGAATTCAAAAGCCAAGTTATAAAAGAACCTGTGCCATGCTGGAGCAGTAAGGCTCTGAATGCTGACCAAACTGGAGCTGCTGGAGGATGTACAAAGCAGAAATGCATAAAACCCAGGAGAATAAAGGAAAGCTGATAAAGGAGGAAAATTTCCCTACAGTAATGCTGATATTCAAGCAGATCCCTCCTGAAGACCATTTGCCTTCTCCCCACAAAGCAGTTTCTGCCTGAAATATTCTTGAACAGTGTTAAGCATCACACAGATATGGTACCTGGGGAGGTCTGGATGGTAATGAGTAGTTTCAGAAGTGCATGGCATACCAAGCCCTTGGCATGTTATCCTAGACAGAACAGTGAAAAGTACACTGTCTCTTTCAGGGGACTTCCTCTGGGCAAGGAGAAGTGCTTTTCCACATTAGGGAGTTGACCCACACAGATCTATAAAAGTCTTCAAATGCTAATCACCTGTCCAACTACAATATTCTGTAGTATTGTAGGGAAATAAAGACAGGAAAAAGGCTGGGAAATGGCAGATGGAAAGAGAAAAAAAAGAAGATGGACAAAACTTTGAGACAGTATTTGTGCTGAAGAACCACTAGTAAAATTGTGCAGTTGAAAAACCAATCTGCAAACAAGACTAGGTATTTCTGACACAAAACGACAGCTAATTTAATATTTATGGCCTAAATTTGACAGCTGACTACACAGCTCTTCACAAAATTAAAAATCCTCTTCTCCCAATCCTCTGAGATCCTATCCTGCACCAGGGCCCAGATACCTATTTATATCACATACAGTAATGAACTCAGGTATTATGTGAGACATAATGATTTTTAGAAGGGTATTCAAATAATTAAACAGTTAAGAAATGACAACACCCCCAGATGGGCTGCCTGCATGTCCTCCCCCTTCATCAGCTGCACGACAGAGAGCACCCAGGTGGCCAGTGCAGAAATGCACTTAGAAAGCTCTTTAATTGCAAATCATGTGGTTAAGTCTTAGTTTAACTCAGCACAAACGTTTTCCACGCTTCCTTGTCCCATCGTCCTGGTGTCCCTGGAGAACAACGAAGGCAATGGTGAAACCTTATTTGTGATGACACTTGGCCCTGTGACACTTGGTAGCTAATTACTCTCCTGGTGACCTCTGACAGGGCCAGAGGCACCAAACCTTCCATTCCTGCTTTAATCAATACCCACAACAGCTGCCTTAGATACACTCAGCAATTTTACAGATGACTGAATGGGTTTACTCATCAGTATTTTCTACTGCAAGAGAACAAGCTCCTTGGTTATCTGTATTACCACTCAGAACTTTCATGTCTTCAGGCAAAAATCGGGTAGACATACCTCTAGGTGGTATCTTAAAATGGTTTAAAGTTAGGCACAGCTTTAAAAACCAAAGGAAAGCCTGCCCATATTAATTTTCTTCTCCCTGAGCAAAGTATTTATGTAATGCAACATTCATAACAAAGGCTTGAAAATTGCACAGGAAAACAAAGACATGCCTTTTCCAATCAAATAATACCTCAGGCACTTCCTATAAAATGTGTGCTTTTAATGCCCAAAACATCATGTAATATTAAAAAGGAGCCTTAAAACTTTCTCACAAAAGAAAGCTGAATTTAAGCAAGTGAAGAGCTGTTCCATAATCACAAGAGCCACAGCAATCAATGAAGATTGCCTCTTACTAGAGAGGTGCTTTTAGTAGCACCTCCAAGATCTCAAAATTTAGTATACTTAATATTATCATTTCAGGATATGAATTCCCTTTGGGATGATGAATCTTAGGAAAAGAATGAATAAAAACAGGGTCACACACTAGGACATTAAAATGCAAATAATTTTATATGCAAAGTGTAATTCTTCTGGATTGGACACTGTTATAAGAGAACCAAAACAGAGATGATCTAACCTAGGAGAGTGCAACAGAAATAGAGAGACAGCAGTCTCTCCTTGGAATATTCACATAAATGTCCCTAATTACTCCCACCTAATTACTGTCAAAACAGAAGAGCTCTGCTATTGCCTTTACAAACAATATTCTTTTCTTCCTCCAAATGGGACATCAGGATATTCAACTGACAGATATTTTAGGTATCTCAAGGCTCAGCCTGGAATCTAACACAAAAGTCTTGTAAAAATTTAAGCACAGCTTGTTCCTCAGTTTTGATGTCCCTGCCCATCTTCAGGCACAAATGCCAGTTTGTTAAATGCAATGAAATACTCAGTGGGAAGCTTCATCTTTCTCAACACATGTGTCCATGTGCACCTGGACTAAAACTGCATGGGAGAACTAGGAAAAATTCCCAACACTGCTGGACATAATTCATGTTTAGCTTATCTGGGGCCAAGATAAATATTAAAAGAGTGATTATTTCCTTTCTGTCTTAATCACTGAGTATTTGGAGGGTGGGCTTTTTTCACTGGCCACTTCAACAAGAAATAGCTACTTTAAAAATTTCATGGTCTCTGTTAACTCTGTTTAAAACACAATTAGAAACGGCATTACACCTTTGGAAGCACAGCACAAAGGAAAAGAAAAGAGCAGCTGGCACCAAGAACAGAGGAGCAAATCATTTAGTACCTGGTAGATAATAGGAACACTGAAAATACACTGCTTAGTGCTGGTGCTCTAACAGGGCTACGTCCATCACCTCATCACACTAATAGAGACAGACTGGGTGGCAGCCAGCTGGTCCTTCCTCCCCACCCATCTCACTGAAAGCAAAGATTTGTAAGCCTCCAGTAATAAACCCAGACAGAAATCTTGAGGATCATTAATCTCACTATCAATCAACCCATTTGGAGATTTGCTTCTTGCAGTCACTGATGCTAATCAGGGCCTGAGTGGAGAGCTCTGGGGAAGCCAGGAGTGTGTGTCTGAGGAATTGCTTTAATGAGTTTCTTGCATTCAAAGGTTAACAAATGTGACAAGGAAACACAAATATCAGGGCAATACACTGCCAGCCACTGAACCAGACCACTGAGAGTTACCATGCTGTGTATTGTGCAGCAGTATGAGGAATACATCCCTACCTCACTCTGGAGAGACACCTGAGGGAGACCCAGGGACCTCTCTCTGATGCCAGGGAGACATGAGGGTACTGAGAGATTCCACTGCTCCAGCATCCTTGTCTGCTGGGCTTCCCACCCTGGGCACAGCTCTGCACTAACAGGGCTGTGCTGCACAGCAGCACTTGCTGAAGTGGTTTCTGGTTAAATCAGGCAGCCAGTGTGAACAGCCAGCATGAACATCCCCACTGGGCTCCCTCTGTCAGCCACCACAGACCCACATCAATTAACATATCACAATGAAAAGTCCCCACATCAGCAGGACCCTCCCAGTAGCATCTGCCTTAAACTACTGTACTTTCTGTGAGAATATTTCTACAAAATAAATAGCATCAACAACAACAACATAAACAAATCTCAATATAATTGAACTACAAGAAAAATCGTATTAATTCAAATAAAACAGACAGTAGCATCAAGCATTGTCTTAGGTTGCAATGTAATACGTAATCAAAAGTATGTATTCTATTACCATCTCCATAAGCCCTTAAAAGCAGGTGGGGCAGTGTTCTTTATCTCTTCCATGACTCATCCTTGATAACTCCCTCTGAGGGATATCTTCTCTTAATGGGCAATCAAGATCTTACTGAATTAGTCAAAAAATTACATCATCCCATTGTGAGATGCTCTGCCCAGGGGGAAGAACCAAGCATTCCACCTGGATATAATCTCAGATTTGGAACAGCATGAGCAGAATTACTTACTGGATTCCCAGAGGGCAAGAGCTACATAACCACCACTGGACCTTCAGAGGAAGACCAGCCCATTCTACAGGATCAGCAGTTCAACAGAACCTCATCTATCCCTTCAAAGGGACTGCTGCCACCACAACAGGGTCAGGTTGTATTGTGACTCTGTCAGCTTAAGCCAGTGTTTTCTGCTTTTATTTTAATTTTCCTATGAAATTGCAGTTCTGACTTGGAATCTCTCACTGGTTTGCTTTCAAATGAGTACCAGCATACATGGGCATAATAAAGAAGCTCAGGGAAAAAAAAAACAACAATGTATGTTTTAAACTACCATTTCCATAGACCAAATAAGCCATAAGAAAAATTCTAGAAATACTATAACCAAGTTATAGAGGTAGAATCCACTACACCATGAGGCAGAGGGGACTGGAAGCATGATCCTGAGAGTGCATGAAATAAAGAGAGGAAGAGTTCTCTTTTCTAAATATTTATTAAGAAAATGACATCTTGGAAATTTCAGGCCTACAACCCACTCAAAGCTTCTTGAATTTCAGTACCAAGGAAATACACATTTATTACACAAAAAGGATTCAAAGTATGAGGCGTGTCAGAAAAGTTGCCACAATGTCTATTAGCAGGCTTCTAATTACATAGAAGAGCCAAGAATTGAAAAATCATAAAGTAACAGATGTAGAAAGATTTTCCATTTAAAAAACTAAGTTGAAATTATTTTGAAAATTAGAAACAGAAAATTAGAAAGTGGTTTCATCCTCATGACAAACTCTTTTGCACTAAGCACACACTCAGGTAAATAAAACATTGCTCTCCTGTTGTCTTGATCACTGTGTAGAAAGAGCTACTAATCACAGGAGCAGAACATTTTGATCCAGGACAAAAGTTCATTGCAGATAAGCAAAACTGGAGAAATTCACTTAACCTGTGTTAATTATTAGAGCCCTTAACACCAGATACAGTTTAATATATTTTCTATTTATGGACTGTTCTTTTTATTTGCACTACTTCTAAACCTTAAACCTATCTTTTATTAAGTGCTTGATAGCCTTTCAGTGTTGATAAATGTGGGACTGGGGAAAAGGAGAAAAAAACCCCACAAGAACTGCAGTTCACATCTTAGGAAAAATGCATTTCTTAATGTATGAAGAAATGTGCCTGGATGCACAGGGCACTTGCTCAGAAGCAGACATGTAACTAAACACAAGCTCTTGGCTCTGCATTTCCTCTTCTTGAAGCTCATGAAGGGCCGTGGCTGCTCTGGCAGACACAGTGTCCTGGAGGAACATAGTAGATGTCTGCTCCCAAGTGAGCTGTTCAGCTCTGGCACCTCTAGCAGTCCCCATAATTTTCCTCCTGCTGTATTCATGCATTTCATTTCTGTGCTCTGATGTGATCTTTGGTGGTGCTTTGGCTGCCATCAGACTGTGAGCTTGGGAGAAGAAAAGACAGGAGCAATCACCATGGCCAGCCAGACACATCCAGGTGTACAGCAAAGGGAGATTCCAGTGGGGACTCAGGTCCTGCTGTTAGACCCACCCCAAATATTTTCATCTCTGCTCATATCTGGGAACTGTAGTAACAAGTTCCTGCTTTATTCTAGTGCTTTAATTCAAGGAGTTTTGTGAGCTAAAAACGTTGAAAATGCAGACTAAACAGCAGAGTATTTTGCCACTATTTCTGGTAGTTCTGTCCCAGACATTTGGTTTCAGATCTGTGATTTCCTGTCGAGAACACACAAGTGTGAAATACTTGTTGATCCGTTTATTCATTTGCCTCCTGGCTGATCATAGCCATTTTGACAGAATGGATAAATTGACTTGCTCCTTGTTGGGTTTTTTTTGTGTTTTTTTTCCCACATGCTTCTCTATCAGCCTGGAAGCACTGCCCTGGCTATCACTCCTACACCCCTCACTTTACATTCTGCACCCTCCTTTTAGAGGCTTGCTAAGCCAATTTCACACAATACCCAGGTTGTCTGAAATGCCACAAACAAACTCTTGCTATAGCAGCTTCTGCAACTCCATCTGCCAGATGAAAACAATACATAATATTTAGAGAAATTATTTTTGAACAATTCAAACTCAATGAATACTTTACATCACTCTTTATAACACAAGATATATCTGACAACTACACTTGGTTTCTTGAGGCAGGACTTAGCCATTTATCTACAACACATCTCAGCAAACCACCTATTTTTCCAAATCACGAACAAACACTGCAATTTGGAAAGGGGACAACTCTTAATCATCCTCATTGAGGAAATGGCAAAGGTAACAGCTTCAAGTGATCAGGCAAAAGCTTGTAACATCAGCAGAAGATTTTCAGTGCAAAGTAATTTCAGCAGGCTAACAAATTAGTTGTTTTTCTCCTACAGACGTAGTGGGACGGTGCATTAATTGATGTGTCCTTTATTGCAAAACATACTGTCTCCCTCCAGAGAGGGAGGTTTGGAGCAATGGGATGCAGAATTGTAAAGAAAAAGCTGAATAATGCAAACTTGGCACCACATAGTAGCTAAATGTTGATTCATGGAAATGATGAAACATTCAAGGGGACAGGTCCCAGGCTCCAAATTATGCTCCGCTCTTGTATTGCCCCTGTGTGATTATAGCAAGTTTGCATAGAATTTGCTGCTCCCTCTTCTAATTGGATTCCTGCAAATGGCATTTTGCTGTGCCACGAGCTTGTCACTTTATATCCTGCTTTAACTCCAAACTACTCAATTAATATTAAATTCCATTTATTATAAAAGCATTTGTTTCTACCCACACAATGCAATCAGCAGCCATCTCATTAATATATATTTCCCAAAATAGCCCACTGATGTTAAGATCTCAGATACAGCTAGTAACTTTAAGAGGGGAAATATGTGAAGCCAGGAAGGTCAAGACAGAACATGAGTTATAACAGAAAGCATTCAACCCATCTGTATTTAACTCATTCTTTGCATAAAGCTCAGTAAATATAGTAAGGTTGGTGGAGAGCAATTAAAATGTTACTATTAATCCAGTCACCAGAACAAAATAAGGAGTGAGGTTGCCAATATGTCTCTCTCTGGGATGGGAAGTTGCTGTATTTGGCACACCAAGGGGAAAAAACTCTGGCAAGAGGATGGAAGGGGAATGCTTATTCCTTGCCTCATTTCCCCAAAGAGTTGAGCTGCCTACTTTCCATGTTTATAAAACAAAGAAAACCCAAACCATGATATTGAGAACTGTGGATAACCTTAAACTGTGGGCTAAGGTTAAAGCCCCTTTTCTTGAGAATCCTCTTCTGTGCTCATCACACAGGAAACTAGCACAGCCTGTTCCAGCTTTACAGTGCAGAAGTTGCATTGGACTCAACACTTACTGTCCAGAGAGTGAAGGAGGAGAGGGCTGCAGATGGGTTGAAGTGTTTTAAAACTTTCAAAACTGGTGTAAAGCTCAGGGGTTCTCTTGCACAGCACAGGGAAGCATTGGTAAGGAAAGATGATCCAAGTGCAAGCTCAGACCCTGCAGACAGCACTGCAACTCACACACTCACTAGCACACAGATTTTTCTTTGCCCCATGGGCCCAGCTGCAGCTTGGTGAAATGGGATCATTTCTCCTGTGCTCAGCAGTGCCCAGCTGTTTCCTCATGCAGAAAGATCCTGAGAGTGAGATTACACAGCCAGACACAGGGAGATGAAGCAGCAGCTGAGAATGTGCATCAAATGCAGTGGTCTTTTCTGCTCTCTTATTCTCTGCACTTTGAATAAAACTAAGCTGCAGGGACAACAGGTCTCTTTCTAGTAGTCTCCACCTGTACCTTTAAGCTATACAACAGGGGACTTGTTCTCTGTGGCTCTGTGGCTAACAAAACCACATGTTGAACTCTCTCCTTCTGCTATCACAAAGACCTCAACTAATTCCCTGCAGCACATCAGCCCTTTGAAAAGGTCCAGGCTCTGCAAAAAACCAGGCGGAACCTATACTTAAGGGCTTTTAAAGATGTCAGGGATTTCCTCACAGAGATGCCAACATAAATATTTCTTCTTCCCATCAACTTTTTTATTAATCAGAGCACACATGGCAACTCCCTGCATGGCACCACTAAGGGCTCACTCACCCCAACAGCATAAAACCCTCCAAAATGATCACCTTGTGTTTGCCACTGGGATAACAATGCTTTTACCTCTAAAATTAAAGAGATGAATTGACAGGGCCTTGGCAAATCAATATGTAACAGCAGACACCTAACTCCAATACTATTTCACTGGCCCTTCTCTTCCCACAGCTTCTTCCCACGTTCACAACAGGGTATGGCTCAGTAAACCAGAGAAAGGAGAAAGGACTCCTGTTGTACTGCTGTCACCTTTGTGCTTTGCTTTCAGGGCTCTCTAGTTCCAGATTTTGAAGTACAAGCATATTTTGGAAGCACAGCAAAGCCACAGCCACAGGCTCTGGCTCTGACAGCCAAATACACTTCAGACAGTACAGAGCCCATCCAGGTCAGGTCCCCCCATCCTGGTCTCTACCACCACATTATATGGAACAGAAAATTCCTCACCACCCATTTTCTTGAAGCTGTTTGTGTGAAGACCTGTATCAAATTATTCCCTTAAAGAACTGAACTGGCATTTTTACCATCGAGACTGTGGAGCAGTTGTGAAGTGCCCAACCATTTCTGGAGAGCCATTGGGGACCTGGTGCCAGCTCCTTATCCACAGATGACAATCATTACCATAAGCAGAAGAAAAAGGCTTCTGCCCTCCTGACTGCAGCCAAGTGCTCCACAGGAGTTGGCTTTGCAGTGATAAATGTCACGTTTACAATGGGTTTTGCAACATGAAAGTCCATAATTTGCTTTCCAGGGACCTGTGCTTGATTATCAGGAGAGTCAGAAGCATCCACTGAAGTCTAATGAATAGAATTAACACATCATTTAAACAGGGAGTAATATGTATGCAAATGAGAAAAAGTTAAAAATAAGAGTTCAAGCCATAATTTCAGAAAACGTAGACTGCATCCTTATGAAATATGGATGTTTCAATTCACCTCATATCTTTACATCTATGTTAACTGCTTTGCATGTGAACAATAGGGTGCATCAAGCCCATTTTGATTTTTATATTTGAACTTGGACTTATAAAATGGATTATATTGAAACATGAATAATATATATGCTAATTAGAGACTACATTTAATGATATAAATAAAGACAAAGACCAACAGAGGCTAATTTCCATTTGCAAATTTCCTAATTACTATATTTTTCTTTAGAAAGCAGAAACTTTATTTCCATAGTCTCAGGAAAAAGAGGACAATCTTTTCTTTGCTCAAATTATTTTAAAAATCCTTTCATCTCTTTTATTCTTTAGGATTGATCTCCACAGAGATGCAATTGCTTTGCCTAGATAGATTCAGTATTAAATAGCACCCAAGTCAAACTATGGTGATTTGTGCATGCAAATGGTGTGCTTTAATTATTAAATATTGTTATTTTTTTTCTAATAAGGAATTACTGCTAATAAATATAAAGTTTATAAACCACTCCATACTATAAACATGTTCACAATAACTGTGGCAGATGTAAACCTAGTAAATGACCTTGGTGCTTGAAAAGCTGTGCATCAATCTCTCCCTTCCCCTCCAGGTCCCCTAAAATAGAACAAGGACACAGGACAATTGTACAGTTGTAGGGAGACATGGTATTAGCAGAAAACATGACTTCAGTCACACAAGACCTACAGAAAAGCCTGCTGAAAAATAAACAGGTTGCAAGAAAAGCTCTTTTAAGTTAAAAGGCTTGTTTCTTAAAGAGAGGAAAGTGGTGAAAACCAGTTAATTCATATGAGTATGAAGTCTGCAATAATATCTAGGCCAGGAGCATATTTTTTTGCTGTTGTTTAAATGTTGGTTCTGTGGATAAAGTCCAGATTCAGCCCTAACTGACTAAACCAGCATTTGCAGTTTGCTCTTCTGAGCCTGCAAAGCAAACCCATTTACTCCCTGATTGAAACAGCACACTTGAATGCTTCAAAAATAAAGAGCTGTATAAATGGGCAGAGACTTACCATTTTATACGTTTATGTCCTAAGCTTTTATTAAAAAGCAAAACAAACCCCAACAAAATAAATTGAAATAATAAGGCAGATATGAGCACTGCCTCTTCCCAGCTTTCACTTCATGTCTGCAATACCAGTTGCTGTTACAAATGAACACTGAAAGTTAGGAAACTTAAGACTCTGGAGAGTAAATGATCATCATTTTTAATGATGATGTGGTTCCTACAAAATGTGAGGAATTTTACCAGCATTCACTGGAAACCTGATGGTGGTTAAAAAATGGCTGTCGAGAGTGAATCACTGTGCAGAAATCCATCAGTTTAACTGATAATTTGATCAGAAACATAAAACAATTTTGAACCTTCAGGGAATAGAACATTTGTCCTTAATAAGAACTGTCTTTATTTTACTTTTTTTTTAACATTAACAATATTTTTACAATTCAAATTTGGCTTATTTCTACTACTTTATAAATTTGTAGGACAATTCAAAAAGGTTTTGCTCTTTCTTGGGAAAGACAGGGTTTCCAAAATATGAAACAACCCACCAATCAAGACTCAGGCATGCTGCCTACGCCTGTTTCAGCTTAAAACTTGGAACCCAAATGGATTTTAACCTGTTAGTCAATAGAGTAAAACACATGCTGTTTATAGCAATAGAGGAACTGTTTTCTTTTAAACCAACTCAGCATTCTACAATAAACTGAATGAATTCCTGTACTTGCAACATGTGTAATAGCAGCACAACGTGTTGTGCATTCCAAGGCCTTGTTTTTCCCCAAAAAAAGAACAGTAAAATGAAGGTTTTAAGAACATAAAAAAAAAGATCACCCCTGCTTGTTATTGTTTTACTAGTTTGCTGGTTCCCAGTATTTATCCAAGCAGCTAAGGTTGCTGAATTGATTTAATATTCCTACCCTATAATTTTACACTCAGACTACATCCTGCTGTGAAATAGCTGGTGCTGATGTTAGTCCAAATGCTGCCATGGGACTGAGGACAGGACAGGGCCTTTCAATAGCCATATTTTACGGTTACAAGGAGAGAGAAAAAATATAATTTATCTGGTTGCTGTGGTTAATTCACAGTTTCACAGCAGAGGTATAGTGTTCCCTCAGGGTACATCGAGCTGTATTATAGGATATTTCATTCACAGTTTGTCTGAGACATTGCTCTAGCTCTGAACCTACCAGTTTATGAGTGTGCATCTACTCCAGAGATACCTGCATACACTTTAACACATACTCTTACATACTAAGAATATTATAGAAAAGAAACTAGCAACAGATCAATTGACAATGAGAATGCAAATAGTTTCTTTGAGCTGGGAAAGGGGAATAGAAAAAGAGTGCATCAATTTCTTAATAGAGCCTTCTTCTATAAAGTGATATAATTTCACAAAAGTTGTGAAATTTGTTTCTCTTTTAAAATATCTCACAGCAACTTACAACAGACCCAGCAGATGAGTAGGAGATGCCAGTAGTACCTGGCATCCACTACCACTGTAGTTAGGAGAAAACCCACATTCCTCATGGCATATTATTTCTGAACACTCAAAAACCTCTTCTGAATGGAGATTAATAAGAATATTTTGATATTTAAAAATATTTTTTCAAACTCATGCATTGCAAACTATTAAACCAGTAACTGCACAGATAAAATCTTGCTCTTTTTTTTCCCAGACCTCACTGTTACAACAGCACTGGGGAAAGCATTTCCAGAGGAAAAAAAAAAGTCTGCAATTAATCCATTTAATTAGTTCCACAGAGACAAAACAGTAAGATTGATTGCAGCTGTGCAGATCCCTCCTTGCCTGACCTCAGCTGCCCTTGCCCCTTCTCCTTTGCTCTCTGTGCAAAAGAAGGTATTTTTGGAAATGTTGGGGAAATTTGGCTACACATATAAACAAAGCACTGAGGAGAGGTGTCAACAGCAGTTTTCCAAACAAAAATCTTGCTGCCAAGACTTTTGTATAAGCTTCACCCTTTAGGATGGCCTGTGGGCAAAGTACAGCATGAATGTCTCAGCTCTTATGGGACACATCATACAGCAAATTAAAAATAAAAATTATACTTTTTGTGTTTGGGAGTTTTCAAGGTCACCAACATGATATTTTGAATTCTAGTCTTCCACTCCCAAAGCGCATATTGTCCTGCTGTGTGACTCATGTTTGCATGCTTGACATTATCTTTCAAAATAAAGGTGATGCACATCTAGGCTCTCACTGAGTTCAGTGGCCTCATCCATAAAAGTGCCTGCAGAAAGATGTTCATGCAACTGACCCATAAGCTACAGTTTAAGAGTGACTTAGAGAGGCAGGCTTCTAGCCTGTGATTTAAGGGCAATTTATCACACTGTACCATCCCTCCTCTTTTCTCACACTTCCACGTGTGCTTTAAAGCTGGCACTGCAGGACTGTGGAGAACAGGCCTGGAAGCTCCTGTGAGGGCTCAGCATCCTATGGTCCACCCTCACTGGAGCTGCTTAACCTTGTCTGAAACCTAGAAATGATAGAAATTCTACAGACCAACACTTTATTGTCTTTCCTATCATTTCCTGTTTCTAATGTCCAACCAAAATTTCCTTCTTGCTGTAATTTAAGCCAAAGGCCCCTCAAATCTGCAGAGCAATGGGGGCAGAAGATCATGGATCCCTTGCTGACCCCTTCCATGTACTTGAGCACTTGCTTCCCCCGTCTGCTAACAGACCTGCCTGCCCCACCTGATGCAACAATCTTCCTTGCAGAAAAGGTGAATCACATAAAAAACCCCAGAGTCCTCCCTTATTTACACCTGGAGATACATCAGGCTGCTATAAAACTGTATTTGCTTTTTATTTACAGGACAGCTGAGAGGAGAACACTGATTCATGAAATTCAGACAAAGGTTGGCCACATGGGACACAGGAAGAAGGTGACTTCAAATATCTGGCAAGAAGAAATTTGATATTGCAATTACATACTCCTGAGAACCCATTTAAAATGATACAAGTTCCTCAGTCATGTGGACTCAAATTTACAATTGCAAAGTCTGCTGTAGCTGGCAGAAGTTATTCAGGAATCACTCTGTTAACACCAATGGGATGGCTCAGGTCTAAACCTGAAGCAAAATCTAGACAGTCCTATTTCCTTAAAACAGAACATTCCTGGGTTGGAATGTGCTTATTGATTTTGGTCCTGATTCTTTATAATTAGAATTAAAAGTACTATTTTCTGAGCTTTGTCAATATCCTGATAGTTCTGGAAATCACCACTGATCTGCATTTAAGTTTGGCAAAAACCTGTTTCCTTTCTCAAGACAAAATATGTTGGCTTGTAAAGTGGCAGGTCACTATTGACCTCACCAGAAAGGAAGTGGGATCTTGTAGAATTCTGTTTCATGACAAAAAATTAAACCCAGTGTTAATTAAAAAGAGAGTAAAAGTAACAGGCAGCTAATGAGAGAACTTGCCCCTTTCCACAGTCAAGCTCTTAACAGATATCCAGCATGCTTAAAAAGCAACTTTCCATCTGCAAATCTGTCTCTCTCTCTTTTTTGTCTAATGAGACTGAGTTAGTCTGTTCAAAAGCCCAAATGGGCATCTTGGGCCAATTCAGCTGCAGGGGGGTCTGTTACCATAACAACTGACAACTCCCTTGATTTCTGAAAGGCCCTTTTGGGAAATGGCTATGGAACAAGAAGCTGGGGAGGGATGGCTGCAGGTGCAGGTCCTGAGCTCCTCTGCTTCAGCCCTTCCCACATGGAGTCAGCCCCGTGTCCCACCATCCTTGGGACCAGCTGGGCTCAGCTCCCCAGCCCCGTGTCCCACCAGCCTTGGGACCAGCTGGGCTCAGCTCCCCAGCCCCATGTCCCACCAGCCTTGGGACCAGCTGGGCTCAGCTCCCCAGCCCCGTGTCCCACCAGCCTTGGGACCAGCTGGGCTCGGCTCTCCTGCAGTAGGGGTCGATAAAACCCTGGAGCCAACCCCGTGAAGTGCAGCAGTGGCAAACTCCGGTTTGGTCTTGGGCTCTACCCAGGGCTCTTGCCCCAGGCTGTGTCCTGCTGGATGAAACAGCACAGATGCTGCCAGAGAAGTTTTCATATTGATTTTCCTCATAAAGGAAGAATAATGAGTGCTGAAAGTATGGTCCCAACAGCCAGAACAAGCAACCAGCGGCTGCCCTGAGCATCCAGCTCGAAAGTGAGGGCCTGACGTCAGCAGAGAAGATGAGGTCAGATCCCAGAGTGGGATAAGAGGGAGCTGATCACAGGCCTGCTCCCTTTTAATGAAAATGAGCAGCATTTTGAGATACTAAGCACAGAAGGGCCTAAGATTTAGTACCTTTACCTCTGGCACTGGCAAAATCACACACAACCTGCAATCTTCTGCAATAAGAGCTGAAGTGCTTTTCCTGCATTGCCTGGATTCAGAGCAGATTAGAGGACTCCAGATCAGGATAGGCTGCATCCCATTTACCAGGCAGTGATCTGCCCCGACCCCATCCCTCTACATATGAGACTAAATGTGGCCATTCCTAGAGGAAAACAAAGGCATGCCTTGTTCAGTATGAGCAAGGCACAGCTGGGCACTAAAAAAGGAGATGGAAGCTGGAAGAAGTTTCAGGTATGCCACTCACCTCCACGTTTTCCCTCATCTGGGGAGTTGCCTGTCTCAAGGGAGAAGGGAAGTCTCTTGTCCTTGTTAATTCTCCTCAGTGCCTGTGGTGACACAAGCTCTGGGGCTCTGCCATCGCCTAGATAAGCACAGGTGCCTGGGCGTGGTCCTCAGGCATCGCTGAGGACAATGTTGGGGTGAGCATCCCCATCCATCCTTCTCATTCCTGCCCCGTGCTGCTCCCTCAGTTATGCTGGTACACCTCTGTCCTGTTACTACATGAACCAGACTAGAGTTAATCTGGTTTAAATCAGGAAATGAAAACTCCTCTCATTTTTTTAGAAGTTTTTTTTTTTTAAAAAAAAACATGGATTATTTCACAATCCAGCTCCTCACACGGTTGTACAAACATTTGCAATGGGATCACAGAGGGCAGAACAAGGGCAGGAACAGAGGACCCTGCCTGAACTGCTGCTGCTGAAATAAATACTCATGCAACTGCATCTGAGGCATTCTTAAAATTAACACCCAGGGTCTCAGAAAGTGTTACCACTCAACATCCTCCATGGGTGAGAAAATGAGAAGAATCACAAACATTTTAGAGTAAGCTGAGAGAAGCTTTTATCATTGTAAGCAAACAATTTTACAATGGTCTGTAAATTTGCAGTGTTGCTTTTCCAATCAGTACAGTAGATGAACAACACATTGTGTACTCATAAAATAAAACCTAGAGGTAGGTTCAAATAAGAATTTCAGCACTTTTTACAACCTGGTACAGGCAGAAGTTATTTTTTTTTCTCCCAATTAAGTTTTAACACTCTCTTAGCTATGCAGCTGTGCAAGCTCCCCAGAATTTAACACCAAAAGATAGTTTTCTGAGGCATGGTTATTAGACATGGTAAATATGAGGGTTCTTTATGTTGCAGCTTTTGTTGCTATATTACAAGTTGATTTACAAATACTGCTGACCAACCTTCTTCAGTGCTACTTCACCAGTGTCAGAACTCAGATGCTGAAATATTGAACACCTGAGCTTACTCCCAGCGAGATCTTTGCCACTGAGTTCAACAACAATTCTCTCAACCCGTAAGTGATTTGGCCTGAGGTCCCACAGAAACCGAGCCAGAAAAAAGAGCACATCTCCTGGTGCTCAGTGTGATTTCTCCTGCACAGAAAGGTACCGCCAGAGAAGTGCAAGGCTCTGTCACAGGACTTGTCCCAATGATTCTGTTCAATTTGACAGGATGCTTAACAAAAACTTAAGAAAACCCTGTCTACTAAATTCTATAGGGTTTTGCCTAAGCAAAATTAAAGACATCTTTTTCCCAAGCTGTCTCATATACACACACCGCTATAAAACAAGCAATGCAAGCTTGCTTGCTCTTTGAAAGGCAGCAGCTGCGTTGTTCCAAAAATCCCCCCTGAAAGTAAACATATTAGCATTGTATAAACAGCTTGATTTAATAAGAAATGCAGTACAATATTCCCACTTTGTCTTTGGGATCATGATGTTGATGGTGGCAATAATTCAAGGTGAATTATGGTATCTGTTCAGAAGAAAGAAAAAGAAAACTCTCCAGCTATAGTCGTGAATGAATTTCTTCCTCTTAGCTGAAAATGAGAAATGGCTATAATTTAGTTCTCATTTAAAAGTTGCTGTTGGCTAAACTCTAAAATCTTAATTGCTTCTTAATATTCTCTGCTTATTTTTTCCCTTTGAAACCATAGTCTGTAGGACTGTAGTGTTTAGATTAAAAATCAGAATGAAAAACAAACAGTGGAAGGTTACTACACTCTCCTAAAATATGTTATTTTTCCCCCAAATGACAGAACTTGCTGTGTATCAAAATATTTCAGTTGATTTCCTGACTCTAGTCACTCTCCTGTACCTGTGTGAAGATGAAAGTGACACTGACCCTGGGTTTACCCCTAAGTGTCAATACTCAGGACTAGTTCAATTTGCTACACAATATAGTGGAAGTTCTAGAGAAGGAATGTTTCAAGCCATATTACAGCTCAGCATACTATAAAAACTTATCTTGCTGCAAAAAAACTGAAGTCACACTCAATCCCTAAATAGTTTGGAGGTCACTACCAAACACACTCTGCAGTTCTCGGAGCTTGTAGCAAAGGCTGTGAGAGTAACAGTGGCAAAGACTGCAGACAATCCAAGTCAGATTTTACACTGACCTTGAAGATCTGCAGATAGATCTCATGATCCTGAGTCTGCGTATAAAATCACAGATGCAAAACAAATGCCCAGAAATAAAAAATAAATGTAAAAATAAAAAGGATCTGAAACAGCACCTCATGATGCCCACATTTTAATGGGCTCTAGAGGAGCTAGCAGTGCTCCAGTGAAGGTCCCAAAATCCCAGTGTACAGTTTTCAGAAACACTCAGTTGTTGTTCCTCCAGCACACAATTTCTGTAGCAGTATGAAAGTAAAGAAAACAGAAAAAGAAGCACCATTGTGCCACTGCAAAAGTGAATGGTGAATCCATATGGTGAGGAAAACAAGGATCTGGTCTCCTCACCTTTTCTGTCTGCTAAGACTCAAATTCTCAACTTGG
Source organism: Urocynchramus pylzowi (assembly GCA_013397555.1). Lineage (NCBI taxonomy): Eukaryota > Metazoa > Chordata > Aves > Passeriformes > Fringillidae > Urocynchramus > Urocynchramus pylzowi. The sequence goes on from VZRH01002554.1 coordinate 72,081, forward strand.
TGCTAAAAGAAATCAATTTAAACACTAGAGGTCCTAGGAGCAACAGTCCCCTTCATCATGCCCATGACAGCTCAAGGATCAGCCAGGCCAGCTTTTCCTCAAGAGGAATCAAAGATGCACAGAAGCAAACTGAAACTGCAGTATCATTGTCCCTCCTGCCCTGGGAGCCCAACTACCAACAGGCCACAGCGGATGTCATGGCTCGTGGTCACCCTGTGATTGTGCTCTCCTCATTTTTCTGGGATAAAAGGCAGCACAATTTTTGCAGCTTCATTATGCTGACCTAGTTTATCTTCCACTCTACCAACTTAAAATCACACAGGCCTCTTTGTGCAGCAGTGCCATTTAAAGTACTGAATCCAGGAAACTTTAGTAGAAAGGTAATTCAGAGCTCTGCTTGCCTGCAAGTTCCCATCCCTTTTCATTATTGAGATGGGCACCACACAAAAAAGATGGAAGTGACCCTTTCTCTTCAACATTAGTCATATTCTTTCACCATTTGTCCAGGATCCACATGAAAAAGGAACTGGGAACAGCAAATTACCTCTGCAAATAAGCGAGTCTTCTTCAGAAATGGCACAGCTAATTTCTAAATGTATTCAGTTACAAGAAGTCTCTAAAACACAGCATGGAAGCTCAACAGATGGAAAAAGGAAATCTTCATCAAACAATGACAGTCTCCTTTTCAAATAAAGGGAACAGAAAATGACACTTCCTTACAAGAAGTCTTCTTCACAAAACTTATTTCTTTGCTGTATTGTGGAATAAGTCACAAAGAGACCAAACAAAATTAATGCTTTGCCAAACCTTCCCAAGCAACTTCTCTAACTCCTGATTTTAGATAATAGGGCACTGATGAGATGGAAACAAGCAGAAGGCTCTGCTTCATTGTTCCACTTATGTCACCACTGGTCTCAAATCATCTAACTCCACAAATGCTCAAAAATGCAAAAGCAAAAATAAAATTTGTTTTACCCTCCCAATGCATTGCCAAGGGCAACTATGTCTCTTCTGCTTCCTCTAGTTCTCTGGGTTTTGATTTATAATGTTTTTTTCTAACACCAAAACAAAGTACTGCTGTGCAAGAAAACACCCCTTGGTCTAGCACGCTTGTCCCCTTGCGGGTTATCCTTTCATCACAAGTGTTTCTCTGCTGTGCACTTCAATACCATGTTTCCCTTTCTGAAATATCTGTCTCAAACTTGTTTTCATGCCATTTGCTTTGATGGTGTTATTCAGCAAATTATTCCATATGTTGCCCATTACATTTTACACTAAGTATTTTTTCCTGAAAATGCAAATTACCGCTCCTTTCAAACTTCTGAATTAGAGTCTGCAGTGCTTCAAAAATCTCTTTTTTTTCCTTACTTTAAAACACTTACAGAGGTAAGCATTTAATTTTTTTCCTGAGGAAAGGCAATCACACAGCAAATGAAATGCTGTGCTGCCACTTCAGTGACATGGTATGCACAATGTGAAATGTTACTGGGAATGATTTGTGTTCTAGTTGCTTGTTGATTTATCCTAAAACACACGTGTATTTTTAATACACTCTCTGTATTTGTTAAAAATCCTCAGAACTAGACACAGATTATCTGAAGTTAGTACATACATCTTCTAAAGTTTGTTCCTTTACTTCTTGTTTCATATTTATCAAAAAACTTTGACTGCTACATGACATAATTTCCATGTCTATATTAATTTTTAATCTTCACCAACTATAATATCTTTTCAGGGATGGTATTGTTACTCTTTGAGCAAATTAAACACAAATTTTACAATTATTTCTCTTGCTCCACTATTGAAATGGCAAAGAAATGGAAATGATTTGCAAACAATGATAGCTACCAACATTCCTCTAGATAATAGCTGGTAGCATTGTATTTCAAAACCTTTCTGCCTTAGAAGAGCTTTTTGTATCAACACTGGATAAATACTACTAATCTTTCATCCCAGTGTTTCGAGATATACCATATCCTTCCAGGACTTGCCTGTGAATGTGTGAATGTGACTAAGTTCAGTACTTCAAATAAAGACAATATATCTTGAAGAACAGGATGATACAATGGAATCTTTAGAACCTTTCCTATTTCAGCTTTTGTGCATATACCACTGCAATTTTTATTCACCATCTTACTGCAATGATGTTAATTACTTACAAATGTTAATAGAAATTCTTTTCACAAGACTTTTGCCATCTACTTATTAATTCTTTCAAATGTTCTCAGCCTCATCAATTGGGCCAACTAATTGTCAGCAAAATGGGCGTGCTGAAAAATAGCTTGGTACTTTTTAAAATGGATTCTGCAAATATAATGATCAATGGGCTGGTATTTCCCATCAAAGCTACTTTATCCCAGCTAATCAGTTTTGAAATCATTCCTAAATATCTTGTATGTGGCTTATCCCTGGTTAATGTTAACTTCCAGACAAATGAGGTGCCTCTGGGTTCTGATTTTGACATGAGCAGGTGCTGCAGGTTTTAGTTTACTCTAAATCAAATGGAGAGGGATTTGTTGATGCTAATCCTGGTCTCCATCACTGAACCAATGCCCACTGGTGTGACTGACGGTGTCTCTTTGTAAGAGGCAATCTTTACTTTCAAGACCTTGCAGGCTGCACTTCTGAACTCTTCACCAATGCTGGAGAGCATTGCTGTGAATGTGAAACAAGCTTACCCCACTTTCTTGAAGTACAGTCAAAGGAAGGAAAGAACTGCATAAGATTACACAGGAGGTTGGTGGCAAAGACACCCATGAAACCAAGGCCAGTCCAACTGGGATTTTCTCCCACAACCACCTTTCCTGAAGGCCAAGACAAAGATAGTTTTTACAGCTACTTCAGAAGGACTAATTGTGAACATATTTGTCACCATTACAGCTGGCTCTACCATTGGTAGAGCTCTACCAAGCTCACTTTCATGACACAAGAATCAGTATTTAAGACAGCTGAATAGTTAACCAACAAAGCTGTCCTAGCACCCAGAGAACAAGCTAATGCATCTATCACTGTAACTTCTAATAAAATAACAAAACACAGGACCACATTAAAAACACCACCTGGAATGCGTTTCAAATCCTATCAGTTTCCACTGATAAGGAAACAGGCTCACCTCCAGTAGACAAGCACAGCGATGAGAAGAATGAGGCACACGAAGGTCAGTGCTGAGACCACAATGAGTGGGATGATCCATTCCATTTTACCAGGAGAAGGTCTCGTGGCCATGCTGGAGCTGTTCTTGCCAGCTGTGTGTTAAACACATAAAACCAATCACTGGGTGGAAAAAAGAATTACTGTATGGAAAAATGTGTAAACAAAACAAATAGCTTATCCCTTTTACATACTATGAGTAAACAGAGCAGAGATCCTCTAACTGCAGGGTGGGACTCCATTTGTCTTCAGTCTGAGACATGAGAGCACAGAAGTATGGTGTTTATTGCCACATATGGCTAGGATTTTACTACTGACTGTAATTACGGTCTCTTAGACACTTTTAGGACTCTTTCGTGCAAGCACCTATTATCAGATGTGGAGCATCCCACTGAGCCAGTGCTGTGCTCTGTCACCAGTGTTTGCAGATAAATGTCCTTTGTTTCTCAACAGTGCAGGACAGCCCTGTTTGCAAAGCTCCGTGTAATACCTTGCTTTAGAAATAAATTTCTTGGTAACTATCTTAAAATAAAAAATCCTCAACATGTTGGGTGTCATGTCACATCATTTGCAGAATTGTCACAATCTGGTGGGTTACTGCATACGAAAGCACTTTTTAGCATATGGATTGTCAAGATGGGTGGATGAATGAATGGATAGGATGTGTTGTAACTGACAGAAGAAATCATTATGCCACAGCTTTTGAACAAAATTAAAGTTCGTCAATACCCTGAGATCTGGCTGAGTTAACTCTGCTTCACTTTTTGCATGACATCTCACTAAAATTATTGTATCATATATAAGATGAATATCTAGAAGTTCTGCAAGTACTGGAGCCAATGAGCATAGACATTGCACCAGTGCATTTCAAGAGACACCTAATTTGTGCAAATTCATGTAGACTTGATGAATAAATTGGCTTAGACAGAATGATAAACGAAAAATGCAGAAGCGGATTCCATATCTTATTCATGTTTCCTAACAAACAGGCAGTGGTTGATCAATACCTGTCAACAGGACATAATGGGAAAGGATTAGTACAAACAGCTTCAGATTTCAAGGAGGATTGAAACATGTACACTTGACTTCTACTTTTAAGCCTGTATGAGTCTTTCCTTACCAACATGCTTCCTTGCCCTCATTCAGTATTGTATTATCATAGCTTCTGAAACTGCTGCAAATCCTACCAGAAGAACATAATTGCCTTTTCACCATAGGCAGGCAAAACACAGATAATTGGAAGTCACCAGATGTCACATAACATGAAGTCATACTCTATTTTAATAGCATTTAGATTATACTCCTCCATAGGCAGGAGTAAAATTCAACTAACATGGAAGTAAAGGTTAATTGTAAATGCTTTTGCCTGACTGCTGAAAACAGAGCAAGGCTGCAGGCTGCTGCAAGCCCAGCAAGAAATCTCCCTAGTTTTGAGAACTAGGCTGATAGAGGTAATGCCCTTTAGCAAGCAGCCTAAATGATGTGCTAATCAGAAGGGTGTTTGGGGGAAGTGAACGTGCACTTTGATTGAACATCTTTGAATTCCTTGACTAGCAAAGAGTAAGGAAAAGAGCAACCCCCAAATTAGAGCAAAGGCTTATTCTCTGTATTTGCCAAACTTAAGAAATGCTAAGTCTTGAGGCATCAGTTATTCCCAGTGCATTTCAAATCATTTAAGAGCAGGGAAAAAAGTAAGCCTGTGAGGTGTTACTAATCAGAACAGTAAAAGGGACAAATCAAAAAACCACGTGATGTAATGAAACTTCGTAGGAGAGCCAAATAGTCCCACCACCTTATATCCATTAGGGTGTTGCTTCAGTTCTCTCCAATGACAATATTCTGTTTAGTTTCACCTCCACATCTTTCAACACAAAACCATATGTTTCTGTTTGCACGGGAAGAAAATTCAATTCCATTGTAAGCACAGCATGGGCTGGAGTCCCAATGCACGCTGGTAAATTCTGCAGTGCTCACGATGCTCCTCTTAGTCAGTCTAGTGTGGAGAACACACAAATCTGCCCCTACCAACTCCCTGTACCACAGATGTGAGGAGAAGAAAGTGCTCAGTATGCTGAGTGCCAGAATAGCAAATACTAACGCTGATGGCTGGCCCTAAAATTCCAGTTGGGAATGCCCAAGCAGCGATGTGCTTCAGAAGAAAAGACATAGTTCCTGTGCTGGCTTTGAAGAAAAAGTCTAAGGTGTTTTCCACTGCTTAAGTAATGTGTTGTGAGAGCTGAAACAAAGCAGTGCCAATAAAACTTGTACAAGAATGGCAGCTGGGGCCAGAGGTAGAGCAGTGCAGCTGGAGGGCTGGTGTCTGTCTTGAGTGTCACGGCAGAACAGCCTAAGAAAAGCCAGCATGCTGGAAAAAGATGAAATGAAAACACACACACAAAAAGACAGATCTGGGCCTCTACAGTTTAATAAAACAGTATGAAATAAAAGAATAGTCACCATTTCATTCTTTTCCAAAGCAAGAATGTCAAGCCCTGGTTGTGTCAACAGCATATCCTTGTAACAGTGCCCACCATAAGCTGTACTTGGCAGGGGATGGGGGAAGCTTAAAAAATGGACCAGGAAACTCCATTTTTGCTAAGAAATGTAAACAGTTTCCAGTGGCATATGCCTTCGTTGAATTAATTCAGTTTGCCTTTTACTGGCTTGGAATTCATCCCAGTAGGAAGGAATAAAAATTATTTCAGCATATCTGTTTCAGGAGGTCCCACATGATACAAGCCCTGGCACTACTAAATCTACTCCTGTGTCTGGAAAAGTCCATAACTTCTGTGAACCACTCATTCAGCAGCTCCACCCAGGCACTAGATGGATGAGCCCTGGCACAGGGAGTACTGGATGGCATCAGGCAGCCAGGGAGGCTCTGGCAGTGCAATTCTTGCGTAAAGGTCAAGGTAAGAAAGAGGCATTCTAGAGTTTGTGAAATGTGCTTTTTTTCTGCGTATTCTTGGAAAATGATTCCTGAGAAAAGAAACATGTTTATTTCCCTTAAGTAACACAGCTTGCTATAATAAGCAACCATAGCTGTACAATATAACCTATCTACTTTTATCATTCCTTGCCATTGCACAAACTGCCAGGACAAAGTTCTGTTTGTTGTACCATTTCAGATACCATTAACCAAAGAAAAGCTCTGCTGCTGAACTGCCTCAGACCACAGGGTCTCCTAAGAGAAAGTCAGCTTGCTCATCTTTCCCTTGAGTAAATGAAGTTATGGACTTATACGAAGGTATTAATTAATTATGGAAAATAATATTGGCCATATTATTAAATGATGAAAAGGCAAACCCGTGTTTCTTAAAGAAGTATTACCTTTGATACAAGCTTGCATCATGGTGCAGCTGTTACCCCCTGTTTCTTCAAGGCACTCCTGCAATACTCAGGCTTACAGGCTGAGCACTACTAAGCATGGCTTTTCACTGCTTTGTAACAGATGCCAATCGTATTTAATCCTATATCTGAAATTCATAGTTTGCAGGCATTAAATAATTAAATTATTTTATTTTCAAGCCATTCTGCTGTTTCCTTTTGTATGCTGCCATGTACATCTCTGAAGATATTTAAAAGCTATCTGGACACTATCCTGATTAAAGTGCTATAGGGAACCTTTCTAGAGCAAAAAGACTGGACTAGCTGACTCCAGTGGTCCTTCCCAACTTTATACACCCTATGATTCTGTGTGAATATGGCTGAAGTGCCACATGAAAATACAGCTTAATAATCCTTGCTGCAGATGGAGAAGAATTACACAGATGTTTAATTATGCTAATGAGGTTATCCCTAAAAGGCTTTTGTAACCTCGGACCTGGCAAAGGCTGCTCTAAAACCTAATATTCACTCTTTGTTAAATGCATACATCAGGCTTGAAATTTAACCCTGCACATCAAGATCTCTCTGTCTCTAAAAAGCCCTCTCATGGGAGGAACTCAGCAGAGGTGGGTGAGCACTGAGGGATGGGTGGACCTGGCTGAAATTTGGATGAGGATTCAAACCTGTCTCTCTGTCCTCAGTGCCAGCTCAGGCTTTTGTCCCTACCCCACAGCTATCACTTTTCTTACAACAGTCCAGTTGTTAACTCCAGTTAAAAAAAAAAAAAAAAAGGATCTGTTTAATTGTCTGGTACAATCAACCAAAATTCTGTGGGATTATATCTGCTTTAGCCTGATTAAACTGAATCATCCTGGGTTTCATCTTTTTCTCTGGCTTCCTTTATTTTTTTTTTCCCCCCCTCCCTCTTTTGTGGGAGTATAATTTTAATTGCTGTTTTTCTGATTTTCAGGTTTCAGAGACACGGACAATGCTGAGCAGCTGTGTGTGTAACAGTTGCAGCTCAAAAGTACAATTAGTCTAATGTGGGCACCAAAACAGAGAAAAGGATGATCAGGGAAAGAGAAGAATGCAAGCAAGCATTCAGTGACAGAAGACAATCATTAGCATTGGCCAATACCACAGTCAGAAAGAGGCCAGTGCCATTTGGAAAGTAATGACATGGCCTCAGGAGAGGTGTGTGTGTGTATGTACGTGTGAAGTAAGCACTAAAAGAAAATGAGCCTTGCTGCACTAATTGGCCTCGCACTTTCCCTGTAATTTCTCATGAGTTCCCTGTTTTCCTCTAATCATACACACTCGTGAGTACTTCCCCCTTCAGTTATCTCCTTACAACTGCTAATTTGACGCTATATAATTAATTTTACAAATGTACATTGTTATGAAACAATTTTCTACTCTTTAAAATGATTTAACTTTCTACTCACAAAAACATTTTTGAAACCTTGACAGCTTTTTAAAACCTTCTTTTAAAAGATGCAGAAGAGAAAAGATGTCAGAAGAAAAGATGCATTCAAAAATGTTTCTGCCCTCACATTGGGACAGAGTAAACGGCAGAGACACTTTCTGCTTACTTTGGAAGTGGTCTTAACAGTCTTAGCTGTGCTGCTGCTCAGGAATCCTTTCAGACACTTCTGGCACTGCCCTCTTGGCTTCACTTGTCTTGATTTCAGGCTTACCTTATTATGGAAAACCTTTAAGGCCCTTTCTCACAGGAAGAGGTCTTGCTATGGCTGGAGTTTCACTGAACTCAACTCCTGGTATGAGTTAGGTCAGGTCTGTCTGTATGAATTGCAAATTTCCATGTTACTGGGGAAAACAATTAAGCTGAAGCAACTAGTCTTAGGCTTTGTACTAGTCCACTTCACCAGCCTGTGTCTTTGGTAACCTAGATCCAGCCTGGAGCAAAGCTCCTTCTCCTGCATTCCCAAGAGTCTTCTCACAGGGTAGCACTCCCAACAGGCCTCCTTTCTAATCCAAAGGTGATTAGGGTAAGTGGCATGTTGAAAATGGCCTGACAGGCATCTCAGACTGTGGGAGCACTGGCCTTTGAGGATTTCCAGCTGAGGAGTAAGAAAAACAGCAGTGTATTTAAAAAAAAAATCAGCACAACCTCTTGCAGGTTTCTCAGCTTCTGCATTGTTAATCTGATCTCTGACAGAACTGTTATGATTCACAGCATTACAGACTGGTCAGCATTTCTGTAACAAATGCTATTAAAGATTGGATTTAGCTTTGTTTTTTAAATTGGTCTGAGCTATAACTGAATGCACAATATCTGCATTTTTGTGTTTATCAGTGTAGGGAAAAATAAATATGCAAGGCTTTTCCACACTACTTTAGTGCAGCTCTGATGGAAAAAGAAAATTATAAAACACTCTACAGATTAGCAAAACAAACAATAGTAGTAAAAAACCCCCAGAAACAACAAACAGAAAAGTGCACTAGCTCATAAATGCTGTGGTAATACACATAATCACTCAAATAAACCTGTCTAATAAATATATCAATCTCAATCGAAATAAATAAATCTAAAATAAATCCACATGCATGTATTCCATTTGCTTCCTGCAGTTTTCCTCACCAGTGCCCGGAGCTCCCCAAGCAGGAACACGTGTGGCCATTCCGCACGGCGCATTGGGAGCACCATGAGGGACCAGCTTGCAGAGGCCTGTGCAGCAAACCCTGACCACACCAGGCTTGGTGCACATGCAGATCACCTGGGCAGGCTTCCAAGAGGTTGTATTTGCTGTGCACACACTGTGGAGCTGGTACATACATCCAGAGTTGGAGTGTACAGGAGCACTGGCAATTCTCATCAGGACAAATACAAAATATGTGAACTCTGCCTGGTTAAGATTTTTTTGCCCCACAGAAGGTGCCTTGTTTGGGAAGATCAGAACATGTAGGGTTTGTGTTGAGAAATAAACCAGCAATGATCCTTGATTTGGGAGAATATCTCAAAGCCCAGTTAGGGAGAATCCTTCAGATAAACTAAATTAGCTAGAAGCACATATACCAAACTTCCTATGAAATGCCAGTTCAGCACAGCAGACGCTCTTCCAAAATAATGTCACAGCTACAGTTCATTGTATTCCTCTCCCTTTTTCTTTTCAACTAAATTCTTGATGCAGCATGTTGGGAGTAAAAATTTTTCCAGATTTTCTCTTCCAATAAGCTACAAGGACCATGCATCTGTCCCAATAAAAGGATATTCCTTTCCACTCTGCTCCCCCCAGTAACAACTTGTGAGGTTTGGTCCTGTGACAACCTGCCAATCAGATGTAACCAGACACCACAAAAATGCTGTATCTACTGGAAATCAGTAAGGAATTTGGATTGTGTTTGTTGTTTTCCAACACTTACGCAGGTAAAAATGGTTTCCCTGAAGATCACTCACCTGGGTTAATGGTGATGAATTTGTTATCTGAGGGATATTCCTCTGGAAACCTGTCCATCTTTGGAGGAGGATTTCTTGTTGTCTCTGGTCTTCTTGGGATCTTGCCCAGGTACAGTTCGTCGGTGAACGCTGGTGGCACTTGGGTGGAAGGGAGCAGCTGGGGCTGAGTGTTGGCTTCGGCAAAGCTCTCCTTCTCGGCGCCTCCAGCCGTGGGGGCAACGTTTTGGTTTGGCACTTCTCCCGATAAGGTTTTATTTCCTTCTTCCTCAGCAGTCCTGTTGGGGGAAGCCGCGGCCACGCTGGGCTCTGTGCTATTGCGTGCCTCTGAGGCTGCCGTCGCCCTGCTTTTCTCCTTCTTTTCAGCATCCTTTTCTTCCTCTTCCTCGTGCTCCCGCTCCCCATCCTCGCTTTCACTCTTTTCATCCTTCTCCCCCTCCTCGGCTCCCTCGCCATCCTTCGTCAGGGCCGAGTCCCGCTCCGGCCCTGGGGAGGCGGCGGCGGCCTCGGTGGTGGCCACCACGGCGCGGCCGGCCTGTTTGCTGGGGGCAGCGGCCGCAGGCAGCCGGGTGGGCCACACGCTGCTGGGGAAGGAGGAGATGCCCCCCCCGCTGAAGCCCAGCCCTGCCAGCAAGGTGCTGGTCACCACAGAGGCCACAGTGGCCTGGCTGCCACTGGAGGAAGGGCCCATGCCTGTGGCCATGGACACGAAGGAGAAGGGGAGCCCCGAGGAAGTCCAGGTGGAGGAGCCGGAGCTGATGGGAGCCATGTCTGCTGAGGAGGCAGGAGATGCTGTGGGCTTGAGGAGATCATCGGCAGCAGAGGGGAAGAAAACACAGCAGAAAGCATCAGCAGGGGCCCAGAATGACTTGGGGTCATTCTCTTGCTTTTCCCTCCCTTTTCACACACGTGCTAGTCTCCTAAAACCAGAGACCCAACACCAGCGAGATGAAAGGCTGAGCCAGGACAGAACACGCCACAGAGCTACCAGCAAACCACAAAGAGAGGAAACCTCCCTGCCTTCACCACATCATCATTAAAACCCTCTTTATCCTTATCTTTATTTTACATCAAGACCTTCTCCTCCCACATCACTACTGACTTGTGAGTAACATTTCCTCTTGGGGTGAGAAGAATGTAAAGGAGTTTAATGAGTTCAGCTGCATTACTCACAGTGCTTTAATCCTCAGAAGACAGGAGTTTAAAAATACAGCGTTACATAATGGCTGTCCCAAAATAGTGGGTGCCAACGTGAGCATCCATGGCTGGTGGGTCTGCTCTGACAAGGAACTCTGGCTCTTCCCACACACATTGTGAGGGCCTCAAAGGATACTATTTTTATTTCCTTAATTTACCCATCAGGATTATTCTCATAAGGACTGGTGTTGCTGCGAGGCATTGCTCTTGTTAGAAAAGAACTGCAGCATGGCCAGGTGGGCACTCCTGAAGGACTTGGAGAGCATCAGGAACCCTTCAGCAAGCCACCACCACGTCTGCCAGGACCTTCAGGCTGTGACACCCATGTTTTCCACATCCACAGGACTCTCCCTGGCCACCACCAGTGAATGAAAGGCAGGACTGGCAGTTCCTGCTTTACTTAGAGAAAGCAGGTGATGAACTACGGACTTTGCATCCTCTGCACCCTGCCAATATTACTCTAATGTCAACCCACTGCACGCATGAGGGTCCTGCACACATGCGTGTGCTCTGCTGTAAATAAAACCCCTTAGTACACACATAAAGAACTAAACCTTGGTCTGTTCATAAAGAACTAGTCCTGAATTACATGTGGAAAAAGAGACTGAAGTGAACCATCTAAAGGCAAGGAATAATTATGTGGAAGACCTGTGTCGGTGCTTCCTCTGGACAACCTGACCATTCTCCCTCTCTGAATTACTGAAAAATGTCTCACATTACTGAATTCATCAGCAGAAGGACCATTAGCTGGAAAGGTACACACCAGATGAGGACAAAAAGGGTTAAATAGCTGCTGCTGAACATTGAAAAAAATGTAAAATGTTTATTTTGGAAACTGAAATTTGTAACTTTAAAGTATTTCTGCATCTCTCTGCAATTCCCAGGTTCAGTCAAGCCGTGTAGTTGAAATGCTGCAGCAAACCAAGCAAGGCTGCTTTCTCACATTATTTTTGACCAGCTGCAATCACAGAAAACCTGAGATCTCAGATGAAAACCTGTGCTTTAGAGATTTCAAGCCAAAACTTTAAATAAGCATCTTAACTTTCAGATACTTATCAATCTGAATCCCTAAGGCACTGTGAGATTTGCTTTTTGCTGGCATGAACAGTCTCAAAGCTGGACTGAGTATTAAAATTTGACAGCAGATTTTATATATCTAGAATACCTCTATACATCATTAAACAAACATAAATCATTCAAATGCGAGCTTTGTATATGTTATTTGCTTACTAGGGAGTATATCAAACTGGATCAGAATAAAACCAGAAGCAATGTACTTAAGAGTAAATTCAATAGTATGAACCCAGCCCATAAATCTGACTGAACAACTCAGTACAATGGATGCCAAGAAATTTAGGCTATGGATAGTTTATAGTTTATTTATATTAAATAAACTAATAAGATGGTTTCAAAACTGAAACAGTGTATACCACTTTTAGTGTAAATGTACCAACATTTCTGATTCTGGAACACAAAGTTGGCCTCAGTGACTTGTTACAGTCTCACCTGAATTAAAATAAAACAAAGACATTGTTCAGGCTTTATTCACACAGTAACAGAGGTCCTTAAAGCACTGGAAGAGCAAAGATGCTGTGTGTGAGGCCTTATTTCTGTTGCATATACTTCTGCTCATACAGTTAATAAAATAAATTAATTTTTTTTCCACAGTCATCACTTAGATTTTATGAATCCCCTCTAAATGGGTTGAATACAGATTGAGAAAAAACTTTTTAACACTTGATTCTCCGGTGGTCAAAGCCTCTCCGAGCATGAAGCTAGAAAACCATTTCATATTGGAACCGCATTTTATTCCATAATCTCTTCTGTGACAGGGCTGGACACTCCTTCCCCCGGAAAGCTGGGTTCTGCTGCAGATTTCCAACATCGTGCTGCCACCTGGTGGGAAATGTCCCCAAATCCCTGCACCCTAAATCCATGACTTACCACTCCTGTCTTCACAATTCGGGTCCCCTCGAAAATTCGAGTGGTGTTAGCTGGGGAGGGAAGAAGAGCAGCATGTCAGGGCAGGGAGGAGGCAGAGGAACAACTGCTAAACTACTGCTCAACATGTGGCTGCAGAATACAGGTACAGGGCTCACCTGGAGCAAAGGCAACTCAGCTCTTTGGGCATTACTCACTCTGCCCTTGTGTCTAAACATAGACTTGTTTGCCTTCAATTACTCAGGCCTGGCAATGCCAGCTTACTTGCAGAAAACAAATTCTCTCCTTCAACCCCAAGCTGGATGAAACATCTTGATTTACACAGGAAGCAAGAGTAGCTTGATGATAATAGTTTTTTTCTGTCCTTATAATATTATCATTATTTATTGCTATATATCTGAACTACAACTACCATCAACCTCTGATAAATGTTTTGAAAGCTCAAGTGGATTAATTTTCTAGGTTAGATATTGGATACAGCCAGAGATTAGAACAGCAACTCCTTTTTGGGGACTTGTGGAAGGAATCACATCATCTACTCCCGCTGCAGATGTGTCACTTCCACTTTATTGAATACTGGGCTAGACTGGGCTAGAGTATCCAAAGGATCTCCTACAGAGCTGCCAGTAATAATTTACTCCTAACTGTGATTAAACAGTTAGTGTAGTCAAACTTCAAAGAATTTTCCATTCCATCAACTAGTAAAAGCTAAGCAATACACCAGTTTCTAACTTCTGCCTGGCACTTAAAAGTGAAGTCTAAAACACTGTGCTGAGGTACCAAGAACAGAGCTATACATGAGTTCTGACTTGGACAGGACACTTGTGTGATCCTGCTCTCTCTAACACCACAACAGAACTAAACCATGTCCATAGCTTGACATCCTTCAGACACTAAGTGCTAGCAAAGCAGGATCAAAACCCCTATACTTTCTGAAAATGACACTGAAAAATGCTCCTATTATTTTGTTCCATATACAGCATCAGATCCAAGTGACAACTCTTGGCTTCATCCTAAGGATTTAAACTTTTAACTCTCTGCTTGTTTCATTCTTCCATTACCCATTTTGAGATTAATGCATCTATAAGCTGGAGTGGGAGGGAATGTTCTCATCAGAGGCAAAATTTGCCCTACTTAATAAAAAATGTCATAATAAATTCCCAGGAAGGAGCAAAACTTTAGCACTTAAAATAACTCTAAAATAATCAAGTTCTTCTACCAAATCTCAGCTTTACCAGATTTTTCCAATAAACTTAAAAGGAAATCTATGACAAAGGACAGCTTATCATCTAGTTCTTTTGATTTTCTTTAAATATGTATGTTTTGGAAATCACTGAGGTTGCGTGCATGGTAAAACCTGGATGTCTCCACATGTGGCTGTCAAGGTAGGACTGATCTCCTTTCCTCTTTACATAAAACAGACACCGATCAGACTCACATTCTCTTATAGCTGTGCCTCTGATGCATAAGCAGTCTCTGATGAATTTGCCTCAGAAAACTAGTACCAAGAAAAGCTCTAAATTCTCCTAAAACCTGACAAAACCTGACAGTGAGAGGTGTAGGCAAACCCTCCTCACTGGAAATGAGATTCAGATCAAGTCACTGGCCACAGTATGAAATTAGCATTGTCTACATGCATTCACATATCTTCTGAAATAACTTCGCACCATATTGCACTCTGCAAAGAAAATATTAAACAAACAAAGAATAGTTCAATGTAAAAATTTGTATGTGGTTTTTTTACCTTGAAAGAGCATAGTCTGGCTAAAGTCACTACGCATTTCATTTCGGCAAACTGCTTGAACTCTGAACAGATAAAGGATGTCAGGTGAGACATGGCTAATGATGGCCTTCTGTTTAAAAAAAATAGATATTATTCAGTTTTTTCCCCCACAGTACTGTCCAAGATCAGTTTGAAATATATAAAGCATTGTGCTAACACAGAACATTTATGCCATGTAAAACAAGCTATATTTCTACACAGAAATATTCAGTAGTTCCCTGGAGAGGGCAAGACTGGAGGCTGAAGTGATGCACCCAGACACTGCTGACTCTGCCCATGAGAAAGAAATGAAAAAGTCCCACATCTGTTCTCATGACAGTCTTCATGCCTCAATGTCTCTGCTCTCCTCAGAAAAACTTAAAACTCAAGTCATTCACCCTTACAGCAATTATAATAAGACATTTTTAGATGGAGATCCATGACCAAAGAGGATAAGCCCAGAAGAAGTCACTGCATATTCAAACTGACTATTTTGCAACAAACTGGCTAAGGCAATTTGATGCTGGTGTACTGTGCAAACATGATGGCTGAGCATCTTGGGCTGGGATATCCCTGCTTACTCCTAGACCTGAGAGTTGCCTTAGTCCACAATCACATCAGTTCACAGGAGTAGCTACATGAGTCACTTGAAATAATTGTTATCTCTGCAGAAAAACACTGTCTAGCTCTGACTCAAGATGGGACAGCCCCACTGTATCTGCCAGAGTACTGAAAACAATCTGCACTTTCCTCTGAAAATGGGTTTCTTCCTCTCTTGCCCCTAAAATAGACTAAGATGTCATTCCAAAGCTCTGCTGAACAGCACAAGGTCTCACTCCAATTTATTTCCAAGCTATCATTCCATCACATCCCTTGCACTTGTAATTATTTCTTTTACATAAAACAGGATGCTTTCATGGTGCCCACCTCATTTTTGCTGATTAAGGCTCTCCTCCTTATACCTGATTAAAAAATCTCCCTTAAGAGTGTGAAATTATGACAAGAGAGAGGCTACAATACATCATAACCTTGGGTGCCTTTCAATGGATTCCTTTCTGATTTCATGAGGCAGATCGTTCCCTAATGTGACCCAGATAACAATGTCTAGTGGGGAAATTGGAAATATAAATGGAAATGAAGTAAAAGAAGCTTCATCTAAGGGAATAAGAGAAGTATTATTGTATAAGTGATTGAATGGGCCCAGAGGACTGTGTATTTGAAAAAAAAAAATATGGTAACAGTCATTAGGAATAACACTGTGCTGCTGCATTTTTCATGTGCATATACAATTACTGATTTCATTATTCTAGAGGCTTTCTTTGATTAACAATAAATGGAGGCCTTTCAAACCTGAATGTGTCACTCTGGTTTTATATGCAGAGAATGTTAAGGACCAGCACAATACTTGCTTCCACTTACACAAGAATGACAAGCAGATGAAATCCTAAATGGAGGAGATAGAGCAGTGTTTCCATCTGTTCTGGAACTGTCTTGCTCTTCTCTCTTTTTCTCACACTGCCAGATGTAGGCAGTGCTTGTACAGGGCCACTCCAAAATAATCTTCAAGCCCTGACTATGCAACTCCTGCCTCTGGCAGCACTTACTGCCAGAAACTGCTCCAAAGCCTGCAAGGGGCGATGCACAGTGAAAAGCCTGAGCCCAGGAACAGATTTTGGGGGATCAGACTTTTAATGTGAAAATCTGTAAGTTGAACTCAAGCCAAAAGGTATTCAGAGCCTCACCATTTCCCGAGCCAGCTGCTTCTCAGCAACACTACATGAAAAAGTGTCTGCAGATTCAGTCCTTCATGCACTCACATAAACTATAAATTCACACTCCAGTGTTTGGGCAGCCTGTCAGGCAACGTTCAGCTAATGCTGAACATTTAAATAGCAATTCATTGTGGGCCAAACATTAGCCTGCCTATAAGGTAAGAACTGCTTTCCTCCTCTACTTCCTTCTACCAAGAAAATAACAATATAAGGATAGCTTGATACATATGTCTGTGGTTGATGCTGTGCTTTTACCAGGTCCTTGTCACTATCCTTGGTGAAAGTCTTCTCCTTTTCATCTTCATTTTTAGTCCAGCTGTATGAGATCATGTAGTTCATGATTGGAGGGTGGTAAATGGTTTCTGGTTGGTTCCAGGTTACCAGTAGCGCTGTCCTGTTCACAGGCTGCACTTTCATGTTGACTGGAGGAGTGCTACAAGCTGAAAAACAGAAGGAGAAAAGATGAAGCTCTTCTAAATAACTGAGAGAAAACAAACAGAATGAACAGTGCCTCATTCTAAGAGCTAGGTTTTTTTCTTTAATGCCCTGGCCTACAGTAACAGCTTAGACTGCAATCCACTGAGACCAATGGGATTTAATGCCACCTGCAGCTGCTTTCTGCTCTCCTGAGTAAAGTGAATGAGAGAATCCATTCTCTGCTTAGCTCTCAACTTAATTCTCAGTCCTGACATTTGCACCTACTCTTTAACTTGGTGACTTACGAGCTCTGCACTGGAACATTAAGGAATACAGTGGACCTGATCCACAGCTTCCCTCATCCCCACCCTCCTGCTGTTAAGGGGTAAATACTCCAATGTGCTCTGCTGGCCCTGGAAAGAGTTGAAACCTCTGAAAATGGCACTACTGGGTCAGTAAATTGCACTGATGTCACTCTGGCATGATTGGGTCAGTAAATGTTCCTTGTTAACCTAGTACATTTTTACAGTTATTTTATATTCCTCTTTCTATATATCTTTCTTCAAAGATACTCAACAGTAATGTATTACCAGCACAGGGAAGAGTGGCTCTTTGATGGCACTGGCCATCTCCTCTGAGCAGGCAGTGGAACCCCCGGGCAGCCCTGCCTTCCTAACCCTGCCTGCAGCATGGGGACACAAGTCACTTCTCAGCCATGCTTAAGTCAGTGGGGACATCAGCACAGGGACAGCTTCACCTCAGGGAAAAACATGGCTTCTGCTTCCAGCAGTACCAACCCCAAAATTCTGCAGGGCAGACCAAGCCCAGGCACAGATGCAGCCCGGAGGAGTGGGGTGTGCACGGTCCCCTCGCAGCGCTGAGGAAACACTTTCCAAGGAGTTGCCATGGAAAGGTCCGGGTGGGGATGCACAACACTAGATGGCACTCACATGCTGTGGGAAAACTGCATCATCCCCTTCCCAGCTATAAAGAGTTTAGATTTTTTTTCCCCAAGCTTTAAAATCACGTTTAAAATACCCAATTCAGGGCAGATTTTCACATTCTCTTTCTCAGTATAAACCCTGAACCAAGGAAAATCACTTGCAATGATACCTAAGCACATGTGCCGTGGCAAAGGAGCTGGTCTCTCCTGGCAAAGTGTCACCCAGCCCATCAGGCTGACACTGTTTGCAGAATTATTTTTCCCAGTACGACTTTTCCTCTTAAAGCCAACACATTGAGCTTGTTTGCACTCTGCAGGTATGTGACTGCATGTACATTTGGCCATTATTTCACATCTAAAGAGTCCTGGCAGCACTGAAGGGGAAATATGTCTATTCCTATGTCTGGACTTGCAGGTTGGCCAAGCAGCACTGCTGTTATATTACTGAAATAGCTACAGTTCTTAAATAAAAATGATTAAATGCTTTAAACACCTGTATTACCAGTACAATAGAAAAATACATGTCAAATGCATTTGTGCAGTTATAACTCACATTTTTTAGCTAGCTGAACGAGACAACATGAATTGCAGAAATATGCTTGGGCAGAAAATATTGCAAACATTGATGTTTGCTCTCGCCATGAGGGGTGACAATCCTGCAGTTTTGCAGTAGATCTTTCTGCTCAACCCAGAAGGATAATCTAGCAAAACAAACAAACCCTATAGGATCTGAAAGCATTGGATACATGCATGTGAGTTTCTATTTACACCAAGCTGAAGGGATCAAAGCAGCCCTCTGCTGTCAGTGCCACAAAGTCAGAAGCCACACCATGGCTTCCCTCTGGCTCCCTCCTGGCTCCCCAAAGCACAGCATGAAGGTGGCCAGGACCTGGACGAGATGGGACAGCCAAAATCCACCTCTGTTATCACTATTTACAGAGCTCCCTGGTCCTTGGTATGCCTCTCCATGCTCACCTCTTTCCGCTGAGATGGTCAGATCAATTCTCCCTGACATCACTGTTTATTGATAACTGCACCAATAAATCATAACTGCCCTCTTTGACGCCCTTTGTCATCACAGAATTACACTTCAAAATGCCAGGCCAGCCTTTATCGCTCCACCTAATCAAATCCCATCAGAGACAGAGCCCAGGGTGAAGCACTACCCAGACCTAAAACTCCTACCCAGTCCTTGTCCTCCAGGAGGACATGCAGAGATTTATATATTTAAAGTAATCATGCATCAAATTGTTTTAGAAATAATTCAAGCAGGTAACCTTCCTGAGAGACAGAGAGATCCACCTCAACTGCAGCAGCCCCCTGAGCAGTGTCTGGCCAGCTGCTTTTCAAACAAGGACCCCAAGGCACCCCAGGGAGAGAGAGGGGGCTGCCATGTGCCCTGTTCTGTGCCACTCCCTGTAGCCAGCCTGCATGTCATTTGGAACAGCCCATGGCAGCCAGAGGAATGGGTATTTTTCCAAGGATAAACAGGAGACCCTCCCTGACCCTGCCCCTGATCCAAGAAGGTCATGAGCACTTCGAATCACCTGAGTGACTCCAATGACCTCACTGAGGACAAGCCTCATTCACAGCCAGCTAAAATGAGGCCAAATTTACAATATTCTGATTTCTCAGTAAAGATTACAAAATTTTCATGACTTAGTATGACTTGGTCCAATTTACTCCAAGGCACAGAGCAGTATCTGAAAAACCTGAAGTATTTAGTATTAACCAATCTTTTCTGTTCAACTGCATTTTTTTAAACAGCTTATGAATGGGCAAAAAAGAAATTTTTTAAAATATAAAATGAAACATATGGTTTTATTAATTTAACTAAACTTGCTTAGGACACAATGGAATAAAGAAACATTTGATCCAATAATTCAATTTGATGATTTAATTAAAGTGATACATAATAACATAGTGAATGTCTGAAAGGCAAGGAAAAAAAGTCCAATGATTTGACCATCTATAAAACAACTGGCATTTCCCAGAGATCTAATTTTTCTTTCAATACTCTCTGTGCCTTGGATTTTTCAAAGAAGATTAAAAGAATCACAGGCTAAAGGACCTCTACTGATTTTGCAAAATGTGCAGCTGAAGAAGAGATAGAAATGCAGGAAGAGGTTGGGACAGGGAAGGGGAAGTTTAATCAGGACACACTAAAGAGAAACACAAGCTTTTCTTTTCCTTTTTTTTTAGACAAAACCAGGCTTAATAAGGAAAAAAAATAAAAAAAAGAAAAAAAGAAAGCCTGTGAATTCATGATTTCTAGAGGAAAAAAAAAGACCCAAAACCAACAACCAGCATTATTCTACACGGAAATAGCATCTCAGCTAATTTTAGAAAAAAAATATTACTAATGCTCTGTTTAAAATTCAGATCCTGAGGGATATTAAAATATTGTGGAGGCTTTCAGGATGCCTTTCTGTGGTGTGTGCAATCCTGAGCAGATACCTGCATAGGTCTGGCAGGACACCACAGCCACTGAGTCCTGGGCTAGCAGCCCCATGCCAAGACTTGTGGAGAAGTCAGAAACCCCCAGCTGGGGCAACCAGGCCACATCTCAGAGGCACTGAACAGGCAAGAGCCTTTGCAGTACCATGGTCATGCCCCACTGCAGGCACAGACATGCCCTGGACCTCTTGGAGAGAAAAAACAACCTCACCTTCCTGCCAGGGATGACCTGAACTGGGAGAACCTGGCAAACAAGCCAGCTCCTGCCTCCAAGAAAAGTCCTGAAGAGGCAGAAGCATTGCACAGGTGCATCTGGAGGAAGCCCCTCTGACCCAACTCAGGCAGCCTCAGGGGCTCTCCCAGCTGCTGGCCATGTGTGGGGCTGCCTAGCAGTATGACCCAGGCTTTTCTCTGGAGATCAGCCCACTGGGAAGGCAGGGGGAATCCAGCATCTTGGCCAGCCTCATCTTCCAGGGCTCACTCAAGCCTGGACAAAACCTGTGTGCCACTGGCAGACGAATGCAGCATGCTGATACAGTCATAAGCACTGGGCAGGCCAGCCATACAGCAGAGAATGATTTTCTTCATGTTAAAAACATTCCAGTGGGCTGGAACAAACAAAATTAATTTAACAACTCTGCATTCATCTCTCCCATAATTTGATTTGTATGTTGTATTTGGCTACGTAACCTCCACGAGGCTTTCCTAACTGAAAGCCTGATAAAGCTTAATCCAAAAGCTCCTGGCAGCTCCATTTCAGCGAGTTTAAAGACAAAAAAAGGGGCTTGCTGCTTTGCAAAAATTAATTGCTGATACTAAGACACACCCATGAATGCAGAAGTGGCACGTAAGAGAATATTGCAGCTTTTTAAAATTAATATTGTTCCTTAAAAGCAGCTTGTATTTCTCTTTCAAAGACAGAAATGCAACACCAGCCAAACTTTCTGGGTTTCATCACGCTTTTTTTGCATATGCTACCTGTGGTTATGAAAAGACCTATTTAGGGAAACTTTGTGAGAGTGCAAGAAATGTGTATTCAGTTACGGCTTGTATACTTTCTCTCTGTAAAACAGGTCTTCATATGATGAATCTAGTTGCACTGGGCTCAGTGGGATTTATAAAATCCTCTAAAAATGTTCTAAGTTAGCTTGTCCATGCATAAAAATGTCACCACTTTAAAGGCAGTTATTTCTAGCTGTGCTATGCCCTCCTTTGAAAAATCCCACTCTCTACCTCCTGCTGAATGTCTCAGCAATGCAAAACTGCTGTTCCTCTCCTTGGTGCCGTGGGATACACGTTGTGTGCTGAAGCTCTGACAATTTTCAGCACAGAAAAGCAACGTGACACTGAGATCCTGAATCCCTTGTGGTGACATGGGCATCTTCTAAGGCAATTCATACATGGAAGGGGAAACATCAGCATCAGGATGTGCCCATAGCATGTTACTGGCTAAGAGCTCCTCAGTGGTAACTAAAAGACAGGGACATGGGTCTTGTCTTGCTCTGGGAGGCAGCTCCTGGCTGTAAGGTGAGAGAGGCCTCACTTCTTTTTCTTACTAGTCTAGATATGATAGGATGATTCATTCAACAGGATGAGTGGCAGGGAACAGTGTCTCTCCCTTACCAAGCAGGAGCACAAAGGAAGGTAGTTAGGGAATTTCTTCCCCCATGCTCAGTACAAGAGAAACTGAGAGGTCAGTATGGGGGTTTCATGTCTTTCTTCACCATAGGAGCAAACAATTTGGTGGCCAAGTTCTTGGGGAAAGACAGGGTGTTTCCTTTCCCTCTGCTCCAGTCCTGGGAAGGAGCTGGAAGGGCCAGTCCTGCAGGACAGATGCACCACTCGCTGCTGTAATGGCACCCAACTCAGCCACAGGCATCCCAGATGATTTCAGAGTGCCTGCAAGGTGTGGTCAGTGCCTGTGCTGTTGCCAAAACTCTGCACCAAGTTCATTCAGCCCTGTCACCTCCAGGAACCTGACTGCAGACAAGAGAAAAGCAATGCCACCAACAGAAAAGGGAAGGAAAATACTTTCAACTACATCTATACCTATATACACACACATACATATTCCTTCTCATTATTAGACCCTCAAAACTTCAAATAAACCCTGAAATGCAAAAATATAGGTTATGCTGCAATGAGAAAACTCACACTTGCTTTCAGTGCCATGGTAAGGGAAGTGACACAGGGGCAGATCCAGCTACATTGAACTGGTGTGACTCAGTGGAGGTGCTCAGGATGAGACACTGATCCATAATAAACAAGAGCATGCTTTGGGCTGTCAAATTCAATCCCAGAGTTCAGCAAGGGCTGTGCTCCCAAAGGATAACAAGTAAACTATGAAGATCATATGCAGAGACAACACAGGCTTTAATATATCAGAAAGTGCTAACAGGCATACTTATAACATTTTCCCTCTTCTTTTACTAAATGTTAGCAGTTTTTCAGCTTTGCTTTAGTTTACATTGTTGACTTCTCAGAGTGCTTATAAATGACATTATTAATACATAAGGATAATTGCTTTAAAGAGTAGCACACATATTTCCTTTACCTTTGCCTGCACTTTGCCAGCAGGCATTGGCAGGCTCTGGAGCATGCTGTACACACAAATATTTGTGTTGATCTACTTCAATCCACAGGCAGAATGTAGCTAGGAGACAGACTATTTATCTTCCCTGCTCTTACCTTCCACTATGCTTCAAACAGACAGGGTTGTTTCTTGAGGTGTGAGGCACAGACCCCACGCTTGTTTTATGAGCCCTGTGAAATAACCTCATAAGCAAATGGGCACATGGGTCCCTCTGACAGGGGGCATCTGGACAAGCTGGGGTTTGCCCCTCTGTTGCTGGCCCATTTCCCCAAGTGTACATACAACCAGCATTTGGATTAATACCTGTATGGATTTGTAGCATTTAAATTTCCATGGCATCACAGCAACAGATCCCATTTTACTGAAAGACATGGGCTGTGTGTTTGCACCTAAGTATTTCACAAATTTCACAAATACTGTTTCTACAGTTGTGGTCTGAGCCCTCAGCACTGCAGATCAGCCTTGCACCATCAGATGCCATGCTGGGCTAAACTGATGTCCAACAAAGACCTGCCCTGCAAGTTTTGTGTTTGTATTGCACACATCCATGTGTGCACACAGAGGGTGACTTGTGTTTCAAATGTACACCTGTGCCCTTATTTACACAGTGTGTTTGTGCCACATGTGTGATCACATTCAGTGGCACAAACAGTATCAATGGGGAGAAAGAGGGATTTCCTGCCAGAAGGACACATATTTGCTCTGTTAGCCAAGCTGACCTTTTCAATGTTCTGGTGAGGGCTGTTTGGCCTGGGGAGCATAGGAAGGATACACCAACAGGGCTGGTAGAGCCTCCCAGTATATGCCTGTGGGATGCCTAAAATCAGATTAGAAAAGCAGCTTTCCTTTCATAGTTTCTGGATGCTTTTTAAAGGATGAGCTGCAGGGACTCATGGCTCAAACTAAAATTAGTACTTCTGTGGGCTGAACAGCTGGGCCAGCAGGTAGGCAGTGCAGAAAGGAATTCCCTCCAGGTGTAAATGGAATAAATCATCAAGCTCAGCTCTTCCAGCTTTAGTGGCAGCTGTGAACCCAAACCACACCTACACTTTCACACTGAATTCCTCTTGCTCTGTTGGTTTGGACCCTTTATAATCTCTGAAGAAGTGTAAGCAGTGACTTAGTGCTTATTAATAAATCTATTGATAAATTGTTCACTACATTCAGGCCCAGACACACATACTCCTCACATTACAACCACACAGAACAGAGCCATTGAGGTCTACATGAGGTTTAAGTACCACATCTTTTTGCATCTGATTCCCCCTCAAAATGGGTCAGTTTTTTTAATGGAAAGCTTTGTGTTCCACCTGACCTGAAAGTCTCTGGAAGGCAGAAGCCTTCCTTTCCTGCTTTTGCAGGAAACTCTCCATAACAACTGCATACACGAGGACCCAGCCAGCACTGCAGAGCGAGACAGGGCTGAGGTGGAAGGGATGAAATATGCAGAAGGAACACACTGAATTCTGCCTTAAAATGCGTATTCAGCAGCCACTTGAGGCTCAAAGAGACTTGCAGCTGCAGGTGAGTACCTTTACTTGGAGCACTAAGGCAGTGGCAGACAGACAGGTCTGTAGTGCAAAGATGCAGGGCAAGCAATGAGCAGGACAGTGTCACCATCCTCAAGTGTGACCTTTTGCTTCAAGACAGGCTGCTACACCAACAGAAGTCCTAATGATGAGACATGAATTCATTTGCACCACACCTAGCAGGGTGCTGACCTGATTAAAGGGGAATAGAATTGGGAAATTATAACTTCCAGAGCAAAATGAAATCAAAAAGCCAATAGGAAAAGCCCAGTTGTCCAAGAAAATGAGGAAGGAGTTATTAATCCATGAAGAAATCTTCCAAGATTCTTTCAAAGGACAAAAAGAATCAATGCTAATGGTAAACATACTGTAAATTAACTTAAAAAGGTTTTTGTTTATTTCCATTCCCCCTGCAATATTAAAAGAAAATAAATAGCTAAATTTTGCTTTAGCCATCCTGAGTTAAATTTTCAATAATGAATCATTTTAAATTCACCTTCACTTTGTTGTTGTTTTGGATATGCTACATATTACTATGGAGTATTTTGAGTAATTTAGGTTTTACTAGAACACAAAAATGACATTCTGCAAGAGTAAAACTTCTCTGCCTAAGACTCCTCCTGGACTCCCAGAGAGAACCTGAGGGCATGAAGAGACTGCAAAGTTGTTTTGAGACAGTTTTCATAAAACATGGGCATTTAGAAAGCAAAACCAAATTACTGGGAGTAATAACAGAGGCTATAAATGAGACAAATAACTTGTTCTCATTCAGAAACACTGCTGCCAATGCTCTAGACTATCTGCCTCAAAGTGTTGATGTCAGTGCACTGAATCTCTGCACCTTTGGATGCTGCTGCATGGGAGGTGCACTCCAATGCTCTGCAGAAAGGCAACACCTTTACAGAAGGCCATAGTCTCATTTCTGACATCAGGAATCATGAAATGGTGAATAAGAACTAAACTGCTTTGCTTGAGCAGTGCAGTACCTTTAGCTGCAGACCCCTTCCTGAGCCATGCTTCCAGCACAAGGCTTGCAGGGAGGAAAATCCAAATATCTTCTACCCATGTTTTAGTGGCATTAAGTTAAAAGGACTTCCAAACTGTGAATTACTACCAAATAACAAAAACCAGTAAGGAAAATGATCATCTATACAGTACAAGAGAAATGTCCCAGCTGTTAATTTAGAGTCCAAAGCTAAGTTTTACTGGAGTGAATTTATGACTGCTCATTATTTATCTTAGTCTAGGATCATAATTACAGATGGTACTCTGAGGCGAAATCCCACTGATGGGAAACAGCATCATTTGAGACTCCAGCAAAGAGTAATCAGACACCTTTGGGAAAGTAATCAGGCATCTGTGAAAGAAAACTCTGATGTCAAGAGCCCCTCACATGGGATGCTTGTTTAAGTGTTGTAAGGCATGCAGCACATTTAATGAGTAGAAAGGTTAAAGGGTTTTTTTGAGTGTTAAAAAAAACCCATAAAGAAACAACATTTGATGTAATCAGCAGTAAAATAAAACGGGCAAGTATTGTTGCACAAGGGGTACTTCCTGAAACAAGGAAATGAAACACCTTTTCCTCCTGAGTTTCCATGCCTACACCTTTACTAAAGCAGGTAATGTTTTGTAAATACAGCTCTGCTTGATGGGACAACATGTGAAAGTAGTAAGAATCCCCTGCAGACCCAGATCCTTGAACTGGATGGACTTTTATGTAAGAATTCTGTTTGTCCCTGAAGAGCAATGTACACTATTAAAGCAATAAATAATTAGCAATCCCTCTACCAGAGCTGCCTGAAAGCAGCCCAGGAGCTGCAGGAGCGCAATATATGATGTGACAGAGCAACACAGTCCTGAGTCACAAAGGACAGGCCAGAGAAGAAAGGAAGTAATTTTAACAGAGATTGTCTTGTCCAAAAAGTCAGACACTGCCACAGGAACTGATAATTACAGTATCTGATTAATGTTTTACAAATGCATTCCTGGCTTAGAATGTCTGCACAGAGAATCTCTAACTTTTCAAAACTTTACATAAATTAGTATTGCAATATGGGTGAGCCCTCTTGTTAAATGATGATCTGCCTCATTTAACAGTATGATCCATTGTATAGCTCGGATCTCTGAAAGTTTCATCTTCTTAAAAATATCACTGTACAAGGGTTTATTATCAACCCACCAGTTGCTACAATTACACAGCTGAACAGTATTTAACCTGGATGGTGTATTTCAGAAATAAGATCTTTATACATCGTCTGTATGGTTTTTTGAAATAGCTCCAGGGTCAACTTAAAAATTAAGCTCAGCTCATGGGTTCTGATTCAGCAAAGGTCTTATGCATATGCTTTTATTCCAGGCATACAAGCAGTCCTCAAGAGGACTGTTATAAATCAGCTTTTGCCAATAGGAGGAAGCAATGAGATAATGGAATAAAGGAAAACTCTTCTTGTTAAACTCTGACACAAAAGAAAATCTGGAGTTTTCACTTGTAAGTGAAAAATTAGTCCTAGTTCAAATTAGCTGAAGTATTTCATCATCTTGCATTCTGATGATTGAAAACAATGCCCCTCTCTTCATTGCCTCTTTCAAATTAAAACAAGAGAAGGGAGAGGAGAGTAACTGCAAAGCAAAAGGCTGGTAACATTCACACTGGTTAACAAACTGGATCCAAGAGCACTGACCTAAAACAGCCTTTCCCAAAAGACCTTTTGTTTACCAAATGCCACCACTTCTGGGGCTTTGCTAAGGAAATACTCAGAGGACTGGTATAGAGTGAGAAAGTTTTCCTCCAGTGTATCTGCAGGTTATGCTACTGGTCACAGTTCTGTGACCTCAGATAGCTTTAATAGCTGAGAGAAAAGACATTCCTCTTTGGTCCCAAACTGTTCAGGATGGTACATTTGCCAATGGACCACTGCTTTGTGTTGATCTGAAATTCCCTATTCACCAGGGAATTCTGAAAATTA
Organism: Urocynchramus pylzowi; assembly: GCA_013397555.1. NCBI lineage: Eukaryota > Metazoa > Chordata > Aves > Passeriformes > Fringillidae > Urocynchramus > Urocynchramus pylzowi. The sequence goes on from VZRH01002554.1 coordinate 99,550, forward strand.
TTCTGAACATTATGCAAATTGTTCTGGGCACATTTTCCTCCAAAACAAGAAAGGCTTACATAATGAATGCTACACTGTTTTCCAGATTAGCAATACTGCCCACAGACTTAATAGAGTGTGACAGAAGAAACAAATTGCAAAAATTCACACCGACAAACATACCCGAACTTACCCTGCAGAGCTGAAGACCATCACAAACCATATCACCTTGCAGCAAGTAAAAGACACATTTTTGTGACCATGCCTTTTCTACAACACACAAATCAGGAACAGGGAGGGCAGACAAGAGTCAACATGTGACAGTCATTGGTCGCATTGCCTAATGCAATGTGGAAAGCATTGAGGTGCAACCAGGAGGTATGCAGAAGAATCTGCATAAAATAAATTTGTAATGTTAACCTTCCCACTCTTCCATACTTGTATGCAAGACTGTCTGGCTGGAAAGCACTTCATGCACTCAGTTCCTCAGTCCTTTTGCATGAATGACACCGTATAAAGTGGTACTATATTTACTAGCTGAATAAACAACAGGTTTTGCTTTCACTCAAGTATTATGACTTCAACTCATTTTATTTATATGTCAGTAGTTCAGAATGTGCAGTGGACCAGGCACATCATCACTGCTCACCTTTGTCAAAAAAGGGGCCAGAAACATCCACATTGTTATATTTCTGGAACAGCTATATCTCATCCCTGTAACCTTTGGAGGATATACTACATTTTGTGTTAGCAACACTGAGCCAACCTATTTATCTTAAGTTCATGAAAAAAATGCAACTATTTTCAGTGTCCCCTGGTGTGCACACAACCCAGAAAGTGACAAGCTAACAGAGCTGGTACTAAACCAGCTGCCCAGCCATCAGCCTCCTAGAGCAAAAGCTGAGGGGTAGAAGAAATCACCAACTCCAGCCTCATCCCTGCCATTAGATGGCACACTGAATATTGTCAGACCATGGGAAATGCATGTTCCTCACCTGAGGGTCTCTCATGTCACAAATTCAAATTCCCAGGCAGGCACAAACACAGAGCATTGGGGCACTTGAACATAACGGCAGAGGACCCATAGAGAACCTGCTCAGGAAACCAATGCCCAAGAATAAACCACATAAACATGGACTAATAGTTGTGCTGGTCCCTTGCTCCTGTAGACTGGGTCACCTCATGATAACCAAGCCACGTGTGCTTGGCTCTTAAAGATCAAAGTCATGGTGAATCTTTCTGGTTATTTAAGGTGCTCCTTTGGTCTCAACAGCTCCAAATTCAGGATCAGCCCATTAACTATAGACCTTAGTGTTTGTAATGTTCTGACAAAATTGTAGGTGTTATTTATTTACTGTGGTGGTGAAAATCACCCCAAGATTCTTTATAATCTTACAAACAATCCAGCAAGGTGAGGAATATGCAGGCATGTGGCCAAAGCAGTTAAATCTCCTTGAATGTTATATCAGAGATACCTTGGCTGCGCTCAAAAACTAGTCAGTTTTATCACTTTTAGCATAATGTAACTCATTAACTTTCATCACTGTTCTGGGTAAATAATATGTACAGAGGATATAACTGAAGAAATTACTGACACATGTTGCTGTTACAACACTGATTGAAAACTACAGGCCAGACCATCCGAGCGTAGCAGAGTTTCTTCATTCCCAAGATCTCCTTCTCACTTCTGATGTAAATTCTCTGTCCCAAAGCTGCCTTGTACATGAGGTTTGTGTACGTGTATATTATATATATATATATATAAAAATAAGCACGCTCAGAGAATAATGAGCCCTGAGAAATACACTCTCCCAGCACTCTCTTGGGAAGGTGAGGTTGCTGAACACAGCTGTTTTCATGATTCACATCCTCTAAAATCTGCACTTTCTGTGCCTGGCCAGGTGAAAATGCCAGGTAAAAAAGGGAAGCTTGTAAATCTGCTTAGCTGTTTCCTTCTGGCAAACTGCCCCTCTCTTCTTTACCTCTACTGGTTAAACACCAAGCACTTTGCAAGACTGAAGAATGAAAAGTACATGTGATTTCTTCTACCTATAAATAACACCAGTCAGTAAAATAAAGGCAAAAGTAGTAAATTATATTTCTTTCTAGTCTTATTTTATCCAGTACACATTTCTCTCAGAATTTCTGATGTGCTCCTCTAGCCAGGGCTGCCTGTGCCAGTGCGAGAGGAACCTCCCTCCAGCTCATTATCCGGTGTCTGACAGAAGCGAGCACCAGCTGCTCAACAAAAAGGCACATGAAACACTTCAGCAAGACATTAGAAAATCACCTGCCTAAAAGGAAGAGATTATTTTCCTCCTGTCACCATTACCAACAGACTGATACAAACGTTGAATTAAAAGGCCGGCAGTTTTTCAGAAGTCTTGTTACTGGAGAAACGAAACCCATAACCACATCTGGATACTCTATTTCCATTCAAACACCCAATGCCTCAGAGCTAATGGGGCTGAATTTTTACCTCAGACCTTGGCCCTTTGGTTTTCCCTTTTTGTCTGGCATCTCCACGACCCTACAGCCAGTTGGCAGAACCAGGGACATTGCCAGTTTGAGAATCATATTTTGTGGCTCTGAGACCCACACATTCTAAGGCTGTATTGTCATGGCACCTTGTGACAGCGAGTTCTACAGGTATTTGCAGAATAAGCAGAATTAGTTAATTTATTGACACTTACCAACAAGGAATGCCTGCACAACTTGCATTATTTCCTTGGTAGCTCACAGCTGTTCTTGACACCATTTGATAACAAAGTAGACGGAAAAAAATCTCCTATTAGTCAAGTGTAAAATTCTAAAGTATAATCTACCTTTGGAAGCTTCTGTGCCGAGTGGATTTTCCAAGATGTCTGTCATATCTTGGTTCCAAGCATCCTTCACAGCAGACTTGGATACCTTCCTGTTGTTTAGGCTTTGCTGTGGTCGGAAGTTATTCCTCAGGTACTCCACGGACTTGACATGGTCCTGCTGCTCAGTGGTGAAGATGGAGTAAAATGCCTCCAGCTGGTCGCAGCCATCATCACAGGGGAGAGAGAGAAGGGATGTTAATTAGAAAAACAATGTGGTGAAATCTGGGTGGCTGATAAGACAGCAAAATGGAAGGAAGCAAAATGTTGATGCCAAGACTGATAAAAGTACATGGGAAGTCAGACTGCCCACTGAAATTATTGCCAACCACCTTATCTCAGCACAGGGCTTATCCTGCCCAACATGGGAGAAGGCCTTCTAGAACCTGTGGACATCTGTCATTGGCAAAGAAACATTTGCCCTTCAGATCCCTTTTGTGTGTGACACAGCCTTGCCAAACCCTCCTCACCGCTGGCACCGTTTTTTTTCCCAATATCGCGTCAAAAAGCGCTTCCAGGTCATTCCACACGGAGAGCTTTTTCCTGGATAAGGCAATACTTCCTTATCTCTGAATACCTTATGAAGTTTAGCTGCCAGGCTAAGCTTCACAGACAGCTCGTGCAGCACTTTTAGGCACAGCTAGCATATACTCCTCTGGGAATAAGTTTCTTCTGTTGGATTCAGATCTGAGCTATTTATAAGAAAACGTATTAACCCGTAAGAAAGAACTGTAATTGGAAAACTTTTCTGTTACTTCGTATCTTAATGTTTCTTAGAAAAAAAAAAAAATTCTAGCAAACTAAGGAGAAAATATTTTCAGCTAATGTTTTTCTCCCAGCTATCAAGGTAGGTACAGCATTTACTGTTACCTTGTTATCATTCAGGACAAAAACTAGAATTAGTTATGTTGCTGCTGGAAAGACTGAGCAAGACAGAGCAGAGAAGAAATCAGTCCTGATATGGTTTGCATCGCATCAGTTACACATATTGATAGTATGGATTTTGGGAGCAGAGAATCTGGCCCAGGAATTCAAAAAGGAACTTGAGTAACATTCATAGCTTAATGACAGGTCACTGAAACTTACACACTTTTCATTAAGTGTGTCTGCTCTAAAAGCTCTGGAGGAGCATGAGAGCTCCAAACCTTAAAATTGGAAGAATTATCATGGCAGCCTCAGTTGATAAAGCTGATAAAAATTATCAAAGAAGTGTGTAACAGAGCAGTTAAGCATCATCCACTGACTCATGAGGCACCAACTACCATTCTTTAATTTCCCTTCAAACCAGTAATCTGAGCCCCCTTCAGCAGAGGGACAGCAGGGGATGAGCAAGGGAGGGGTGACCACCAATGACCAGTTCCCATTGCAGGCAGGGAGCTCAGGTGCCACTTCCAGAGCTCAGGTGCTGCTTCCAGAGCTCAGGTGCTGCTTCCAGGCTTGCAGGTGTGGATGCTGGGATTTGAACTGTCCTTTTTTTTTTCTGCATCTTATATGAATTCCTTATTCCCCGGTTCTCGACACAATTCTGTTTCTGATTCTTTCAAAGAAACATCTTGAAAAATTTCAACAACCATTTCCTGATTATTAACAGGACCCCCTCAAAAGCACAGGAGGATGGATTAAAAAAGGGGTGAAAGGACTGACTTACACTTTTGTCTTAAAAACCCCTCCCACAACAGATGATTCTGCTACACCCTTCTATAAAAGCACAGATCAAAACTTGTGCTCATTTACATACCTATGCACTGGAAGCAATTTTGATGAAGCCAGTTAACAGGGCTTAAAGTAACTATAAAAGTGCAAGAACTTGGGTAGTAACTCCTTTTCTGAAGTCAAGTCTCTAGGCTTAGACATCTGTGACATTAATTGAATTTTTAAACTTTCAGAGAGAACTTTTAAAATATTTTCTTCTGCCATGCTACCTTGGGGAGGTATAATTGCATTTTAACAACTGCCAATTCAAACATGATTTTTAACCTTCCACTTTTTATGTGTTGAAGTATATATAAGCCATTTTAACCTCACTTACACTATAAAAATATTATCTACGACAAATGAGAAATTAATTTATCCATAGCTGCCAGAAAAAAAAAAAAAATTCGAAGATCTGCAGTCAAGGAGCTACATTCATGCTCTTCAAGGAGTACAAGGGCTCCTGCTCAGAAGAAGAAATTAAAAGCTCTTGTAAGACTATTGTAGATACAGGGAAACCTGATCTAAAACTCTGAGTCATGCAATTACAAACCATTAAAGCCTGATGTGTAGTTTTCTAAGGGTTGGATATACAAATGGCAATTAAAAATACTGAAACTGCTGTAAGCACAATGAGCTACTCTGAGGTATGCATTACGAGAGATAATGCCATGCTTTGGGTCATTGAATGCACTTAGCTTTACAATGCATCTGCAGGGTGACACAGCTTGTCCTGGTTTGTTGTCTAATTATCGGGGAAGATGATGATGATGGAGGACTGCAAATAAAATAGAGAAGCCTCCACAAATGGACCACTTCACTACTGTCCTTTTTCCAGCAAGGTATTTTGCACAAAAGCATGAATTTAATTGGAACAGCAACAAAGCTTAAACAATATCACTGTCATCCCCTGGGATTACAGGCTGCTTCATGGGGTTTGTGATAAAGAAGGTTAAACTATGGCAATGGATTATGTTACACTCTTTCTGTTACAGGAACAAATAATAATCATAGCAGTGGCAGGGTGGCAGGCTCTTGAAACACACACATCTAGGGCTACCAGGGAGGGGGGAATACTATTATTTATTCCACATGTGTTGTAGTATCAATGAAAGTCTGTCTACACACAGAATTCCCAGCCCTTCAACCACACACACATGCACAGAGCAGCACAATGCCAAATTTTAAAGGCCTGATTTGGAACAGTTGCTCCTGTACAGCACAGGAAAGGAGCTATGCCAGGATAAAGTACCTTTATACCCACAGCTGAAATTGATATTTACCATTTTATTTGTGTTTGTTAAAAAAGAAAAACGAAGTCGAGACCCACCTGATGTGCACACAGGGTATAAAACTGAGCATGGGCCAGGCCTTGCAGCCACCAAACAATAAACAGTAAACTTATTGATGTAGTGAAAAGCTACAAGGGATTGCAAGTATCCTGCAGTCAAGGACAGAATTCAAAATGATCTCGACAATCAAAGAAATAGCCTGAAAAAAACAAGGGGTCTGATTCAAAGAGGACCATGTGCAGAGTCCCGGGCTCCAGCCAGAACCGGGGGCTGCCTGGGGGCACAGTGTGCTCAGCAGTGCCAGAGAGCTCCAGGGAAAGCCTCCAGCAAAAGGGTTCCTGCTGACCAGGAGCTGAACACGGGCAGTACCATCACACTTTTGTGGAACAGGTGAAAAAACACCAGGATGGGGAGCTGAGACATGAATCCTGACATGTCCCTCAGCCTCTGGAGGGCCTCAGCTGAAGCACTGCAACTGATTTTGAACACAGACTGTCAAAAAAAGATGAAAGAATCTATGGGAGAAGCATTGAGATCTAGAAAACAGGAAAAAAAGCCTGGAGCAGGGGTATGGCAAGTGCCATCCATACTTCTGAAACCTTTGAGCACAACATCTGTCAGTCAGGATCACCCAGTGAACTGTTCATGTGCACTTCACAGAATTAGTAATGTAAAAACATTTTTTTCAGTGGCTTATGGCAGATGAATAAGAGGCAAGACTAAGTCCAGCAGGCTGGCTTTCTAAAGACCACAGTCTGACAATGTCAAAATACACTGAACCGTCAAACATTTGACTTCATCTAGACATTGCTTTATCAGGATAATTCTTCAAACTCCAGACATTGTGTCTATTTGCATTAAAAGCTGCTATGTGATAATTTTAAAGATTTGTGCACTAGCTCGCTGAGCACATAATGGCAGCTTTACTGTGTTATAAAAACAGTTGAGCATGGAGAATTAATGGAAAGATGTCTTTTCTAATGTAATTAGTTCAAATTACTAAATCTGAGCAGAACTGAAATCACTCACTTTACTTTGAAAAGAAAGTTTCAATTAAAAAGAATAAAAGGGAACTCTATGTAACTATTTACACCATAGCTTAATTTAATCTTAACAAAAACAATATGAAATAAATCACTGAAAGGAAACTGGATTTCATGTTGTACTGTCTTCTCAAGACTGATGGCTCCTATTCAGAAACAATATTACTTAAGAGAATAAAAAAAAATCACCAACACTTCCTTTTTTGTCAACAGAAACATTTGTGTTCTCCAAATTAAACTGGCGGGTTTTGAAAACACTGTCTTAAGGAGGGCAAATTAAGAGGTGGGCTTCACTGACAAAACAAACACACCTGGTGGTAAGAAATGGGCACAGGCTTCCGAAAAACGATCCACTCCACGATCTCGCTGCAGGGAGGAGTAGTCAGGGAACCTGTGTAGCGGTAGTAGCTCCCCAGCGACGTTGGCAGAAGTTCCCTCAGCACAAAGGGATCCAGAAAGGTCTCCTTCTCTGCAGGGAAGATTGACAAGCAGGATTACACTTTTTTTTAATGTGTCTTTAAAACAGACATCACATCGCTAGGCAGCCTAACAAGGTGTAATGGCAACAACATATTTCATCATCTACGTAATGCAAAATGGAAACCCTCTGTAAGAGCCGACGTGTGGTTCATTAAAAGAGCAGCCAAAATGCTACTCAGCCCCATCCCAAACACACTCCCTCCTAATCTGAATGTGTACAGGTGTGAGATGCCCTTGCTACCCCACTGGTTTATGTCAGTACAGCAGTAACGCTGCAGTCAATGGATCCAGCACTCAGTTCATGGCTCTTCAGCTCGATGGCAGCAAGACAGAGCCCAGTGGGACACAGCCAGGCCCAGTGGCCCTGTTTGCTGCTGCCTGACCAAAGCACACCAGGCAGTGTGTCTGTCCCATCTCTGCCAGCGGTGGAAAGGGACGCAGGAGCAGAGTCAAACCCTCAGTGGATTGCTGAGATGGAGGAGGCAGAGCCATGCTGCTCAGCCAAACTTCTCTGGGAGCTGCCAGGCAGCTGAGCTGAGGAGCAGGGACACAGGACACTGCTGAAGCTCAACGTGGTGCTCAAAGCAACATCCAAGCAGTGCTTGCTCAAGCCTGCCTTCACCCACCCACGCTGGCACTGCCAGGGTGCTGCCAGACACAGCCAGCACTGCACCACAAATAGGTTTCACAGGTAGAACTGCTGCCCCTTCTCCCAAATCCAAGAAAGTCCTTCCCAGGGTCCAGCACTCTGGGGACAAAATCTTTTCTTCTCTGAGAATCTCCTTGGACAGCCTGAAATGCAGACTTAAGCACTGGAAGCATTCACCTGCAAGTAACAGTGACAAGCTGGTAATATTTAACACCGTGAAGAAAAAGAAACAAACAAAAGGAGGGAACAGCTGCAGGCAAGGCAATTTCCCTGCCATCCCTGAGCATTTATCCTCTCCAATTCATGTTGACTCAGAGGCTGAAGCGCCCTCTCAGCCCGTGCAAAGGTGCTCACTGCCTCGGGCAGGCTGACACGTGGGGCTCTCCTGAACATCTCTATTCTTTACTTTCAATATCCTGCATGCCTCAAACAGGAGTCCACACTTGGGCAGAAGGAACTCTTTTTTCTGTCTCACCAGGGCTGCTGAGCAAACCCACCAGCACCTCCTCCCCGCCCCAACAGAAGGGAGAAGCAGGTGGGCTGGTGATTGACACACACGTCTTCCAAATAGGATGAAGTCTGCAGAATTCACTTCCACAGCATCCCACAGTCTTCTAAAGTCTTGACCAAATCAGAAGTTGCCTAAACCTCTTAGCAGCAGTCTGATAATTGAGGGACTTTTTTAACTCCACTGCTGCTGCACAATGCCAATGATACATACACTTCAGCTATCTTCTATTTTCTGCACAATATCAACAGGTCTGTGACATTTTCATAGCTTTTAGCATTCCAAAATATGAGTAATTCTATTAAGATCAAGGCACTACTGCAACCTCTTGGTGAACAATTCCTTTCCTTCTAATCCAAGTAGATTTTGACCACATCTGCGTCTCCAAAAAGGAAATAAATAAAAATCCACATTTTTTCCTCATTATAGCATACCTCTGTGAGAAAAAGTGTGCTTAAATAATAACTACTAAAATATATGTGATTGGCCAAAGTTCAAAGAGATTCTAATCAAGAAGTCATAATCACAGCAAAAGGTCGCATTTAATTTGATTGGCTCATTTTTATGCAGAAAAACTTGGTCAGAAAAACTAGAAACTCAGTCACAGGACTTGATTTCCAAATGCACTACACCAATCTTGACATTGGATTTCTATTTCAGAGCTGTCTCTCTATATCAACACTCAGCATACAGTGGGCCACAATGAATCCCAAAGGGTGTCTGAATATGCCAACAACCCCTGCATTAACAGCCAATGACTAGACATGAAAGAGCTGGGAGGCAGATGCACATTTTGAAAAGTGTTTTCCTCTCAAATTTAAGAAAAAAAAAATTGCAGTTAAAATTAACAATTTAACTATTTCTAACTTTTGTAATCTTTTAATTGCAATGATGGAATCACTTAAGACGCTGGATAAAGACTCTGCAAAACCACAAATATGATATCCCTTTATCAAAGGATGGCAGGAGAAGGAAGCTCATTTTACATTTTCAAGGATTTTTGTGCCATATGCTGACAATATTATATTTTAATAATTAATTGTTCATCAAAGGAAAAGATGAAGAACAGGGATGCTAAATTCAAAGTTATTCAAATTGCAAAAATGAATAATGCATAACTTTTATATTAAATACACACTGTATTAAGTAGTCTACATTTCATCCAACTCTGTCTTTCATTTTTAAACATTTTGAACTACAATATGAATAATCAAGTAAAGGAAGCTTATTTAGACAGAGAAATACCTTATTTGAATGCAAACTGGAAGTATCCGACTATGATTAATTTTTGGCTATCAATTAGGGAGGGTTTTTTCCTAAGCACTTGGGAAGTCATAGTCAGCTGTGAAGAAGTGTATTTCTCAAGGAAAAAGTAGCTTTGCTAATACACAGTTTAAGTAGGGCAGGGTGTACTCGATCTAATTTTTCATGGCTACAAGCAACGCTCTAAGTTTTCATTAATGAATGCCAAAGATTAAAATGAAAAAATACATATAATTGGATTAAAATGACTGCTAAAATAGATGATAATCAATTGATTATGCTTTAAAAATGTAACACTTCTGAAAACATATAATTCTTTTGTATCACTTGCAATCTAGATGCATGGTGCAGAGTTTTAGAAATCGGAGTCACAAAGATCTTCACATGAAGCTTAAAGAAAAAGGGACTTTGAAACTCCATCACCTGCCTGCCATATCCTTCAAGAGCATATTGAAACAGTAAATGCCATGAAATTAAAGATCCTAAGACCTTGAGACCGTTTTGAAAATGGCATTTTGAAGTCACATAATTTTAAAGATTTCAACATTAAGTCAGTTATTGTTGTTGGTAAAACTGGAAGGAGAATAATTTCCAGGCTAAGCAAGAGCATTCACTGATTATCATAGAAATATTTTTAATACATACATATATATACACACACGCACGTGTGTGTATGTATATCTAGTTCCTACTAAATGAAAAATAACAAGGTTGGAAATAATAACAAACCTTTCTTCACTGTCTTTTATTACCAGCTCCTGTTTCCCATTTACAGTGCCTGGGATGGGCATGAACTGTGTCCAGGAGGCTGGGAACAGACTGAGTGGAGTGAGGAGTTTCTAGGAGGAAGAAAGTGAAAAGGCTGGAAACTACATGATTGATGAGACAGCATTTGCTGACAGGTACTAGGAAATAACTGGCAGACAAAAGCAATAAAAGACAGCAAAGCAAATGTGTTCACCTGCAAGCACCTGTGAATCACTGAAATCAATGCTGCAAAACTGACCCATGAGCCACCTGCTCACTCTCACATGTAAACCAGAGCCCTGCAATGCTCTCTTCTGCTGCTCCTTGTCCTCCTGCCTCAGCACCTGAGCACCCAAATAGAAATATAAACAATCAGGTGAGCAGAGCCCCAGAGATCCTGACCCTGAAGGCAGGCCCTAGAAATACTGAGCATTCCCTTGGGAAAGAACAATAACCTGCTGCTGCCACCAGTGCTCCCTGGTGATGCAGCAAGGAGCAGTATCCAAAACATCTCCCCACTAATGCAGTTTTATCCACAGGTAACAAACAGCAATTGTTTACAGCACAAATGCTTGGAAAACAATGTTCACTCTAATACCTCAAAGGTATTAATACCTCAAAGGTAAACATAGCAAGCACCACAGATTCATTGTTGACCATTAAGACAATGAATGTGGCATTTAAAATACTACATGTTCCACAGTATGAAAGGACAATATTGTATTTCAACTCTTACATTCACAAAAAACAATTAACTGAGCCAGCTGGTAACATCTTTGACCTTCTGACACAACATTCACATCTGCCTCTTGGTCTGTGTCTCACAACAGACACGTGAAAAGTCACACCCAGCATATTCATTGTTTGGGCTGAGAAATCTCCCCAGCATTTTGCATGGGACAAATGGCCATTTTCTGCACAACCTAACCCAAAGGCAGTGCAACTGCAGACATGCTTTAAAAGCCTGACCTATTTACACTCTTTGTCAAGTCATCACCACTAGGTCTGAACTAATACTAAATTGTGCACAATAGTTTACTGAGCAGAGGAAAAAATCAGATCTTAAATCAGACACCAGCAGTGGATCTCCACCAACTACTGCAGTTTTCACAAGCTGGTGCTAACAAATATTATTTTGAAAGAGCCATAAGTTAAACATTTTGCCTTTGAGGACTGACTTGCTAAAAATACAGTCTGTAAATCAGTGGAAAAAGATAGACCTGAATTTTAACCAAATCAATAGAGTAAGAGGCTTCTTGAGATGTGCAGGTAAACAGCACACAACTATCTGTGATCAAAACTCTTTTAAATCTAACAGGAACTTGGATTGGACATCACAAGAAAACAACTATATGCCAAGTCCATTTATATCTCATGGAATGCTTTGGGACTTTCATCATGATTTTCTGTAAGAAAACAGGAACTTGGCTGCATTGAAAACAATATCTTAAAATGAGCTTATTTCCAAAATTAACGTATGTGCAGTGCCTGATAGGTACCCAGCTACACTTTGAATAACTGAAATCTGCAATACCAATGTGAAGAGCTTTGAAAGTCTCCCAAATTTATTAAACAATGTTATTGCCAATTTCATTTGCACAATGAGCCAAGACATTCTAAAGCTTCTGCATTCAAACTTTTAAAAAGCAAACACACAAAAATAATCAAAAGGACACCATGTCGCACACCCACTGAGCCAGAACTTCCCAGATAAAGCAGGCAGCAAAGCACAGCCAAGGACCAGACTCGTGGGGGTGATTTTAAAGATGAGATTACAAATGTTATATATTACTTTAACTGAAAGGATCATCAGATGAGTGCTTGCTGTGTAAATGCTGCAGGAAGAGCAGTATCTGACAGTTCTCTGTACTCAGGGTAATTCTTGTCATTTATTGTGCAATTATTTTTCTCACTTTTATTTAATTTTTTTTCTTAAAAGAGCCTCTGCTGAGCAATGTAAGGAGCTGTAAGGACACAGAAAGCGCAGCATGGCAGGGAGGAGGGGAGCGAGATAATAACACAGTCCTGCAGACTAATTTAATCTGAGACAACCAGTGAGAGGAACAAAAAGGCAGGAGGAAGGAATAAAAAAAGCAAGTCTTTATTCACAAAAAACCATTTCCATGCCACGTGTTGGTCTCAGGCTTAATTTTTCTCACTCCCTTTCTTAAAACAGCTTAGGAGGAAAAGGCTTAGCTGCAGAGACGAGGTTCTAACTCTTTAAGAAGGAAAATGTTATTCTGAACTTTTCATGCTTAAGCAGTGGTGATGCAGAGCAGCTGTTGGAATTCTGGACTGGGATGAGACTTCTCCAGGTTTCATAAAACCTGACCTAAGGCAGAGGTACATGAGGCTAGACAGGCAAGGAAACTAAGAAATACAGAAGAAGCACCAGCCATAAGAGGAAAAAGAAACTATGACAACATTTAGAGGAGAGGAGGATCCCTGGCAAAAACTGGACCCTGGCAGAGGCTGAAGTGAAGCAGAAGTGCCCAGAGGAGAGTGGATTGTTCACATCTGCTCCTGCAGAGCCAGAGCAAAACCACATGTTCGCAGACTTCTCTACCCTTAATTTCTCAGTAAATATCCCCAAAACCCATGGGCATAGCACCCAACTCCTACTCCCTGCAGATGATTTGTTCACATTCAGCATCAACTTTAATTCTGAAATTTTATAAGTGCAATCTTTTTTGTTAGTTTGAGTTAGTTTTTCTGTGCAATTATTAATTCTCTGTCAGCTTGCTGGTCTTTACTCAGCCATGACCAGCACTGCTTTCTGTAGAGCAGACAGGTGAAGGACCAGAGATTTCCAACACTTCCACCATTTATTCTTTTAAATGATATAGACCCCTGCAGCTATGCACAGAGCTGCCCTATATAAAGGTGTGAACTTATCACCTCTGCTCTCATCTTCATTTCCCACTTCCCTCCTCCTCCTCCCCTTTGCTCCTCAGCAATCGTGTCCTGGCCCCTTTCACAGGGCTACTCTGACTGTGAACACGAGAACAGATCAGAAAACAAAAGAACCTATCCAGCTCATCCCTGAGGAAAAAGAAACGCTCCTCCACATTTCCTACTCAGCTTAACGCACGGTGTTGCTCTCCCTTTGATGGTCCTTCCTTGTTCCAAATTGAGCTGCTGCTTTCTTCAAAGTTTTACTTTCAAAGATGAGGTCCCACGGTATCACATCTCACCTTCACCCCTCTCCCCCACCCTTCTTCTCTACAACCCCATGATATTTGGTGTAGAAGGCAAACAGCTTGTCAGGCGGCGTTACGGTTGAAGTTCAAAACAAAAGAAAAAACGTGTCATGGTGCTAATGGTGTTTTCTTGTTATTATGCATTCTGGTGTGATAGATCCACAGGGTAACTAACACTCTAGATTGCTTCTTTTTTAGTGCTGATTTATTTTAATAGGTTATTCACTGATTTTTCACCTAGGACAACTGGAGAGATGTGCAACATATTTATTCTCTATCCTTTTTCATTATTAAAGCAGTTGTTTCCACTGTATTTTGGTAAATTCTCCCCAGCAAGACAAGAAATTTAGTAATCCCTTGCCTGATCACTTCTGGCCCATCTCAAGGGAGATCCAAGACTGTACTCTGCTCCATGCTGGGTTCCAGTTACAGCTTTTTAAGATTTTTTCCAACCTTCCTTTTAAATAAACCAAGGTTCCTCTCCTCCCCTCACCCCACCTCATGTTCACAAACAAGCAACAGATGCCATTGACTCACTTTGTACCTAGGCTTTTGATCTGGTAGCACTTTGATTTTCAGAGCTCACTTTTGACAAGGAAGGTAATAAGAGCCCCATTTTTGTGACATTGAGCCTTTTCTGCTCCGGTAATTTATTTGTGCTCTAATAATAATTTTCTGCTGATCAGTGTAGATTCTTGATGACAGCCACAGAGAACAGGACAGAGTGACAAAAACATGATTTCCATCATCCTGAAATCTTTTCCAGGGGCCTGGGGTAGTGTGGGCTACCATCCCCTCTGACAACACTTTGCCTGCACAGTAAAACAGGACTGTGGTCCTGTGCAGAGCAGCCCTGCCAGGCTGGGAAGAGGTGAATGTGACACAGCCTACAGCACTGGGTGCTGCCCCAGGACTGACATCAGGGAAGAAGTCTCATTTTAATGCCTTCCAGGCAACTGGTAAAAACAAGGAAAAGGCTTCTCTAAGAGGCTTACATACAAAAGGGTACCAAAAAGGGCAAATCAAAGACAGCAAAGGTGGAAAAAGCAATGTTTCTGTGCAATAGCTCCATCCTTCCAGGTGCTCCTCTGAGACCTCGCTGGAACGTGTGGCAGGCAAAAGCTTTCATAGCCATTTTAATGCAAATTGACTGTATAACACATAACCTGGTATTTCAGTCTCCTATTCCCACAAGGGCACAATCATTCCCTCTAAGGCCTCAGCAGCCTCCTCAGCCCTTGCACAAGATCAGCTCCTTCCTGCCCTGCAATCCTCAGCATCACAAAGAAGGATGAGGAGTTGAGAGGGGCTCAGGGCAGGGTACCCAGCTGAGCTCCTGGGGAGCAAAATGGGCAGAAGAGTCAGATGTGCAGCACCAAGACCGCCCTATGTGTGCTGCACTCACAGCCAGGCACCAGTGGCTTTTTTACCTATGATCCAACTTCAACAGGAACAACATGCATCATCCGTCCTGCCAGCACCAGCATTGCTGAAGACCCTTCCCACCAGCTTTCATGATGAGAAGAGCATTTGCAGAGGAGCTAAAAAAGACCCCCAGCAATCAGAGCTGAAAGAGCAAGCCAGCACCAGAAAATCCAAACCCCACCTGCTCGTACCCCATCCCTTCTCCAGGGGAGGGCTGCCCACTCCCAGCTGTCAGTCCTGGCTGGGCTCCGTGGCAGACACAATCTCCACGTGCCCTGGGGCAGGGAAAGCGGCAGTGAGAAGAGCAGGCACCTGGCTGGCGGGAGGTGTGACAAATCCTTGGCAGAGCACAAAACCAAAAGCAATTTCAAAATCAGCAACAAGCATTTGACAGCTCCTGTAAGAGCCTTCCCGGCATTCCTGGGCTGCTCTTGGAGGGCAGATGCAGGAGTTGGGGAGAGGTGTGGGAACATCCTGTTCAGCAGGAAGAACATGGGGCAAACCCCAAAGCACTACCATAGATCCAGACATCATCTGGCAGTTTGGTACACCATGATTTCCCTTCCAGCTAAGAAACTTTATATGGTTGCTCATGTAAAATTAAGTTTAATGTCGCCATTAAGATTCTACAAAATTATGCCTGGAGATGAGGAAACAAAATCAACTAAGTAGCAACTAAGCCTGTATTGATTTTTATGTGTATGTTTCTCTATCATTGTTACTAAGCTGGTGACACTGTGAAGGGCACAATTATTTATGTTCCATCAAATTAGTAAGTAATTCAAATCCCTGATGAAATATCAAGCAAAAATTGCTTTCACTTCTACAGAAAGTCCTTATGACTTTGGAAATGTCTGCATACCCCTGGAAGGGCAATGTAAGAATACAAGAACTTCACAGAAAAAAAGAAAAACAATACAAAATTTTTTTTTTAAAAAAAAACCATCTCATCATTCATGAGTATTATCTGAGTGTATTCACCTGAGTGTTACCAGATCTGTCACCACTATGAGGCCAGGCCAGTGTGGGAGCCCTGTACAGAGTGATGCAGAGTGGAGTCCCCATACAGGGCCAGGCCTTCTAGTAAATGACAAAATGAGGATGATGAGGGTTTGTGTGGGTGTGCCATTCCCATGCTGAGAACTGAATAAGTGCAAGGAAGAAGTGAGTGTTCAGCACAACCCAGGAAACATGCTCTGCCAGATGGAGGGAGAGGGACAAGAAAACCTCAATGTTTGTAAGTATTCTTAATTTTACATTATACGTATGTGCCTCTGTGTTGTGACAATCACCTAAAACCATCATGGTAATGGAAATGTTATAAAATGCAAAGAAACTTAAGGTTTCAATTTTGCCTTCTTTTGTTGGATTTCTGCTTGATCCAACCACTCTATTCAAAAGCCACAAGAGTTTTTCACTGTATTTCAGCCAAAAAGTCCATGTTGCCTTAGGGTCCCAGTTGAATGCAAGGCAAATGAAGGCAGGAAGAAGCTTTTCAGATAAATTCATAAACCTGTGCTCATGTAAGATGTAAGTAAACCACATCAAGAAAAGAAATGTAAGAAACTGGAATAAAACCCTCACATCTTTACTATTATTCTATATAATAACATTAAAAGAGAGATATGATATAAGAATTCTTCACTGAAGTGTTCTATCAATATTTAAGTTAAAGAGAATGAACTCTTTCAACAACTGCTTTGCAGGAGGAAATTCCTTTACTCTAACCACCAAAAGAACTTTAGAAAAGGCCTTTAATCAGGGCCTTTGAAACAGGAAGGAAAGCATGATTTTCCTCTTTTTCTTCCTTAATGTTTTGAAAAGGAAACAAGCTATTGAAATATATCAAGTGATTTCCTTTACTTGAAACACTAGCAGACTTCTGTGCATTGTGTGCAAAACAAAAATAAACGCCTTTTATCCACCCAGAATTTGCTGTGGGTAAGACAGCACGGAGATGGACTGATCATTATGTGGTCAGGGAATCACAGCCTCGGGACCGAGTCACATCCTACCCAAACAATTAATTTTGGGAATGGAAGAATCCTCTAAGGAGACACTGGTGTGATTATCCATGAGTGGCTCTTTTGTCTGTGAGGAGCAAGACAGGGAGCAGAAAAACCTGATGAAAAACAGTGTGTGCTTGCAGGGGGTTGGAGTCTTGGAATAGAAAGCAGGTAAAGAACAAAACTAAAAAGAGATCCCAGTCCAGTTAAATGGCAGCTTGGCTGCAGGGTCAAATTACACAGACATTGAAAAAAACCTTGCAGCCTAACCTAATGCATCCCAGCTTTGCTTTTGCTGGCCTGTTTTGTTATCCAGCAGGAGCGAGGTAATAACTTCTATTTTTGTGGAAAAACACACCAGTTTTTCAATTCAGTGTGTTGTTTTTATTTCACGGCAGAACACTGCAATTTATAAGCAGCAAAACCTAAGGAAAATTCTCTAAATGAAGGACTTTATGGCATGTTATCATTTAACCCGTTTTTCACTGTCTTTGGATTTATTTGCCTTCCCAGTTGCAAAGTTAAATGATTCTGAAAGAAGAACAATTAATCCAAAATCCTATTTGTTTTAATCTAACACTGTCAACTAGTTTTAGGTTTCCAGTCAAGAGAAAAAAAAATGTCTGTTAAGCTCTACAGCACTAGCTAATGTCTAAAGACAATCCTCAGAAAAGGTACAAAGATGTTTTATCACAGCACTATAGATGGAACAGAGATTTATTATTGTACTGAGCACCATTCCAGCAGATGCCTTTTGAATTACAATGAGATTATTAAAACTTTACAAATCATTATTTTAAAACCTGACAAGAGTACTTTGGGAACCAGAGCATCTTGATGTCATTGCTGATGATGCATTACCTGTGGTAAGGCTTCAGGAAAATTCCCAAGTAAAAAATTGGATATAAAAGTATAAAATATATTAATATTTATTTTAGTACCTGCTATAAGTTCAAGGATAATAGGTATATGCATCAGAACAGCTGAATGATCGTATTTATGCCAGCATTAGAAAGATGTTCATCTGCTGCAAAGTTTAATTAATTTTCATAGATAGTTAATTTTCTGTTTCATTATCAGTTCCCTAAATTTGAAAGACAAATAATTTATTTACAAATAGAAACTTCAGAGAGGTGTATTTTTAGAGCAAACAGAAGATAAATAACAGAGTGAAGTATCCAGGCTGCCTTCGAAGTTCTAATATGAATGATAGATTGCAGCAGGTTGTGATTGATAACTTATGCATTCTGGAGCACTGACTGAAAAGAAACAAATTGTTTACTGTTCACCCCAAACCATTCTCAGGTAACAAATGACTCTGATCTTTACCTATCAAATAATGGCTGTGATGCCCTTAAACATCAGTGAATGAGGAATGTGTGGGCTCACTTTGTCCTTCCAGGGTGACCTGATCCCTTAAGGACAATATTTCTGCCCCTCTCCCCTTCCCAACAAGTAGAAAGTTTAAGCAGCTACTTACCATGATGTACAACGCCCTTCAACCCATGGATAATGGGATCCAGTGCTGAATTGTCCCTCTGACTGACCTACATGCAAAGGACACAGGATTGGTTACATCTACTCTGGCATTAGGCAGAACAGTTTCAGTTTAATCCTCTAACGAGAAAAAAAAAAAGTTACCTAACAAGCTGCTTAGTTCTCACATTTACAATGGATCTTCACCAAATGCCTAAGGTACATGGTGTCACAAAATAAAGTGAGGAATATTAAATAAAAACAGAAAGTGTAAACTGCATTCTTTAAAATGTTAACCACATTATCAGCCCTGCAAAGCCTAAAAACACAGAGCTGATTTTTCTCCATCTAACCCTGCTTTCATAGAGGAGAACTGCTGTGATAAACAGAAGTCATCTCAGACCAGTTCATTCCTTACCAACATGGCCATAAATCTGGTGCTGCCACTGCAGTCAGTGAAGCTGGATCCCTTTCAGCCCTAATGCAGTTTGGCCTTGGCATCTCATTGCTATTCACATTTTTAAATTTATTTAATTTAGTGCCACTTGAACAAAGGAAAGGCAAAATAGCTCTGTGAGAGGACCTAGAAAAAAATAATCAATTTTTGACAGTGTAATTACCTGCACTACCAGACCAAAAACCTGCAACATTCCTTCTATCACTCAGAAATTGCCCACATCCTCCACCAGAGAAAGGAGGGAAAGGCAGCAGGAAGGATTAACCCTGTTGAGCTCCACAACTTCCAAATTAAAACCATCATTTCAGTCACTTACTTGCACACAGCCAAGGAATTCACAACCAATAATGCAATTTTTTTAAAACCTTTTGCCTCTTCAGAGGTATTGTAGGAATAACTCACAATTTCTGTGAACATGTTCCAGTATTTAAGATACTTGCCCATTTTACTTTTGGGAGATAAATACTGCCATGTATCTTACTCATGGGGCACATTCTTCCTTCTTTTCCCCACCAGTCAGCTTCAGAACATGAGCAGTGTTGATAATTTCTGGATGGACAACCCCTAATGGGCAACACATTAGATAAAAAAGAGCTACCCTGTATTTTACTGCCTGCTGATGACCTCAATGTCATGAGGAAAAACAAAGTTTAATCACATTATGGCTGTGTATCAATGTATTTGGAAAGGAGTGGAGACAAAAGAAAAAAACCCTGAGAAAGGACCCTGTGCCCAGCAGGGAACACACTGATCTGTGAAGGGCAGAACCAGCTTGGAGCTGTTCTTAGGAATCATTGACCACAGTACATCCAAAAAAATGTGCTGTAAAAATATCACAAATTTTAATAGCCTGACAAGAAAACTGGAATCCACTGCCCAAGTTTCACGAGCACAAGCACCTCTCATCTTGTCCTTCCTCCCCATAACTAATTAGGAATCTTAGAAACCTCATTATCTTCTCAGCCAACTGCATTGAGATAAACCAAAACAAACCACTTTTCTTTTTCCATTTATTTGCCCTATGAACTACTCTGATGTGTTCAGGATACATTCTCATGCACCTCTCTAGAGACAAAATGGTTTGGTGTTATAAATGGAAATTGAAAATCCTCTTCTCATCACAGTACTCCAGAACTTGCAATGATCATCTAGGGCAAGAAATGCAATAAAATTATCAAAGCAGCAAAAGCAGCTTTGAAATATATACAGCTCAGATGTTACTGGACATAACACCATTACCCTGAAGGCTGCAGGCTCTTTGAAGCGTGAACTTTTATATGCCCAAAGGGGTGCTCTGTACACTTTGGATCTTGTATAAATAATAATCACAGGACAGTGGACCCAATTACCCACTTTGTAGGTTCTGTCTGACATGTGACAAATCAAAAAGAAACACTAAAAATACAGGGCCTGCTGTGGGACACATTCCTGCATCTTTTCCATTTATCCAGGTTTCTCCAATCATGGGGACCATTAAAAAAAAAAATCATTAAAATGCTACTAGCATTTAAGTACAAGAACATAAGAAAATATTGCTCTGGACTTAAACAATGTTTTATTTATTGTTGCCTAACTATAAGAGGTAAAGTTTTATTCTGTTTACTTTGGCTTTATTTCTGGTGACAGCTGCAATCAGTTTGAAAAAAGCAAATAGACAGAAAGGATCATAAAGGTTAGAACTCTTCCTTTTGGGATTTTGTGTCAAAGTAGATCAATCCTTAACCTCAGCCCTGGCAGCGCCCCTTTAATCCGAGGTGGTGCGGCTGTATAGATCCAGCCATGCAGCCCCTTTGATAGCACATTCTGCAAATGTGCTGTGTTCTTCAGCAGCACAAAAGCAACAGGCACAGGATTTCTATGGAGGCTGGAAGGCAAATGCTCCATGCATCTGTAATCTTGTTTTCTCAGGGGTGTGGGGAGCGGGATCTCATGTTTCTTTAAAAATCATATTCAAACAAGTACCACATGCAGAGATGTCAGTTCAGACCTGCATGGGATATAGCTTTATTTTCCTTCCAGATGCTTTCCTTCTTCTTACCTTACATTCACACACAGTTCTCTCACACCTCAGTACAACTGTTTCAGGAACTTGGCAAGACCATTAAAAAAGTGACCAAAAAGTTTTCTTATTTTGTGGAAGGGTTCAGACTTCAGAACAAAAGTTTTCTTCCATCTTTTCCTTCTTCAAATTCTTAAACAACCCAAAAAACCCACCTTGAATTTCATTTCTCTATTTTTTTTTCACTTCTTTGTATCCTTTTTCTGCCTGTGTTCACAGAGGAAATCAGGTTTCTGAAATCCAAAATGTCAAGTTCTATCCCCATTGCTGCACATCTCTGGTTTAACTGGCCTGCAGCTACCACACTGGTTGAGATCAGAGATTCACCTATACAAGAATCCTGTCTCTGATAACAGCTGATACTTAAAAGAAAGGAAAAAAAAGAAAAGAAAAGAAAAAAAAGAAAAAAGAAAAAAAAAAGCAGAAGGAAAAAAATCTCCAGAATAAGAAGTGTCCTTCTGACCTGCTTTATGATTCCATGTCATGAAGCTTGAGCTTATATCCTCCTACAAACTATTTTTAACTTTCTTTGTTATATAATATGTGTTCGGACATGTACTTTTTTATTATCTTATCAACATCTCCTGAAGGACAACAGCAATGAATTATTCAGATTGGAATTATTACATTTCACATTTCTGCTGGTACCTTAGAGAAAGATCACACATCTGTAACTGGATCTGGGCACTTTGGCTTCACCCAACACACGCCAGCCTAAGTTGGGCAAACCTCCTCCTGAGAGTTTCCCCCCTACTCCTTCAAGACCTTACCAGAAGAAACACCAAGAATGACAAATTTCTTAAGCCACAGGAATTCCAGGCACAAACACAAGCCTACAAAGCTGCAGAGTGAGTATTAACAGACAGATGGAAAAGCATCCTGAAATTGCCCTAAAATACCCGCAGTACCACGACTATAAATGTTGCTTCCTGTACAAGATGTTTTTGCTCAAAACTGACTAACACTCTATAGGTCTGCAGTAAACAGATGAAATAAAGCTTGCGTGCATCATTTATAATTGAAAAATGCCTGTAATCCTCTTCAGCAGAAATAAATAGGTAACTATCATGCTAAGCACAATGGAAAAACAAACACATAGATATCATTAAGCAGTTTCCTGTGCTAACAGAGCTCTCACCATAGGGTAAATATGGGATGAACATGACATGAAGAAGCAAAATCTCTTGTTTATTGTACCCTTTGGGTGACTTCAATACCTGGTGCACATGCCATTCTGAATAGAAAGAATGGCTTGATGTTAATGCAATGAACAAGACAAATATTTGCAATATGGGAAAAGGCAAGGCACAAGTGACCCCATTCTGCAGTCATAAACCAGATATGTTCTTCACATGAAGTCATGGTGGAAATCATCCTCTAGACAGGTTAGACTTACTTACAGCTCCTGCATCTGATGCAGGGACTGAGAAATTATTCCTTCTTCAGTGAACAAGGCTGATCAGCCATGAACTCTATTGACAGCAGTGTTAACACCTCTCAGCAGCACAATGTGTTGTCCCTGTGTTTGAAAGTGCTGCTTCTACTGCTGTACCCCTGGAGGCAGGCCAGGGAGCTCAGCCCCTTCTCAGGATAACATTAAAACTCCAAGGAGGACAGTTTGAGTGACTGAGCAGAGCAGGAATGTGAGCAGAGGACAGACCAGAGCACCTCAGCCAGGCCAACCATGCTAGTCCAGCCACCAAGCCACAGCATGTGAAAATAGACTTTACTGGGAAAGGTACTACCCCTGTGCTGCAGCTGTACTGAGCTCAGCATGTCCTCATGAGATAAAAAACACCAACCCCAAAGAGTGATAGAGAATGAGATTCTCATTCTCTATCACTCATTGCAGAGCAGCCAAAGGTCCCTAATAATCTGATTATTTTACAGGATGAACTCAGAACCTCCTGAAGACCCTGATTTATCAAAACTCAGCAGACTTGTAAAGTGTTAAAATTTATGCCACATGCTGTACAATTAAAGCCATATGCTAAAGTCATGTAAGTAATCCATGACCTGTCTTTCTGCTGGAAACAGTTCTATAAAGCTGAAAAAAAAGATTTCAGGCAAACATACTGATCTTACCATGCTTATTTTAGAAACAGTAACAAATAAAAACAGGGAAGCCCCCAAATACACACTGAGGCAGTTAGAGAGGCCACACAGCAACATCAGACCTTAACTCTAAGACCCCTGTCCAAAGGACCAGACACCCCCATTGCCCAAAGCTCCAGGCAGCCTCTCTGAAACCCAGATTATCCTCCCACCAACCAAGGAGGTCTGGAGGGAGCACCACAAAGCTCTCTAATGATCACTGGTACCAGCTTCCTTGTAAGAAGTAGGTGAATATTAATCATTTGAACAGATCAGGAGTAAGGAATACACTTTCCTTTTAAAAATATGTTGGAAGAAAAGGGTGTGGGGAAAAAAGAACTGAAGATAACTCACCTATTTGGGTTGATACAAAATACAAATTTCTCTTTCATTTCCACCTTAAAAAATATCTGGCATTTAGACATTAAACTGTCATAAATTTGCAGCAACTGCTTTCAACCTCATTAAATGGGCTCACAGACAGTATTGCAAAGCATCTCAGAGTGAAGGAGAATGCCACAGTCGGCTATATTGAAAGGTGAAATGACATGCATTTTGTGCAAGACAGAGGAAAATGAATGGCAACAATTTTGTGATACAGTACCTGAGCCTTTCCCCTCTGAATAGTGATATAATTTACTTTTCTCTCCCACTGCAACATTTGGCCCTTGACTTGGAAACTAAATCTTCAATCTATCAAGCCTTACCCATCTGCTAAGTAAAATGGCCAAGAAAATCTGCATGCCTTGAATTCGATATAGCCAGCTGCTCCCAGAGTGCAGAGCATTAACATCCAGAGACCATCCTCTCATGCTGCAAAGGACGCTGTCTGCCAAGGATGAATGACTACATACTTAACCGTGGCAGCTGAAGCCAGTGACAATGGCTGACACAGAAAGATGCCAATGTGTCAAACTCTACTTTCAATTACAACACTGAAAGTCAGGGGTAATATTCCCCCAACTGTGTGCCTTCAGCTCCCATACAGCCTGCAGTTAAGATATACAATTCACCAGCCAAAAACCTAAGCTCCAAGCACTCTGCACAAACAACCAAGAAGAAAAAGAAAACTATTATGAATTAACTAGGTTGCAGAGATTAAATTGTCCTGTAGGGTTTCAGGACAATCAACATGGTTAGACAATTTATTCTTCTATCAGCTCAGTGATGTTGGCCAGATGCCAGTCCCCAATCTCTGTGGGAAAGGACCTGATTTTCAGTTGGTTAGAACAGAAATTAGAAGAATCCCATTAATGTGAACACTGTGCCACACAATACGTATTTTAACATCACAGCAACAGGATTTAAAGAATCCAAGATAATCACCATCAAAAGAAACATTCTTTTCACACTAAAGGGAAAGCACTAGGGATATTGCTTTTGAAACTCTTCAAATCCATGTCTTCGAGGCCAAATAATTTCAGGGCTAGCTATCAGCTTGGGCAGCCCAACTCCTAATCCTTCTGAACAACGATGCTTTAACCTGCGTCAGTCTGCAGCACTTGGAAAGGATCCTGGCTTTGTGGTCCACACCCTTCTGCTCTGCACTAACTCCATTGTCCCACCTCTTGCTTTTCTCCCTTTTGAAGTCCACATTGTAAAATCTGATTGTGGATAAATATCTAGTTTCTTAAACATTACTGAATAAAAGGAAGTGAAAGATTTCAGCCAGATCTGGAATGCGGATGAACAGATATGGAAAGTTTACATGTGCTTTGCTTTGAAATAAAGCAGGAAATATTTATCTGGAGCTTTCCAGGAGAACTGATGGGTGAGAAGGGATACTGTTTGACACAATAGCACACTGAGCTATCTATGAAGCCAAGAAAATGCCTACAGAGCTCCCAACATAATGATAAGCTAGATTTGGTGCTCTAAGTTTTTCACCTTCACAAGCACCAAATGATCCAAGAATGATATATTCCTGCTCCTCCACAGATGATATTTTCTTCCATCTCCCCCATATAAGCTATAATTGCACATCTCCCATATGAGCTGATGCAAAAGGACAAATCTGGCCAAAAGCCTGCAGCCTGACAGAGGTGAGCAGGGAGGCAGAAGGCATTTGCTGTGTAATGAATGGACTGCCCAAAGTAAGCATCCTGCAGGATATATTTGTAAGAGAAAACAAGAAATGGAAACAGCCCCCTTAATACTTCAATTTTCTACTCATGTGTAAAATCAGAGAGAATAACAGGTGCCCAGGCAAGATATGACACTGAACCTTATGGTGGCACATGCACTATTTCACACAGATACTACCATGACCTTTGATTTTTTAAAAAATGTGCATTAGAGCTGATTTTGTCTTTGCCTACGGCAACCAGTTTCAGCTTTAGGGATTTGAAGGCAAACTCTGGTGAGTTAAATTTGGGTTTTGGCCTTCAGGTATTAATAATCCTGCTATGAATGAAAATATACTGAAGTCATAGAGGTGCATATGCTGGAGGAGGTGGTGTTCCTAAATGTCTCATTCACTATGTTGTTTCAAGGAAAAAAAAAAGTTAATGAGTCTTCCAATGATTATTTTAAATAGAGTAATGGGTGTGCATTGATCCTTCTAGCTAATTCCACTTTGAATAATACATCATTCTGACTGAAAGCTTGCTAGTGATGTATTAACTTCATATTTCACTATAGCATTGGAGGATATCTACTAGCAGGGTATATTAACTAGCAGTGCCAAAGAGGAAGCTGCACTTTTTCCTTTACTTTTTTGAAGTCCACAATGGTTTTAAAAGCCATTGAACTGACTTTGGGATCAGGTGTTCTGGCTGTCCCTCATCTTTGGTTGAGTGCAATGAAGCTGTTTGCAACCACTGCTCCTCACAGCCTTTAACTCAGCCCCTGCATCACTTTGTACCTGCTGCCTCTGCACCTGAGTTGCAGTCATTCTGGGACTAGGATGGGACAAAGTAGGTTATAGATCAGCAACTTCCCCTTTCTTTATGTCCAGTAGGGATGCTTGAAAACACAAGGAGCATAAACAGTCTCTTTTACACCACAGGTTGGCTAAAATACCAGTGCCACAAAAAGTGCAAAGCGCTGGCTACCACAGAAGAACATTGAATAGAATCTGCGTGTTGGCCCAACGTCCTGCCACAAGAGAGTGTCTCAAAAAAAAAAAAAGCAAGACCATGAAACTCTGAGGAAGAGTTAAGTCTGCTTAATAACTCAGCTCAGAGTGCTCTGTGTTTGTGCACACTGAGTTCCTTTGTTAGCAGAGGGGAACATTGATTGTGCATTGTAACCTGCTGGCAGTGGCTGATTGGAGCACCAGCCTGAGGAAAACTCTGCAGCTCCCTCTCCACAGCATTTCCTCCATTCACTATCACAAGATTTGCAACCTGCAGCATGGTAAGAAACAACAGACAACGTATTTTCCTTTCTTTTTTGTCAGGCACTCTTTTGACCAAACTTTGACTTATTCCATTGCTTAATTAATTAATTTCCCCAAAGCATTCTTGCACAAATGAAGCTAATTTAGTGCAAGTGAATAGCACATTCAATTAACAAATTACTGAAAGATCTTAATACACATATATCTAAGGAAAAACAAAAGGTATGTTCAGCCCAAAAGCACAATCTGATTAGAGCAATAGAATATCTCAGATACAAAGTTCTGTAAAAGACAAAAATGTAATTGCAACACAGAGCAGTGGCAGCTTCTCAAAGCTGGGAAAGCTTGATTGATAGACTTTACCATCTGCAGCTGCGCAAAAAAGGGCTACAGTAGCTGCAAGTTTATTTAAAGCAATTTCAGTGCACTGAGCCTACTTGTTCTCCTTTGAGAAAATAATATGATTTCTTCATAGAGCATGTAGTCTATTTATTTAAGCAGCAGTGTGCAAGATCTCTCAATCCTACCAGCAGTTCAGCTGGAAAAATGACACACCAGGGGGTAACATTTTATCAGGATTGAGGCTATTTTATAAAAACTGCCATCAGGTATAAACTGTTCTCATCCTCTGAGTTAAAAAAAATTTAAAAAGGGGCAAAAAAAAAAAAAAAAAAGGAGTTGAGTCTCTTTTAAGAGTTTTCGCAATTTGCTCAATTTACAGTTTTTAGGTAAAAATAACCATTTTGACCTAAGTAGGGAGGAAAATGAAATGGTGTAATGAAAAATATAACAAGCACTACAGCCAGATCATCTTACAACACCCACTCCTTGATGTACAGCTTCACACATTTGGAGAGGCTAAACTCAAAACTGTGAAACCACAAATGGAAGTTAGCTCTCATTTTCTTCTTCTCCTGGCTTGAATTTGGTACAAAATTGTGCAAGTGAGAAAAAAAGTATCTCCA